>OY757039.1:3685180-4285180 GCA_963582015.1 Xanthorhoe designata | reverse complement strand
TCGAAAACGAATGATAGATTTTTACAGATTTTTTAAAATTCTCTTTTTGCGATTCAGAAAACACTCGTTTTGTATTTTTTTGTAAAGCTAACTGGTTTGGTTTTATTTTTCGTGTGTCTCTTCTTTATACTATGTAAGTGAGTTTTATAATTTCAATTTTATTTTTGGTTATCCAGAGAAGTACCAGGCATTCATAAATGCCTAGCAGTTTCCAAATTCAATGTTTCGTCTTTGGCCGGGTGGAGCGAGACAAAAGAAACGCATCACTCACCGCCCCACTGGACACTGGTCACAATGATCGCGCTCTATTTGTCTTCAGGATTAACTTGCTTATCGTGAACCCCAGTCTGAATTTGCTTTTAAAGATTTTAATGCTTTTGTTACATTTTGTTTGTAAGATCGCAAGATTTGTAGAAAACATTTATTTCAAAATTCGAATGATGCATCAACTCATTGTACGGTTTGACAAACAAATATTAAGCTACCAGTCAATATTCGCATTTTCAGAGATAAAGCTTCTATTTTATTATTACAGAGAAAGACACTACAAGAACAACAGATGGGAAGAATGTAAGTAAGTTCTAAGAAAAAGTGGCCAATAGACAGATAAGTAGTAAGTAATATCTATTAGGTATACATATAACAAAAATAATGTAATGTTCAATTTCAAAAATTACCGACAAAATAATAGTGTTTAAAAATGGAGACCCAACAAACAGGTATATGATTTATAGATACATAGATTGATAATGTCGTAATCTTTTTTCTGTTTGTAAAAAGTTAAAATAACATGAGTAGTCACTCTAGATATTACAATTAAAATATCATGGTGTTTTCACTTGTTGTGTGCTTAATTCCCTCCAGTCCAAGTTGTCGTCATCACTTTTCCCACGGAACAATTATGCCCTTAAATTATTCGAATGACAAGGCCCTTGGGGTTTCTAATGTCCCTCTTAGCACTTTAATAGTGCGGCCGTTCTGGCGGTCAAGCGGTGTGATAGCCCGAAGGCGTTCCGAGGGCATTAAGGAAACTCCCTTTGCTGGTTACCGTAGATTAGTTGGCGTGGTTGTTCATTATGAGGGAAACTTGGCTAAGATTTTTATTGTGTACGTCCCAATCACGGTTAAGATATGTATTGTCATACAATTTATGGTCTTGTAGTTGTCAGTATTTATTATCAGCGACTAGTAAACACTAGTCTCTGATCTGTATAACAGAGACTAGCTTTGGTATGTATTCATTAAAAATCTGTGGTGGGATATAAATAGTAGTAAAAATCATTAAGATAGGTACGCACTATAATGATTAATAAATATCATGTTAATGTCATTCTTGTCGATGTTTTCATTTAGCGAATACGTCCTCAACTCCTTCAAATTTAAACCAAAATGATTTATCTGGTAAAGGTATTTTAAAATTATCAACCAATCCGATAGGTACCGGAACAGCCCACGTCAATACGTAGATTGGGTCATGTTTGATAACAAATAGAATATGAATACCGATAGCAAACAATTAGAGGCATGTTAGGGGAGCGATTAAGTTATAACCTGGTATATGCGGGCTAAGGGTATCCTGAGTCAGGGAGATTAAGATTCATCGGAACAAGGAAGGCCCTTACATGGAACAAACATTGTGTTGCCGTCTTGAGAGAGAACGAACACTAGCAACAGTATCTCAACTACAAAACGCTGTCACATTTCCAACCAGGTTGTTTGTGTATAAAACAGATAAAACCATACATAAGTAGAGCTTTGTTACAAATAAAGAAGAATGAATAACTAAGTGACTATTCTATCAAAAAAAACTCCAACATAAAGTACAAGTATAGTAAGGCAGACCCAATTATGATGATGAGGCCCAAGTTTATCAAAGCAATTAACAAACCTGTACATGTAAATAATGTTATTGAGATTTTATAAGATATACATTGATTATCTATAATTAACCATTGTCAATTCTGTTGTTCGAAGCTTGGTCATGTCGAAGGATTTCAGGTGGCCTGTGTTAGTCTGTCAACTCAGAAAACTCAGATAGTCACTACTGGTACGATCAGTTTGTTTACTAATTAGTGTTACTATTATACTATTTAAATGTTACTATTTTGTAGCATATAATAATCATCACTTAGTAATACTAGTTAGTTATTAATAAACTGTGTAGAGTTTAGAATCATCATTCTTGGTATACTAGCTGTTAGTTATTACTATTACTCTGGTATATAGAATCAAATCAATTACTTACACACATTAATTTGATTCTATAACATCATTAACATCGCTTAGTATACCTACTATTTAGTTATTACTATACTGTGGCGTATAGAAACAAACATTGTATTGCGGGTGTCTTGACGATGTTTGGCGAAGGTAGCGAATGTTAATTTAGTATTCACCCTTGCGAACCAATATTAATATTTTGAAGGCGACGGCTTTGCAAGAAAAACATTCATTTAGTAAGTACGCCGGCTGTTTGTAGATTTGGTGGCTTGATTGTATTGAATTGAGGTAGGTATACTTATAAAGGTAAAGTATAGTTATTAAATAATTCTTGGAGTTACCTAATCGATAAATTTATATTTTAATAATATTTCTTACTCAAAAAAGTATCACATACTACCATTTCCGTGATAAAACTAATAATGAAGATGTAAAATATAATAAGATGTATATTTTATTGAATTTTGTTGATGTTATGTACTTTTCTTTGATACCTACTTGCAAATGACTTTCACTGTTAAAATCAAAGGAAATATAATCAAAAAATAAGTTCTAAGCTTTAATAACTTTTAAAATGAATCACGAAACTCATTATATTATAGGTAGCTGTATCTATCACCTGAGTCAATTCCTTTCTTTCTGATTCAAGTCTTCGTAGGTCGTAGTTCTAAGTTTTCAAAATTTTTATAATATTTCGTAATTGAGTTTAATCAAATTGTAACATAATGCGGTGTGATTATTAATTCAGCTAATATAGAAAAATAAAAACAGCCTCAAACTCCTGCTACATTTTTAGACCTCACAGCAATTAAAAACAAACCTCCTCGCTACCTCAAAATAAACACGCAAACCAAGTGTTTTCCTTTAATTAGCATATCACTGTTGTCTTGCGCTCCGTTGTTCTTCATTTCCATATGTAAAAATGATACGAATCCCGGTCGTGCAGTATTGCGTATACCAAAACGTATTCGTGGCAATATGTGTCGCAAGAAACGCTTCCCTCCCTCGAAAATTATACTGTACGCATTAATTTGCCATATTAATTTGGCCGTAAAACTCTGACAAGGAATTCAGCAAGTTTTGCGTCCCAAGCGGCCGCTTGTTCACACAATCGGCTGTACAGTGGCTTTATGGGCCTACAGCTATTGAAATACCTATGCCCCTTTACAGGGGTCCGTATGTGCTATTGCTTAAAGCGTTGTACCCCTTCAGTGTAGGTACATTGTTTCTGTAATGTTTAATTAACATCAATTTTGGATTTATGTGTCTTTTCTTTGAACATCTAACTTTACGGTGCAAAAATCTGTATTAATATTAAAATTTTAACTAAGATACGAGTTTAATATTTTAATACAAACATGATTACACTATGATATTATTTTAAAATGGGATTGCATCTTATAATATTCAAGACACATGAACTATACCTTGAATTAAAACTCATTGTCCAAATAATTTCCAAGAAACTCCATCTTGTTCCCGTGAATGTCACCTACCCTTTTAATTGCTCGAAAAGTTTCGAGCATAAGTACCAGGAGTGCATAATAAGGAAGAAGCTCACACGAGTTTATGAGTGCGATTTGTCACGACAATTGAGCACGTGAACTTCTAACGAGATCGTGCAATGAACAACGCTCAACATGCAATAAAAACATGTCTTGGAGAAGTACAATTTTGAACTCATTTAGGGTAAAGTACAATATGTAAATACCTTTAACTAACTTAGTTCAGTCTTACAAAAGTTTTTGCTAATCGGTTGCTGCTTCAAATTAAAAGTTTATAAGTCTTAGTATAAAATTATGGTCTGTTTTTTGAACGTAATCCAACTATTTACTATACAACTATTAATCTTTGAGTAAGTACTTTATCTTTCCACAGTTGTAGATCACAGCGAAAACCCGCTCAATTCTGATTGATAGAAAACAAAATTGTGCAAATAACGGCCACTCAATCCATTTCGGTGCAGCGAAGTGATTCATCAGGTCTGACAGTGGTCTGAGCACATTTTTAATGCCATTGTCGATGTGTCCAATACTGATACCCTTCACGTACCCTAAGGGATGGTGGTCAACACTTAATTTATGGTGGAAACTGCATTAGTGGTGAAGGGACTGAGTGGCGCTTTTTATCGGGAGCTCATGTAGTCAAAGATAAGGGTAATGATATAGGTGATATTTGACAACCTGAGAAAGATCAATAAATTGCGAGTAAAACCAACAAGAACTGCGCTAGAAAGGTTTTAGTTAAGGAATGATATTTTCTTTTTTGTAATCTGCGGTTATGTTTCGGAGGTTTTAAGTTTAAGCATTGGCTCTTTTTTATTCGCCTATAACGACTTAATTTTTTCATAACGATTTTTTTCTAATTGTACCGACATCATAATTTTCTTCTTTAGTTTTAAAACGGAATTAGCCTCACATTTTTATCGGCAGGTATAATCCTGTTGATCGAACCTTAGGCAATTGAAATCCTATTTTATCCTCTCTTACATAAACAACCTACGTCATAAAAATATGTTTGGAAAATGCAAGTTTCCACTGCAAAGTCACGCACAATTCAAGTCCAATCAAGCACACGTACTTCAATATGTTACACGGCACCGATCATCCCTCTATCTGGGACGCTATCTAAGCCATGATAAGCGTTTTCTCATGACTTGCATATTTGAAGCGAGGTTATGCTACCAGATGGAGGAAGCTACTGTGAAACGTTCATTTTGAATTTGTCAATGTAGCATACGTCAATTTAAGTAACGAATATTTTGTGCAATATTCTGCAGGTGTAGTGGCTGCTATTGGTATTTCTATGAACAAAAAAATGTTTAATGTAAAATAACTCATTTATTGTGATAAGAAACATATTTCAGTTTTTTATAGAATTAGATGAATAGTAGACGGGAACCCATTTTGTCTCCGAAAATCGATTGTCCGTAAATCACAATCAATAACAAGTGTCTCCGAAACATAGGAATCCATAATATTATGGTCCCATAACTATAGTTTGTAATAAGGTATTGTTCATCCTTATGCTCCTAATCCATAAATTTATGTTACCTAATATTATAATCCCTAACTTTAATCGTTATAAACATATGTGTCATTATAATAAAGAATCATAATACTTCCACTTCCGATTAATAATGTTTTCGAACGTTTATAAATTATGTAAAACAGAAACAACTTCGGTTGTATTCACCCAGATCGAAATCAGTTGGTTAGGTTAGGTTTGAACAGTGACCACTAACGTGCGAGGCGAGCGAGCGTAGCGAGCGTGCCGCGGTAGCGGCCGCCGAAGCGCCAATTAAATGTGGGATAAAAGTAATCAGCCACCCAGATCGAAATCAGTTGGTTAGGTTAGGTTTGAACAGTGACCACTAACGCGCGAGGCGAGCGAGCGTAGCGAGCGTGCCGCGGTAGCGGCCGCCGAAGCGCCACTAAAATGTGGAATAAAAGTAATCAGCCACCCAGATCAAAATCAGTTGGTTAGGTTAGGTTTGAACAGTGACCACTAACGCGCGAGGCGAGCGAGCGTAGCGAGCGTGCCGCGGTAGCGCCCGCCGAAGCGCCATTAAAATGTGGAATAAAAGAAATCAGCCACCCAGATCGATATCAGTTGGTTAGGTTAGGTTTGAACAGTGACCACTAACACGCGAGGCGAGCGAGCGTAGCGAGCGTGCCGCGGTAGCGGCCGCCGAAGCGCCAATAAAATTTGGAATAAAAGTAATCAGCCACCCAAATCGAAATCAGTTACATTCCCTATGCTGCCTTGTGCTTGAGACACAATGCTCTTATGTTAAAATTATTCTCATAAACTATTATGAAAATAAAGTTATGAGTTATTTACATTATGGATTATATTATTTATTGAGAATGATTTTATGTATTTTAAACATTAGGGATGTTGATATTAGCCGTAACTATATTAGGGATCCTTATATTATAGATCCTGATTATACGGGCAATCGATGATTATGAAAACCCAATTTATAGATTTTTATTTTAGGGGTATAAAATTTCGGAGACAAAATAGAGACCCATAGTAGACCAATATGAAATGTTCAAATGTCAAATTAGAGGGTTCTTAGCATTTCAAAAATGAAACATTGTGTTCCATATTATGAAGTATCAAAATAGAATAGAATAGAATAGAATAGAATAGAAAAAAGTTTATTTTGTGACTTAATAAAATAAAACAAAACATAAAATAACTAAATATAAACACAAAATAGGTCGCCACTCAGCGTGTGCTGCAGCAGCAGAGAGCTGCTGCAGCGCTGGTATTCTGTGATGCCGCGGGGTTCGTGTGCGGCAGCAACTGTTACTGCTACACATAGGTACTTAAAAATAAATAAACAAAGAAAATTTAAAAACTTAAAATTATATTATATACCTATACAATGTATTATTCATAAAAATATTATTATTGCAATTTATTAATTTTGATACCATTATTATTATTGTTGAACCAAGAACGACTACCTTTGAATTTGAACTTGAGAATCTAACAAGTATTTTTTTAACAATTTTTTAAAAGAGTAAACAGTTTTGGAATTTCTAGACTGCTTGGATACTTTTATAAAATATCGGTGTGTGCTTATTTTTATGGTACCTATTTCGAATAGAATGTTCTTGTCTTTGCAAATTAGTTACACTAGCACAAAATAAATTTTATTATAAACGATACACACACTTATTAATAAAAAGTAAGTAATTTTAAAAACGTTTCTATTTGTTTCAGAGTAGCACCTAAGACGAGGGAGGGCGGCCAAGCGCGAATCTACCAATCGACATGTTTATCGCTTTAATATAAAATAAAGGGAACAGCCAATATCGATATATGAAAAACGTCGACATGTGATCCGTAGTACGGAAATTTCCTCATCTTTTCACATTTTCTTACCGATTTTAAGGTTTAAAGGGGATTTTAAATGATGACAATACAATGTCCAATGACTTAAAAATAATGAGATGATGATGAGATTAAATAATGAGTTAAAGTTTTAATCTGGGATTATTTTTATTATACTTACATATTACAGAGGTAGAATTTAGAATATAAAAAACATTTAGTACCAATATATTTTGTTTTTTGATGCAGTAAAACAAAGGCTTAATCAAATGTAGGTACCTATTAAAAAGATTTCAAGCCTATTCCAAAAACGAATTGGAGAGGGTAATTTGATGTCCGACTAAATACCCATTTCGCCCATACCACAAAATAAATAGATAAGTAATGAATATAATTATCATAACTACCCACACTTTAAAGTAACAAAATAAGTATTTATATTTTGCCATGTAACAGGTTATTTTCGTCACTTGCTTAGTTGTGCTCAAAACTATATTTTTCAGTTATTAGACCAAAACGTTATCAAATATACAAACAAACGTTTGAATCGAAGAATTCAACCCGCGGTTACCATAAGGGTGCGTACAGAATAATTTTATTTGTTTATAATTTTAATAACTCCCTACGCGCACCGTATATCACTGCTTTAGGGTGTGCATATATTTTTCACTTCGAAGATTCAGTATGGGATATTGTCACTTTAGAATTTCTGTGGAAGTGTCTGGGGTAATATTTATGGATCATCCTGGATTTTCGGGTTGAAATATGTTTATTGTGGGCATAAAGTGCTTTTTGTATCAGAATCTTGGCATAGGAGTGGCTATCAAATTTTAAAAAGGCATAAATTCTTCATGTAATGTCACTCTAACGGCTGGACGGATTTGAATGAATGATTTGGTACCAGGATTGCTTAAACCCTGGATTAAAAAATAGGCTACTTTTCATCCCGGTATTTCCATGGGAACGGAAACTATTCACCGCGGGGCGCAGCTAATGGTTAATACGGGTGGGCTGATTAGACCGCGGGTTTAGTTCATTTTCAAAAGAAAACAAAGAGATTGACATTTATAGAGAAAAACATTTATTAAAAAAACACTTCACTATCCTCAATATTGTTTGATGTTTGCGACTTGCGGTGCGAAAGCGTCGTGATTTGAATATCAAATTCAACCTCCGATTCACCTTTTGTTCCCAATATTTATCTTCCTTCTTTTATTTTGTTATCGGCAGTACTGTACCCTAAGCATCACTTACTAACACCACATACATTTTTATAATAACATAATATTTAGATAAAACATAGTATATTTACGGGTATTTATCGCTATTTACCTTTATTTAATTTTATCCCGACGTTTCGACTGGATTGCACCAGTCGTGGTAGAGGACAGTTTTATCATTGTGTTCTGATCGCGAAAATTGAAAAAAGACTATAAACATTTTTTCCAAGAAGATCTATGTAATAATTTGTAATTTGAAAATGTCTAAATTTAGAACGGCAAAAATACGTCAATAGTTTTTTTGCGATTGGGCAGAAATGGTTTCTTACTTTGCTAGACTCTAATTTTATGAAAACAGTGCATCAATAGAATCTTCTTCTTCTTCCTACCCTTGTTTCACATAACGTGGGGTCGATTAACATGGTAATTACTTCCATTTCTTTCTAGCAGCCTCAGCATATATATCCATGATGGATATTATGACCGTCAATCATCTAGCTAGGGCATGGTGCCTGAATAATATTTTACAAAAGCCTAAACTAGTGCCACAGAAACCATTGTTCTTTTGTTTTGTTACCAACTGTACCGAACGTTTGTTTATGGATATGAGGTTGAGATACAGTTTTTGATTCTGACGTCTAATAGTTTTGAAAAAGTAAGAAATTTTACTGATCAAATAAAGTAAGTACCTACCTACATCTTTATCATCAACAGCCCGATTTCACTCACTGGTGTGTAGGTAATTGGTCTTTTTTACTGCCGAAATTATTATTCAATCCGCCGAACAATCGCAGATCTATTTCCATAGCAACTTTGTTATACACAACTAATTTTGTATGGCACTTTTTGACAGATAACAGCGTTGCTATGGCAACCAGATCTGCAATCGTTTTTTCCTATACCTACTCTCATATCCAAATTTCGAGATTGCCCTGCTGAAGAGCATGACATCGTTTTTCGGATTCAGTCGTTAGTTTGTGTCATCCACCACAATTTTGTTCCAGTTCAATCCATCGTTTACCTGCGATCTTTATACCCATCCTTTGATCGAAGGAGAATACTTTGGCTTTCACCATTGAATTTTGCCATAATCTCCTGAGTCACTCAACAAGATACAACATTATCCAGCTGACACCAACTAATAGAGTACCTTGGTCACCCCTGTTGTCTTAGTAAGCACTAAGCGCAGGTCAAGTAAACAACCATAATAGATTCTACCCAGAATTATCATTCGGCGGATATTGAATACATTATTGTGTTGGAATTCGGGAGTTAGAGACATGTTTTCTACATTAAGTCTTTCTATTAAAATAAGATAAGATAAGATACGTTTATTTGCCGGAACATCATACACATTTTTAGTAGATGATTTTTATCGTCAGGAAATACTAAGCCCAAACAAAACAGAATGATTGAAACGTTTGATCTCTTATAACGATTAAGTTCCTACTAAAGCTATGTTTTTAGGGAATATTACTGAAAATAAATTATAGACCTGACAATGTCTTTGAGTTATCTTGAGGTGGACCACGGAAAGAAAAAAATTCCCCTGGTACTAGGTGTACTTTGTTGGTGGTCCACGGGCAAAGACTGCGTAGTCAAACAAGAAAAGACATCCCGTAAGAAGATCATCACTGGCTTCTACTCTAATAAGTATTTCTATTTGATGCAAAGTGTATTTGTGTAATTGCCAGGGTCCTCGGATCATCGGGCCGTGGTTATGGAAATTGAGAAGATGTTATGTCTGCTGTGATTTATTGACGCTCAATATTGGATTGTAGGAGTACAATAATAATGTATTATTAACGTACCTGTATATTAAATGTTACGTTCAACAAACCTCAGATTGTATAATAATATGGATAAGAATGATAATACTAATAAAAACTTTTAGTTTTTTAAATTTTAGAATTCAGCTATGAATGACTTAAGGTGTATGCGTCAGACTAGCGCCGCCGCTAATTTTATTTTATTATTACGTTAAACAAAGGAATTTTAAGAAACTGAATGTTCAGTTTGTAAAACCTATCATAAGCTATTTTATAATACCTCTGTAATATTTTTATTTTGTATAGTTCAGGAGGAATAGCGAAGTTGCACGTGGTGGCCACCAAACTCTGTTTTCGCTATTCTTAAGCTTGTAGGTATATACATAATTGTGCTATTTGGTTTGAACTTTATACCTAAATCTTTTACTTTTTATGCATAGAATTATATGAAACTGCATTTTTTTTAAATTTGCACAAAACTATTATTTGATACTAATAGCCATTATCAATTTTGAAATAATTTAAAATACTTCCACATCAATACTCCAGCTAAAAAGCTTTCTCAGCTCATTACCATTTCAATCGGAACACGTCCAAATGACACCGCCAAGGTAATTAGCTACGAAATCAAAACCCAAGCCCAAGTCCAATAATAGAGGAGGAGATGAACCAGACCGGTCGAGTCTTGAATATTAATTGCCGAAGGAAATGGATTAAAAATTCCTTGTCCTTACAACTGTGTGGTTCTTGCAAACAACTTTTTTTAGGCATTTGCATATTTTTCTATCCCTTGTGAATAATTTTGGATACTTTTGATTGCGACTTTGTTTTTGATTTTTATAGATGCGATGCCAAAAAGTATTGTGCGGTCCCTTAAAATAACATGTAGTTTAACATTAATAAAAAAAATCCATTACAAAACATAATCTATGGCGTAGCTCCTAAAGGTAAGGCTGATTTATTTTTTAACAAACTTCTAAGGGAATTACTTTGAGTGTAACGAAATTTAACGGATATTAAAAAGTTTAACCCGTCCACGTCCGGAGCGGAGTTAATATTGACGGGGACCAGATGGGTATAAAGGGGGCTCTTCAAAAGAATTCAAAACGGTGACAAAAAGGCGTAAAGAATCACGGGGAAGGGGTGAAGTAACTTATGCGGCGAAGAAAGCCCCAAGAATTAGCAAAAATAAAAGGTGACGGCCAAGACTGTTTACGGGGGAGAGGGGCCTTAATTAAAGGCTTTCGCGGACTTTTCGCGATGCAATTTGCTTAAAAGACAAGAATTATTTTTATTGAAGTCATCACTAATTTCGAGGAGAGGGGGTCACATCGACCCCCTTCTATTGTTTGAACGAAAGGCGGTTAATTGCGCGGTTTTTCAGCCACGTTTAAAATCGGCTGTTGTGTCGCCCGATGATTATTTTAATTGCCGTTTTTAGTCATTTTATTTCGGGGTCTTTAAGTTTATTGTGATACGAACTTTTAGAGATAAAATATTTAGAAATATAATAAAAGTGAAATGAAAATAATATTATTTTATATTAGGTATAAGTCACCCTTACTAGTATAATTAGTAAATTTAATATGTTTAATTTCAGATCAATCATTTTAAATTCAGTTCAATATATCAAATCTTGTGTTAAAATTCTACAAAATCGTAATTAACTACACAAAAAATGTAACAAGAGATTAGAAATATTTAATCTTGGAAGATTTTTCTTACAAACTGTCAAATTAAGTTGGGCTTAGCTAAACAAAAATTAAGTAGTATTAATTATCTTTGTGCTATTTAATAAAAGTCCCAAACTTGGAGTCGAAAAAATTTGAGTGGAGACAGACTGTTGTTTTAATCTGTGATTGGGGAGGGTGGGCAGTGTGGAACAAGCTTATTCTTAAGCACTCCTTGTAAAAAAAATTGCTGGCTGCATTCTACGGATATCCGAATAGCTGACTTTTTTTTTATTCTTTTACGAGGTTCGTCAGTCAGCGATACTACCACAAGCATATGCTTGTGGTAGCGCGTAAGTAACTGTTAAAAATTTATGATTGAAAGAGTTTTAGTAGGCCATCTTAGTTTAAACAATTTCCGCTACTTGAAACTTTTAAGTAAACTAGGGTTACGAGTGTCTGATCTATCGCTGACTGACGAACCTCGTAAAACAATAAAAAAAAAGTAAACAAGCATATGCTTGTGGTAGCGCGTAAGTAACTGTTAAAAATTTATGATTGAAAGAGTTTTAGTAGGCTATCTTAGTTTCAAACATGTTGCAGTTCTATCTGCTATATTTGATTCTGTTTAATTATGTTTTCTACAAATTATTGTTTATTTTATCTTTTTATCAATTAGCTAATAAATTAGTTCTTTATTACGATAAAAACAATATTTTGTTACAATTCTGTCGTAATTTTTTATAATTTTGAAATCCATAAAAAAAGTCTGTTGTTTTTCTTGCAGAGCACAAGGGAACATATTTTGAAAGCAAAAATTAAAATCATAAGAAAATAATTAAACTTCGTAGGGATTTATTGGACCAAGGTACGTGATTAATAGGTTTTTCTGAAAACTCTAGAACGCAATAAGTGTCAATTTTAGTCGTTTGCAAATTCATTGCAAAAATTGTATTAATTGGTAAATTTTAATTAATGATTTGGGGATTGAAAGTTCATTAGTGTGTCTGCTTGAGGAAAATTGAGATAAAACAGTCCTTTTATTTATTCTGTGGTTATAATAACTTTCAATCGCATAACATTGTACCTAATATGTATGAAAATTGTACTCATTGTAGAAAAGCTTCCGCAAGGCGGCTTCGCTCGCGTTGTACTAACCCGGATAAAAAGTAGCGTATGTGTTAATCCAGTTCATAAACTATAATAATATAATTCCAAGGAACAGACAAATCCGATAAGTAGTTTTTGCGTGAAATAGTAACAAACATAGGTACATCCAACTATACTTTCGTATTTAAAATATTAGTAGGACGGAATTGAATTTAAATTACAGGTTCTGTACCTAGTCATAATTGTCTTCTAAATGTGTATGCTAATGGTAATGGTCCTTTGTTGTGCAGTAGGTATCATATTAGGTATGTGTAAAATCATTGGTGTCTATCGTATTTATTAAAATTATACTTTTATTTCTTTAGGTTCAATTTAACAGTTTGGTATAATAGTGGCTATTTGGAGTATCGCAAAAGCTAAACTCAACTAACTAAAAATGTTGCCGTCCCTTTCATAGCGATGGGAATAAAAAGGATGGCATTAATTTTAGTTAGTTTAGTTTAGCTTTTGCGACACTCCGAATTGCCACTAATATCTACCTAACTATTTTACATGATGGCTATTATTATAATATTTATCTTCTCATTTCAGGGCTTCAAACTCCTATTAAAACATTCTCCCGTTTCCTAAATAAATATTACTCCAAATTTAATGCTAAAATATCTAATAACAAATGACGTCAATTTAATAATTCAGTTACAGAGATCAGTCTTAATTTGGGGAGCGTGGGGATGTACTTGACCATTTATTAATGGCAATGATACTTCAAAGTTAACCCTTTTGAATGGGCCCTTGTGCCAGAGATGGATAATGCCAGAAAACTCAACTTCTTCGATAAAGCCATTATTTTGATTGATGTTCAAATTGTTTTAGTTAAGGTGGTTGTATGCGTCAATCTAGCGCGGCCACATATCCTTAGAGGGATAACCTTTGACATCTTCAACTTCCTTTCCTGACATCGTTCCTGGGTAATTTGTCTACTTTCCTTGGAGAAGTCGTGAGTTTCTTTACGTTGTATAAATGTAGGTATTTATGAAACCACAAATCAAACAACAGCGACCTCTGCCTTCATGTTTCACCTCACCTACAATAAAACGGACATTAGAGCCGTTACACACTTAAAATCGCATAAAATATCGCCCTAACCTTTTAATGGTCTTAGCCCTGAGGGGAAACAAAGCGCAAAAAACTTCGCAAAAAGTAGTGCGGGGTAAGTATCAAAGTATCCTACGAATACTAAAAGGTGTAGTAATTAAGCACTAAACATGGATCTTGCTGGCAGTGGCTTGGATCAGTTGAGCTATCGATAGATAGTTTACAACCATCCTTAGGTGGCTTAACTGGTTCTTACTGTATTTTGTACAGTTATGTAGTAGTTTAGTTTCTACCTACTTCTGACTCTCAGACAATCTTCAAAGGATTTTATAATGCCTAAAGATCAGGCCTGTCTATCGCTAACTATAAGTAGGTACTTAGTTCTGTTAGGTAGTTAATTTAAGTTTTTTCTAAACAACAGTTTCTAACAGTAGGTACCTATCTTATGGTACTTCATTTGGAGCTTAGAAAAAAATTTTGATAGTTTTTGTAGTACTATTTTAATTACACCCTGAATTACCACACTTTTTTGCTTTTCACTGAATAATATTATTATACTGTGATATTTATTATTATATTAAAAGCAGATCCTGGGGTCTGGATGCCCGAAGGCGAGTGGTTCGCGACCAGCGAATTTATGGTCAAACTTCGGAGGCGACGGCGCGAGTTTTTATTACGATCAGCTCAGTGGACCGTGAAAGCAAGTGCCACGGGGAGGCATTTCCATACCTCCTCTGCGCTTCTGTCACCTTATTACTTTTCTTATTAGAAGTTTAATACCTTTTGGTTGATTACATTGGTTAAGTATTATTTTGAGGTTTAAATAAAAAAAAGGCTAATTTTGATGAAACTCAATAGGTAATAGTTGCGCCCTTGAATATTTCTTGGTTAATTTTTTATTATATGTGTCTGTCTACCGTGATGTCTATACCATAATATCTATAACTAAAACGTCAATTGATTTCAAAGCTATTTGAAATTAATGTTTAGGTATTATATACCTATTAGGTACCTATCTAATATAAGATACTTAATAAGAAAATTATGTGTTATGTTCTTTACGACTTATTGCCTACCTACTGATTGGAAATGTTTTGTTTAAAAACACCCAAGCTATAAATAAAGCCTCCTTATAATTCGAAGAAAACAAACAAAACTCCCCGGTTCAAACTTCTAAGTAAGACGTGAAAAATGGGGATATGAAAAGAAATAATTTTCCGCTCGACTCGTCAGTGCAAATGAGCTGAATGAGCCAAGTCATCCGAATGATTGACTGTCTATGAAACAATATAACTTTATAAATTCAAATACCTTGTACCTTACCTACCTAAGAGGTTGACGTTGCGCCTTGACTGTTGTTTAAAATAATATACTTAGGCGATGCATAACACTAGACATAGAAAACAGAGTATGGTGGCCACCAAGTGCAACTTCTAACTATAACATCATAGGTATTAAAAAAAAGCTTATGGGTAGGTTTCACAAACTGAACATTCGGTTTTATTAAATTCCTTTGTTCAACGTACTATTAAAATAAAATAGGCGGCGGCGCTAGTTTGACGCATAAAGACACCTTAACTAGTCTTGGACTAAGGCCGTATTAGGGAAGGACATGATTAAGCATAATCAAACAAAGAAATGGCATAGTTACCCAACATAATAATTTTCAATTGTTTTAACATTGGATTACATGAATGTAAACTTATGGCGCCATCTTTTATAACAGCTAGGCACTAGACATAATTTCAGATTTTAGGCGCCATCTAGTGCCGAGTAGTGAATCTAAAATGAGCATTAGTAGGTGTGAGAGGGTGTGCGTGTGCGTGTCATGTTTCGTATTATACTATGTAATTGTTGAATGCTGCTATCTCTGTCTATCCCGCAAAACTGGCATTAGTCAAAGCGAGATAGCATACTACACTACACTTTGAGAATTTGATCTCCTTACTAGTTCTGTTGTCTTGGTAGAAATTGTGGCAAAATAATCGTGAGCAGTGCGATGACAAGCTTTGTTTGGTGAGAGACGAAAAGATTTTATGAGATTTTCTTGGAAGCCCGCGTATTCTCTCATAAAGAGATATTTAGCGAAAATAAAACATAAAATTTGACTAACCATCTGGATTAACTGGTGAATCTGGTGATTATTTTAGAATTTGTATACGAAATTAATTATCTATTTACGTTTTTTTTTTTTAAAAAGGAGGTAGGTAGGTACTTATGCAGACTTTGCCTTTTTATTTATGAATATTTTTTCTTTACATACCTATTTACCGAAATGTGTAGGTATTGTTTTTGTTATTTAGGTAAGATGCCTGACCTAACAATACCTAACTGCACCAATTAAATATTCAATTACAATTAAATTATGCTTCGAAACTTAATAAAATAAATACTTAAATGTTATTTTCCTAACAATAAAACAATTTCTAGGCATTTTACGTATTCAAACGAAACGCACTGCACAGGCGCGTGTTTCTTTTGCAAGTTGTTCTACTAGGCTGTCATGAATTCATGGAGATACGAGTAGGTATTACCCTAGAATGACGTCTTTTTTATATAATTAACTAACTGCGCCCCGCGGTGTTACCCGCGGTATTACATATAAACCTTCCTCTTCAATCACTCTATCTATTAAAAAAAACAATCAAAATCCGTTGCGTGCGTAGTTTTAAAGATACCTACATAGGGATATAGGGACAGAAAGCGACTTTGTTTTAATACTTTGTACCTACCTAGTGATTATTTAATAATAGACATCGCGCTCAGTAGCGTCAGTAGCGTTCGCCTAATTTAAATAGAATTTCCAGCTGCATTTTATCTAAGAAAGAAAGAAAGAAAGAAAAATCATTTATTCTTGTAGGACCTCAAGGATCACTTGTATCGTTTTACATGCTAGGTGATTCTAATGCCTGTTCCAACGCGACTCCCTACACCAGGGAAAGAATCAGGCAAGAACCTGGCGGTGTGGGCCTAGCTTTTTTTTAAAAGCGATCCCTTAACAATCTAAAATAATCTATATAAATAGTCAAGCTTCAGTGGGAAACTAAGTACTAAACTTTACAATTGACAGTTCTATCTACATAAATGAACTTCCAAGGAATGTCGGTTGTGAAGTAAATTAAACCAATATTTTTCAAGTTTAAAACTTTATATTTTGTAACAAATATATAATTGATAGGTAAGTGTCCTACTAACATTCAGCATGTTTCGTATCTTAGTATATTCGGGAAATACATTGTCATATCTTAAATTATTATGTAAAACTATTTACAAATGAGTATTTTTATGGCTAAGTTTATAATTTAAATTAAAATAACTATTATAACTGCAAATACTTTCATGCACTAGGTATATACAAAGGATTACGAAAACTATTCTACGTTTATAAAATTTTAAGTAAACAGTCATTAAAGGCAGTTGGAATTAATTAATTAATTTACATAATCTTGATTGGACGGCTTTTTTGAGTCTTTATAATAAGGACATGAATTATTAAATTTACACAATAATAATACTCTTTTGGTTACATAATAAGGCACTCTTATTTGTTATAATATTGATTAATTTTAATAAGACGTGGAACTGCTATCAGGTCTTAGTTGTTTTGTCTGAACGTCATCATAGGCGATTGTAAAAACACTTTTCTTCTCAGTTATAGGCAATCTTTTGATAACACCAGTTTGAACTAAGGTATTCATAGCTATTCCTGAATCATTATCATCTATTTTAGTAACCCTGTGACTTACATCACTATCTCCACCAATATTGATCTTAGAAACGTGGACTTCTGGGTTTTTCCTGTCTTCTTCATAACTGGTAGAAATAGATATACTGTGAGTTAAGGCACTTTCTGAAATTTCTTGCGTTTTATCTTTATTTTTAACATCATCCTGGTTTACGTAAATTGGTTGTTCAGAAGATGGCCGACGCGGTAAAGGAATATTCGTTTGTCCTCCTAAATATTTAGGAATATGAGTAGGTTGGATGTAGCAGAGAGGATTTTTGTGTTCGTATTGATGTTCATAGCGATGTTCAGAATGCTGAAGCAACGGATGAACATCTGGAAGTGGACCTTCAGGAACAGGAGTAACCTTTTCTTCTTTCAGCATCCTTGGATGAATAAACTCATTTTCTTTTCCTTTGAAGTTTTTTTTTGACTCGGAATTGTCAAGATCTTTGCTCATTATTTTACCATACCTATTGGTTTTTTCTTCGTCGTTTTTTGTTTTTGTAAATCGTTTTGGTTTACTGGGAGCCGCCTTTTCTGGAGCTTGTTTAGAAGCTGAAGATTTTTTGTTACCATACCACTGCATGTATCGCGGTAAGCTTTTCTGAGTGGGTTTAGAACCTTCCGGTGATTTCACGGATTCCGTTTCAGTAGCTTTCTTTTTACTTGACTCTGTGTTGCTTGATGTTTCTTTGGATTCATTAATATCAGGTGTCTTTAGTCTTAGTAACTCGGCATCATCTCTTGCTTCCGTGGATGAACCTTGTCTTGAGAAAACTAAATTACGACTATCTCTGGATAAGGCGGAGCTATTTCTACTTTTACTACTGTCATGCAAAAGAGCTAATTTAGTGGTTTCTTCTATAGCAACTGGAGATTGTCTTTGAAGTCGTGATCTCTTTTCACTAATATCAGATTCGATTTTATCTTCCAGCGAATCCGAAATTTCCATTAATATTTCTCTTCGTTGTCTCTTCTCGACATCAGAAAGTTTTATTTGAGTGGAACTGACTGTTTCGTTCTTTGAAGTTGTGACTGTGCTTTTTGTTACATCACCGTACTTTTTGACACGTTCCTCTCTCTCATTTGTTTTGCTAACTTTCACATATTTTTCGCTATCTAAAGATGGAGATACTTCACTTTCCTCTAAAATAGGGGTTTTAATTTTCCGCTTAATATCATAAGCTCTCATACTTCGTCTGGGATCTTTGTATTTTATTTTTTTCTTGGGTTTCTTCCGTTTCACCCATGCTATTTTATTCGTGTCTTCTTCTACAATTTGTGATTCATCTTCACTGTAAGAATCGTTATCACTTCTAGCTTTTCTCCGTGAGGGCTTCGAAAGCTGAGGTTCTGTTTGCGTTCCTATATGGCATTCTGTTTGAGTGGCCATAACAGAGTGACCAGGCAAACTTTGGGTTTCTAACTTGCTTTCTACTTGTGAAGCAGTTTCATGGTTTTGCAACATTCTTTCACGCTCTATTAGTATTTGATGCAAAAGTTCGTTTTGTTTTCTTAGCGAAGACTCTAGTAGTTCCTGGTTTAAAGTTGATTTATTTTGCATTTCTAATAATGCCGACTGTAAATATTCAGTTTTTAATGGCACAGATCCAGGGACTTCAGGTACAACGTTATTATAATCATGAAATTGGTTTTGCATATCGCTCCCTACTTGTGATCTTTGACCAATACTTTTTCCTTCCTTAGCAGACATGTTGTCTAAATCAGTTGTTACCTTTCCCATTCTTTCTCTTATATTTTTAGCTTCTTCTCCCTGTTCTCTTATGAATCTTTCCATCAGTAAGTCTTTTCCACTGTCAACAACAACATATTGTGTATGGGGAATCAATGTCACAGGCCTCTGTTGGTATTTTGGAAGATTGACATACCTCTCTTCTTCATTATTTCCTCTGGTTACTAATCTTAATATTTCAGTGTTGCCTTCTTTTATGAAATATTGATCTCTAGTAAGAGAAGTATTACCGTGTGGTTTGTCTTGCACATCACGTTTCATTTTACCTTCAACCTTGTCTTGGTTTTTCTCATCGGACTTGAAGAGAACACCGACTTCAGAACCACGATCGATTTCATGTCTTCGTATAGAATCGTTGTCTTGATCCCTTCGATTGTAATGCAAAGTGGCAATCCTATCGTAACCATTTTCAAGATCATCGATGTATTCCTTATGTTTATTGGCAAAAGTTTCTTGAAGCTGCATTTCTTTTGTATAAATGACGTTGGGGCCATCTCTGAAAGTAAAAAATAAAATTGGATTAATATGACGAAAACCCAAATAATTTAAGAAAGATTTTGAATAATACTGTTAAATTAATAACCTTTGTCGGATAGATTGTCTGTTGTCATTGTATCGGTAATCATTATCGGCTGCCATCTGCACGAACTCTTGTCTCATGTCTCCAGGAGTTGAAGCAGGCTTTGATGCTTCTTTAGATCTTTGGTTCCTTTTATTGAATTTCCATTGTGTTGGCCTTGTCCTTAAATCTGTTTGTTCGGCGCTCCACGCTTCCCTCCTCCCCCATTCGTTAGCTGGTATTGGTTTATTTTGTATATTTTGCGTCGACTTGTTTTCCCTGCCAAGTCCCTTGTCGCGTACCACTAAACGAACGTCGTCCTCTGTGGAGTTGACACGTATCACTCTTTTCCTAGAATTTATTAATGGATATCTATGTACCTAGCTGCTCTGTTATATTCTTACATTTACAATACAAGTGTAAGTGCAATACAAGCAAGTGATTGGTATACCGTTTTATGGCATCATTTTAGAAAGCTCGTGTTCAATTTATGATTACCAACTCAACTATAACTCAAAATATGAACCATGTTCGTCTCAAAATTATTTAGTATTTTTACCAATGAGTATGTCGATTTAGTGTTGGTCATCTGCTTTAATAAGATTTCTGTATAATTTTGAGAAGAATATGCCATAAATTTACCCACTCGGTGTTGTAAAGCTGGTGAAGTTTACAGGAATTAGTTGGTGCATTTAAGGCTGTTAGAAAAAACAACAGTGTTAGTATTGAAAAGTGAATAATTGCAAAATACAATTTGTGCTGTGATACAGACAGTGTTAAAAGAAAAAGCAAGAGACATAACAAATACTTTTGTTTACCTGGGCGGCATGTAAAGAGGGCAACCTTCACAAATACAACAACATATGAGTAGTAATAATATTAGAGCTACTAAAATTGCTAGTAGGATCAATAGCCAGAACAGTAATCGGCTCTCTGCTTTGTATAAACCCTGTAACAAAAACATTGACTTAGTTAAAACTTACTAAAGTAATGATAATAAAAAAATCGGTAATGATATACTTAGGTAAATTGGATATAAAGTTAAAGTGCAGGAGTATATTTACTTACAGAGTCCTTATCATCAGTTGCTGTTTGATCTTTATGGCCATTATTAGTATTCTGATGAAGTACCGCATTATTGTTACTTGTAGTTGATGAGTATATTGTCATATTCTTAGCAAGTTGTTCTTGCAATTTCGCTACATTGATTGCTGAGTTGCCTGATAAGCGTACAATGGCGATCACTTCGCTTCTGTAAATAAAGATTTTAGAATTACTTCGAATTCTTTTCAATACTTAATCCAGTTTTTAACATATTGTCTGAGTATAAACATAATTCATCTCATCTTATTGTGGATGTAATACCTAACTATATTAACTGAATTTAATTTTGTAGAATGTTTAATAATTTTATGAATATGTAGGGTGGTGTGGTAGCCATTGAACCACCAAAAGTTTGGAGAGCTGTAGTTTTTTTTTCTGTGACATATTTACAGTACTTTTTAGCCCATGACTTAGGAAATTTCAATGACTTTGAAATTGCATTTGTATTTTTAGCTTTTAGCTGATAAATACTTGGCAAAAAGACTTTAAAAAAAAAGAGAGAAATGGCTCATTGTGTACTCCTAGGGGGACACAATGAACTGGGGGGTGGGTAGTCAGTAAACCATGTGGTACACAATAAAACGTTGTTCTACCATTAATGATTTAAGCCTAGGAGGATGTTACATTATAAAGGTAATTGTGTTTTTTATTAATTATTTATAAATCAAGATGTTTTTTAGCATTTACTTCTGGCTTATGGCTTTAGTTCTGGCGTATTTATCGTTATTTTATGATCTATTTATTACCTATCTAATATTTCTTATATAATGATCTTCTATCATTTTAAGATCATTAATCTAACATTTCTTATATCATAAAAATTATCCTAAGTGATATCTCCAAAGTTATAGTGTGACCAGAAGAAATAGGGTTTTTTTATATAATATAGTTAAAGTAGTACGCGATTAACCATGGTTCATTGAGTGCTTAAAAAAAACGTTTCACTGTGTACCATACCCCTATTAAAATATTTAAAAATTTTCTACAGTTATCAGGAACGCGATTGGATAACAAATATAAATCTTAACCATGCTAATGAATCTATTCTTTAGATAAAAACAACACATCAGTTCCTAGGACTTTAACAAATTGAGTAAAGAGAAAAATATACTGACATTTTTTCCTTACTTTTTGCACTTGAAAACAGAAGTTTACTCATAGCTCGCGCGGTTCGGGCGACAGTTCGCCGGCGACTAGTCGTGACAGGTTGGCATCAGAAGGCGGTTCAAACGTGTATTAATGCATAAGCTAGCAACGTCACGTTATGGCTGTAGGCCCTGTTGTTCACTGAGTACACTTGATTCATTGGCTACCACACCACCCTACCTACCTATGTTTGATTAATAATTTGAAGTTTCTTGACATTTAAGTATTTTACTAAGATTTAATTTGTAATTTCATTATATTGCACGCTCTATGAAGCAAACATAGTTGTACTTTCCTGACCGACATTTCTACCACCTTTTATTGTTACCTACCTGTGTTTTTCGCAAAAAATTTTTTGATTTGATTTGGTTTGAAGTAGTTTTTTTACTTTTTTAACATTTTCTTAGGTAAACTTACTTTTCTTGACTAGACGCTTGACCACTCAAATCTGTAGCACCATTATCACTTCCTTTGTAAGGTTTAACGTCTATTATAGTTACTTTGCCTCCAGACAATGTACTTAAAATGTCCTCTAACTTCTTTCTATCAGGATTAGCACCTGGTACAATAAACGACATGGTTCTAGTCTTGCTTTCTGGAGGATATATTTTCACAGTAGTCATGGAGTGTAATCTTGGTACTCCAAGATCGTATGCTCTTACTGTTAAAACATACGTTTCACTTTCTTCTTCATCATCATTTGACTGACGTTTTTGTCTGTGAACGTTTTGTTTCTTCGTTCTTTTTAATGCTTCAAGAAGATATAGTTCACCTGAAATAAATTAACAGTTTACTTCTAATTGTTAAAAAGTGAAAACATTTTTTAAAGATTAAAAGGTTTTTATGCAAAAGCTTACCTGTTTCTTCATTGATAGCAAACTTTTCTTCGTTATTTCCTTGCACTATCTCATATCTGACAACATTATTTGGTGGCTCAGCGTCTTTATCAACTGCCTTGACAAATGCTGCCGATGTAAAATTATTCAGACTTGGTGACAGCACGAACTCATACACCGCCCTTTCAAACTCTGGTGGGTTATCATTTATATCTAGTAGCTTAATAATTAATGGCACTGTTACTCTTAAACCTACTCCTTCGTTATCTCTAGCCTCTACTAAAAAATGCAGATCCGGCATCGCTTCTCTGTCAAAGCCGTGGTTATTTGTGGCAACTGTTATGATGCCTGTTAAAGGGTCTAAGTTTAGGGATGTGTTCAGATATCCTAATATGGCAGTGTATTGGATTTTTCCAAAGGCCCCAGTGTCTACGTCATCAGCGGCGACTTGGACGACTCTAGTGCCGGCTGTAACGTTTTCTGGTAGTTCAACATCATACGATTGAGCAAGGAAGACCGGTGGGTTGTCGTTTATGTCGTTCAGATATACTGTGACATTAGCTGTGACAGACAGATTCGTTGCAGGACCTAGCTCTTGAGCTAAAATCTGAAATGTCAAAAACATTTGTAAGAAACGCACTTTATGTTTGACCCAAGTACAATAATTTGGTGTAGGTACTTATAATACAATTTTATTTACCTGAAAAACAACTGACTTCCTCGCTTCAAAATCCAGCATGGTATTATCCCTGACTTTAATAATGAACTGTGCGTGTCTCTCGGCCACTGTAGGAGTAATCTCAAAAGTTCCATTGTTGCCGACCAGAGAGAGAGAGAAGACACCATTCTTGCCAGAATCGTTGTCGTTCACTTGCGGAATGTACGGGTCATTGAAGGTAAGAGCCGTACCTTGAGGTGCGTTCTCGTCTAAATAGGTTATGTAGCTGGAAAAAATATACATAATAGATTAAATTATGTAGGTAAGTAGATTCTCAAAATGACCAATAAAGGGGTTATTTGAAAGTTAAATAGTTTTCACTAGGTCAGCCTTCATTTCTTTATGTATCCATATTTCCTGGCCGACACAGATCGGACGAAGTATTTAACTTAGCATAAATCGTATCCGAGGTTACGAGATTCGCACCACGACACAGATAGGAATTTGAGGCAATAACCCGCTCCGCTAACACTCTTGAAATAAATTAGGTAGTGGGTTAGGTAGGTAGGTAGGTATCTATTTGCACACTCGCACGAAATGATAGGCATTTACTCAAGAATTGATAGGTAGGTAGGTACTATTAACCCACTCTAATTAATATGAATTAATTATTAAACAGGGGGTGGGTACTCACAACTGATTCTCAAAATAAGGCGGCGAGTTCTCCCTCTCAGGCAGTATAAAAGCCAGTTGCACGGTAGAGGACATTGCTTCGGGCTCCTCTCTCGAGAGCCTCACCTCCTCAGCTACCACCGTTAGCAAGATAGGCGAGCCGGCGTGCGATATCGCGGCTATCTCTTCAATAGGACGCTCTAGGGTCACTTCGCCTGAAATAATGATAAAGCAATTGAAAATAGCGTCATCTGTTGGTTAGAGATAAAACTAGTAAGGGTGGTCTCACACTTAAAAGGCTATTTGGAATTAGTTTTAAAAGCTTCCGCTAGATGTCAGTAAATTCAATTATAATTTTTAATGTATTATTTTTCTTGTGCGAAGTCAACACAAAAAAAAGATGGGGCTTAGGGTAGAGTAGATAATAACAAAATAATAATTTGTGTTAAAAAAGTCAAATCGTTATCAGTCGATAGATGGCGATAGTGGTTCTTACCTAACATTATAGATAAACAATTACTTATTTAGATACGATAGATATTCTATTCTATTCTAAATGAACAGAAATGAGAGAAGTTACTACCGTACTTTGTAAGTGTTAAACACAGAAATGACGATTCAAATTACCCGAGCGTTCGTAATGGAAAGTGAAAAAGTCGTGACAGCCATCTATTACCATACAAAAGTGACTCGGGATTAAACGCCACGCTCATCTGTCACAGTGGCTCATTAATATTTATCACGCTAATAAGTAGGTACCTACCTAGCTCTGGCTTACGAAATGCTTAGGAAGGTTCTATTCGAAAAGTTATGGAGCTGAAGCTCAGGCGTAATAATTCTTGAATCTATGTTCTGAACTTTTAAAATCTTAGTGGAGTGAATTCTATTACATTCGGTTTGCGATTAGATTTTTAAGAATATTTTTTTTTTATAATAAGTATTTGGTAGCGATTGTACAGTAGGTAAACATTGTACCTACTTAATTCTATAATTGTGTTAGGTAGCTGTTTTAATCATTTAATTAATTTAAATAAAAATAAAAACTTTAAGTAAGAACCTATTAGAGTTTTTCTTAAACTTTCGCGATCACAATTCATATTTATAAATACATGTACACGGGATTTTATCGCGTTATTTACCTTATTTCTTTACGTCCCGACGTTTTGGCTATGTTGTAATAGCCATGGTCGTGGGCGAGTCCACCACAAATAAGGTAAATAACGCGATAAAACCCCGTGTACATGATTGTATTTATAAATAAGAACCTATTATCTCGATTTTTGTTTAAGTAACTAAATGTTAGCTTAGTCATTCAAAGGGCGATGGAAGGCAAGCTGGCGGGAATATCACTACGAGACCGGAAAACTAACAAGTGGTTGAGAAAACAAAGCAAAGTCTCAGATGTAGTGAGTAGCTAAATTGAAGTGGCGATGGGCAGGTCACAAGCCCGTAAATCAGACTCAGGTGCAAAGATCTGTTAGAACGTAGACCGAAGAAACACAAAAGACCAGTTGGCAGACCCCAGATGAAATGGATAGATCGTCGTATCCTACGAAAAAGGAAACAGTTGCAAAACACCAACTTTACAGGAGGCGGTTTTTTCTTAATATTTCGATGAGTTTTCAACTTTTTAATGAAATGTTTTTTTATTTATTTGTATAACACCCTATTCATCATTCCAAGTACTTTTAATTAATTTAACACTGCTATTTCCCCCATTTTTGTCGCTTGTTTCCTTAATCCGTGTAATATTTTCTGGTTGGCTTGGTCCAAAGCGCCTTAGTAACCTTTCTCCACGGTGATTTTTGTTGACGCTAATCTATGTTGCCTTGTTCTCCTGGAGTTGGCAGGTTACTGATGATAATTAATGTGGGCATATGCCAAAATATGATTATGTTTGAACGTGCTTCTAACTAGGTGCTTCGACAACAACTAATGTTTTTATGATTTTGCGAATAAACATAATAAGGGTGAAATACAGTGCCAAAGTTTTAAGCGAAACGTAATAATGGTAGGTGTTTTGAACTCTGTTGGATAGTTACTATAGATAGATCAATAATTAAATCTACTATTAAAAAGAGGTAAAGTTGGTTTGTTTGTTTGTTTGTATGTTTAGAGTAGGTAATCTCCGAAACTACTTATCCGATTTCAAAAATTCTTTCACCGATGTGTAGGCATGGACTTTCCGAATGAACATAGGCTATATTTTATCAAGGTAGGTACCACGCGAGCGAAGCCACGGGCGAGTAATCTATAGGTACTAATATTATAAAGGGGTAAAGTTGGTTTGATTGTGTTTTGTATGTTTAGGGCTATCTCCGAAACTACTCATCCTATTTCAAAAGTTCTGAATTCCGAACATTCCGAATATACATATTTTATATGGTGCCCCGGCTGGTGACCCGTAACACAGGTTATTTTCTATACCTATTTCAGGCACCAGTCTCTCACAACATTTCTTTGTCAATAAGTTAGAACCGACACCTTATTTTTGGATTATTTTTAACTGCATTTATTTATTTATTTTTAATTCATTTTATTTTCCTGTATTTATACTTATTTAACTGTATGTATTGTTTGTGAGAGAAAATAAATAAACGATTGATTGATTGATTGATTGATATACCTACATATTATTTCATAGGCTATATTTTATCAAGGTGGGTACCGAAGCGAGCGCAGGTGTGTAAGCTAGTACAAAATAAATCGACACAAACATGTTTCGGAGTTCTTCGACAAAGCATCATAAGCAAAATCAAGTGTCACATGACGCATCTGTTCTAAAAAAGTTCGATCTATGAATCTTGCTGCGCTCGCTTGGTTCAAAGCTCACTTTCCTCGCACGGTAACTTTTTGAATATTTTGCCAGCAAATTTAACTGTGTCAGATGGTCTGACACAGTTAAAAGGAACCTACCAGCAGTCAGCCTTTTCTATAAGCACCATATTAAGCAAAATCAAGTGTCACATGATGCAATTGTATTTTAAAAAAATCTGCTCGCTGCGCTTTCTTGGTTCGAAGAACGCTTAGCTCGTAAGGTAGCTTCGCTCGCACGGTAGCTTCTTGAATATTTTGCAAGCAAATTGAACTGTGTCAGAGACCATAATTATAATAGAAACCGACCAAAAGTCAACCTCTAAGAACACAGTAAGCAAAATCAAGTGTCACACTACGCATTTGTCTTAAAACAAATCGGGTAATGTTTAAGAAACTTGCACGGTAGCTTTTTGAATATTGTGCAAGCAAATTGAACGGTGTTAGACCATTATAAAAAGATCACAGCAAGTCAGCTTTTTTTAAGAACACCGTAAGCTAAATCAAGTGTCACATGACACATTTATTCTAAATAAAATGTCTTTAAGCTTTAAAAAGCTCGTTGCGCTCGCTTCATGAAAGCTTCTTTAATATTTCGCAAGTAAATTTTACTCTGAGACCATAGATTAGCAACCGGCCATCAGTCAGCCTTTTCTATAAGCATCATTTATGCAAAATCAAGTGTCACATGACGCATATGCCTTAAACAAGCCTGTTTAAAAACTTTTTAGAAACAAGATTTAATAAAGAGAACTAAACTTTCCAGCACCAAAGTAGGTAGGTACTCGTCAAGACCAATCAAATGAGCTGAAACTCGATGGGGTTGTGCAGTTTCTTTGAGTTTCTATGACCACCTTCCAGTTCCATCATCAGATCAGACCCTGGTAGCCATCTAAAAATAAAATACTCGCCAAGACGAAACAAACGAGCCGTAACTCGATGGGGTTGCGTCGTTTCATTACAGAGTTCCTATGACCACCTTCCAGTTCCATCATCAGATCAGACCCTGGTAACCATCTAAAAGTAAAATACTCGCCAAGATGAAACAAATGAACCGAAATTCGATGGGGTTCCGTCGTTTCATTACATAGTTCCTATCCAGCTACCTTCCAGCTCCATCATCAGACCCTGGTTAACATTGAAAGACAAACTACTCGTCAAGACGATTCAAATGAGCCCAAACTCGATGAGGTTGGGTCGTTTCATGGCGAAGTTCCTTTGCCCACCTTCACCTTCCAGCTCCATTATCAAATCAGCACCATCTCATCATAATATTGCATTGTCACGCGATTTACACGTGTATGCAAAATTTCAGCTCAATCAGTAACCGGGAAGTGGATTAAATTTAATTTGCAAGATTTGATAACAAACATCGGGACAGGTAAAACTAAATAAAAGCTTGTAAAAATAATAACTTATGAGCTCGCTTCATTGTAAATTCATGATACTCCACACACGCATGTCCGCACTCCACGGTAATCTTGGACGAGTAAAGCAACAGTTGCGTTTATCAGCCGCGCTCCGTCCCGCGTGCTCGATTTCGCGCGTGGAACACTGCTACCAGAGCGTTTGTTTCCGTATTCGCCGAGGGAAATTCAGCAATGTAATTGTAACCGAATTTTAAAACTATAATAACTTATTGAAATAAATTTATTTTTGAACTTTTTTTGAACTGATCAGATGTAAATGATAGTGAAGATTCCAAAAATGCAAAAAAAATAAAAGGTGACAGTGGCGTCTGTTTCCTTATTCGTAGGATACGACGAGATGACACCAAAAAGATAGCAGGGCAAAATTGGCAAATACCAACCCTTAAAAAAGGGCCTGTTTTTGACCAAGCTACAAACTTAGAACCATTTGTAGGAGTCAATATAGTTTCTAATTCTAAAACCAAGCTCGTTAAACCACACAAATTCATTAAATTCCAATACAAAGCATCCATTGTCCGATGTTGTAAGGAGCCGACAATGTCCAATCCTTGTTCTGTCTGAACATCCAACAATTTAACCTAACGTGCAGAAGTTACCTTAACAACTTGTACAAAAGTAGCTAAGCATCTGAGTCATCCTGTATTACAAACAAATATTTTTGACCTCTAAAGTACCTAACTAACTGTCAGTCTCAATAATCTTTCCATCTTATATTATTCTTATTCTATAATTCTTGAAAACTATACAAATAATCGGTGTGGGTTGGTGTTTCGTCAGAAATATTGACAGCAATAATTATTAAACAGAAAATTTGTGTTGAATAAGTACTTGGCAGATAGACAGAGATGAAAACGTTAGTCAATGATAATACTTCCTAGCTGTATATTAATTTTGATTAAGCTTTTATAATTTTGAATCTATTATAATACTTATTAATTTATTCATGAAACTTATGGATCAAATTAAACATAACTTTACAACAAAGTTTGATAATCAAATTCTGGGTTTCAATTAAATCTTGGATTGGTTGTGCTATTTTTATAGGGATTTTGCAAGAGTACAACCTACAGCAAACGTTGCTGACACCCTTATAATGCGTAAGGATACTTTCAAAGGCCAACTTCCGCCGCTTCTTGTAACCGCACAACTAATGAACCGAATTGATTGCGTCTTTTATTCATTTCTCCACGGCTCACTGTTTAATAGGCAAAGCCTTGCCTTTACACAGACCCATTACTCATTCACGGTATAAATTAATATTAAATCACGAGAAATCTTCTACCGTCATGATTCAATGGAAGGTACAATGACTATTTATATCTTATCCTTTTACAATGTATTTAAATTAATCGTAAATATTATATTCTAAGTAAAGGTTTGAAATTCGAGTTCGATACTGTTTATAAGGGTATTGAATCAAATTGTATCAGTACTTGTACTATAGACGTCGTAATAAAGATGCCGCTACTGATTTTACGAGTACAATACAGTAATAATTTTCAGCATTGAAGTATCTTAAGTTGCCGTCTCATGTAATGGCATATCTTAGACGATACGTTGGCCAAGACAAACTAAAGGTACATATCCTCGGTCACGCTTCGCGGCGCACGTTCTCCCGACAGATTATTCAATTGTTTCTAACTGAATTCGAATGTGGATTGTTTTTATACGATGTACGGATACATGGTAGATGTGTCGTTTATTAGCCGTGAACTGTAGAGTTTTGAATGGGAATACTAGAGACTAAAATGCATAGCGATTTCCATCGATTCGTTATGGTTAATTAATGAAATTTATTTAAAGTTTTCGAGATGAAACTTAACTTAGTCATAGTACGAGTATACTTAGGTAATTTTCATAATCACAAGAAATATTTAGGCTACTTTAAAACAATAAGATAATTATGTGACTTTATAGATTATTTTTTGTACCATATCACTTTGTTTGATGGAGATGAAATAAGCGTCTCTATCACAGTTCCTAAAGTACCGTCACATCTTACAACCTTATCTTAAATCTTATGAATTCAAAATGCAGTAGTTTCTGGTCTTTACCCTACGATCGTGCACAATTGTGTCAATATTTATTTGATAAACAACATCGATTTATTTCCGAATCATAAACATCAATAACGAGAGCATAGCTATTTATACCGTATTTGAATAACAAATACATAAAACCTTACAAGAAATTAATAAAACATAGGTATTTTACTACATGAATCACGTTTATTGGTAATTCAAGAATAATCTTCAAATAATTATATTTCTTAGGCGTTTTTTTTTTTAATAATTATATTAGGCTAATCAATTAATCTGTATTTCAGAATTTTGTTGTTCTTTCCCAAAACCCTTAGACAGACCAATAAGACGAAAATGTATAAATTTATAGCGATCCTACTCATTAAAAATCTAAGTTATACATGCAAGTTTACCATAACTATTATCAGTTAGTATTCATCACCGTTCATATTCTATCCAGCTAAGTTCACGGGTGATTATATAGAAAGGATTGTACTGTCAGACGTACCTATTCAGAGGAAGTGCCTTTATTATGAAACTCAGCTTTACAAACAATGGCTGGACCGAGGCTCACCGGTAAGGTTTAATGAGCTATTATGTGCTTGTTCCTTCCTTCAGTTAGTGGACCGTCATGTATACAGCTACAAAAGTGGTGAACACTTAGTTTTTGATGCAAAATATGTTGGAAAATAGCTATGGCATATTTTGTTCACTTACAATTTAACATTATTATGTTAAATTGTTGTTATTGATTTTAAAAATCAATAATTTTAAAAATCAATAATAATAAAGCTTATTAAGCTTTATTATTATTGATTTTTAAAATCATTTGCAACAAACAAAAGTCAAACACAGTTGAGTACATTTACTTTTGAGGTACCTACGATTACACTACGCATACGATTGTTAGGAACATACCCACTTTGATAAACAAATTGACGAAAAAGATATACCTAGTCACAGATAATATAATACTATACACCTATGGTCTTATTCATAAAGATTTGTCAATTTAATATAGGTTTATAAGTCAATGAAAAGAGATAGCAACAGATTTAATATCAGTTTTATCTAGAGTAGGTTTACTGAACCAATATGCATAAGGGGGCTAGTATACAAGCGAAAAATTGTTTGGATGTACTTATGAAAGAAAGAAAGAAAAGAAAGAAACTGGTTTGGCTGAAACTTGAAATATACATAGAAAGTTTATGACCTGGAATAACAGATAGTTGTAACATAAATTGATTAAGTTAACAAAGATTTCAAAGTCCCAAGCACAATTAAATCCAAAATGCCTATAGAGCTCGCTAGCGAAATAATACGATCTAACGAGGTACTGAACTTGGGCTTAGAGCCAAAGTTCTCCTTTGAGTTTCTATACAATATTACAAGAAGATTTCCTACATGACGTGGCGTAGAGACCAAAATACGAGCCGAGTTCCAAAGGAAAATTAGCTGCCTTTAGATTCTTTCTGAACAAATAATAATGCGTCAACGAATGTGTTTGTGTTTTGATTGAGGTAAATCAAATCTCTAACCGTAACGACGTGTAAAGTTAAAGTATTGTTGATTATTGTTTAGACATCTTACAAGGATATTGGGGGCAATTCGGAGTATCGCAAAAGCTAAACTAACCTAACTAAAACTATTGCCATCCTTTTTATTTCCATCGCTATGAAAGGGACGGCAACAATTTTAGTTAGCTTAGTTTAGCTTTTGCGACTCCCAGAATTGCCACTATTGAATACCTCAATAGTTAACTTTTATAGAAGTGTTTCTCAACAATGTAAATTCTCTAAGATTTTGGACCGATTTATGATGTTTAGTTGTATAGAATCCATGGGTTATTAAGAGAAAAAAGCTCAGTAACGATACGCTTTAGAGCTCGTACGTGTAAAGGCAATATTAGTTCAGCCTATGCTCTCAAACAGCTGTAGCCGAGGTAGCGACATAACAAATAGCTCGCCTTTCAATTTGCAACAAAATTTGGACCGGTTTCACTTAATTGTCTTGCTAAATGACGAAAGTTTTATGGCGAAGTTAGAAGGAAGTTTGAAAATTAGTTTATAGCAAATCTGATAGTATCAAGTGGGTCACGCGAATTGGGGGTGAGTGAAGAGGAGGGGGGAGTAGGGTAGTGGGAAGTGCGATAAGGAAGTGGGCTGTACGGAAGCCGCTGGACGAAGCAAGGCGATATATGGCGGAAAGAATACTTACAGTGTCAGCTTATCTAAATATTTTCAGGTGGAAAAATACCTATATTTTACATTTTTTATCAACCCTAGCTGACCCCGCGGACTTTTGTTCAATCCGTAATCTGTGGTTCTGCGTACTATATGATTACTTCTAATTTTTAGTATGCAAGGACTATCAAATTTCTAAAAGCGAAATCACAGGGAGATGGTATATTAAAACTGAGCGTTATTATACATTGCATATTCTATCTACGGCATATTATTTTATTTGCAATATAGTTAATATAGGTACGTAGTTTCAATGTCAAATGATTGATTATCTACAGAAGATTGTCCTTCAATAAGTAAACAGAACACCATTATTTAAATTGGGTTTAAAAGCTGCTGAAAATGCCAAATGAATAATTAAACACGTGTGAAAAAATGCAGCGTAATATCCACTGAGTAAATGTTGGCCTTCATTTGGATTTCAACCCGAAAACGGATTTGCGAGAGTGTTTACATTAAACGTTTTAAAGCTTATGCAGAGTAACAACGAACAATATAGCATTAACATGTTCAGATCATGCGTGTTGATTATGCTTAGTTCATACTAACACTTGTTTAAACTTACACTCTGTATTCAATTAGATTCAACTTACAAAATAATCAGACAGTCGAAATCTGCTGTATTTTTGAATGTCAAGCAAACAGGGCACATTCAAACATACATAAACTTAACACATAGCAAACGCTATCTCTCAACTTCAAAAAATTTTTTTGATTCGTGAAATCCTAAATCTGGTATGAAACAAACGTAAGGTATGGTTTTTAAAGCCAATATAATATTATAAAATACGTTTGTATGGTGTTTCCTCATGTAAAAAATTTAATTAAAAACAAAATGGTAACAACGAAAAGTCTGATACAATCTTTTAATTATGCCTCTGATACGAAAATAATTATACTTACTATCAAATTGAGAACTAGAATTAAAATGACCTTTATGGCACAAAACCTCATTTAATTTGATCACAGCATTTAACTTGAGTCGTTCAATGAGGTCAAGCATTACAAGGCAGTAATTTTACTTTAAAATTGCCTAAACTATTCAAAAGGCTCATTTAGGCGTTAAAATAAACACTCGAGCGTGTCTTGATTGGAATAAGTTGAATGACTTAACTTAAACCAAACTTAGCTTTAATGAAATTTAGTTGGTGACATAAATTATTTAGCGAGTCATGACTCATGACTGGATGATGAAAAAGTAAATTGCCTTAGATATTCGTTACCCTAAAACGGAAAATCTAGAGCATGTTTTACGAAATTTGTTTCATTCAAAGTCTGGCTGTTATCATGGTACCTACGCATAGTATATGAATATGTTATTTTGTTAACATTGGATCCTTCATTAGATGGTCCAGCTGTTCTTATTTCATTTTCTTGATCATTGCTCAGCTATTGTACATTTCCCCACTCGCCGTGAATAGTTCCCGTGGGAATAACGGAATCAAAAGTAGCTCATATCCTGTTACCAAATTTCATTAAAATCCATCCAGCCGTTTGAGCATGAAGGAGTAACAAACAACACATTTATATACTTACACACACATAAACTTTCGGCTTTATAATACTCGTATTAGTGTGACTATTTACCTGTAGTCTCGTTGATGTTGAAGAACGGTGTGAACGGATTCCCCTCAGACACCAGCCCGTATCGGATCTGCCTCGGAGCACCCTTGTCGCCATCCTCAGCGCGGACCCTCACAATCATGTCCCCCGGTGCAACCTACAGAAAATAAATAATGAATTATACATGCTTATTCAATTAAACAACCTGTTACCCAGAAATAAAAGATTGTCTTCTATAAAGTCACGAATGTTGTTAAACTTTTTTAGTATGGGAGCACTAGACTACAGATACTTTTCATTTTTAATTTAAAAAAAAACTATAGGAGACAAACTTGATCTACCAACCATCATCAAAGATGGGTAATGGGAGGCGCTGATGTTAAGATTTCTATGGCCTGATGTTAAGATTTATATGGCCTGATGTTAAGATTTCTGAGGCCTTTAGGCAGCCTAGTTTTTAGGCCGCCTAAAGGCCTCCGTCAGGGCTTAACAACTTTAAAAGCCGGGACCGACAATTTAACTAATAAGTATCAAGTAAGAAAGGAATATAATATTTCGTGGCTGCAGAGAACGAGATATAGAACAATAAACTATAGCATGGTATATTATTGTGTAATGTTATTTTTGTGATAAAATACAAACCTGTCGTGGTAGATGGGTGATGGGAGGTGCCGAGGTAAAGACAGGCGGCATATCCTGAACATCTTGAACGACCACAACAACTTCCAGGCCGGCGATGTTGCGAGTGTCTTTGCCTAATTCCACGTATGGATCCTGTAAAGAAAACTTAGGACTTTACATCTTTACTGGATGATTTATACAAAGTCAGGAGGCAAGCTTTCAGTGGACAACAGTGGACGACAGCAGTGGACAAATTAATACTTATAATAATAGAATCAGTAAGTACGTCTGACATGCACAACAGCACTGAATAACATAGCTCTTCGATGTCAAATAACATGAAATTATTCTTCAACTTGTAGAGGGTAGAACAAAAAACCTCTGCCTTAGATGGCGTAATGCACTACTTAGCCGATTTCACTACCAAGTTTAAAGTTATAATATTCTACTTTACCAAAATAGCACTGACACAATACATATTTGAATGCAATAACAGAAGTTTTAATGTTTTCATGTACATTTTATAATAAGCAAGTTCAATGACCTTTCATTTTTTCGTGTCGAAAGCTTGCTTTTGCAACTCATGCAAAAATGCACGAAGCTCATTTACACTAACACGATACTAGCCACAGCCAACTTTTAATGACAAGTGTTTTAAAAAGATTGTAAAATAATTTCCTAGTTTACATGGAACACATTGCACTCAGACGACGAACGTTGACAGACAGTCGTAATCTGAAGACCATTTTAAACAATAAGTTATAAGAAAAGTTTTTTTAAACATTTTAACAGGACTGGTATACCTTGTAACTTATATACTTTTGTAAATACCTACTATACGATACTACTTATAGATAGTTACTTTGCAGGAACGAGTAGAAAGCTTGCGCATAAAGGACCTTGTTTGGTATGTTGATGTTAGCACACCCTCAGATTCTTTTGTTTTGAACGTCGAAGTAAAATCCTTTTCTGCGTACACTATTGTTTGAGATTCTAAGAAATCTTTAGGTAGTTGTGCAATAAGATAAAATAGGCGTTAGTTTAAGTCGGGGAGCCTAATAGACAAATTAAAAATCTAAATCAATATTTTTATCATAATAAATGCAGAGTAAAATTATTTTAGTCAGCAACAATTTCTTAAATGACTTGTTCTGTTATAAAAACTAGTACTTATTCTCTATAGCCAATAGAAATGGTAATAGTTTAAATTATGATCTTTATTATTGCTTCAATCCTTGCTTGACAAGGTATAATATCCTATCACGATCGTAATCTGCTATTTAAGGTGAAAGAAAATGCTGCGAAATAGCTTTACCTATATCCACATGTGGATGACGCTTAAATGGTTGCAAAGCAGTTCTTTTAAATGCATCATGATATGATACATCATTTTTATAATAAAATGGCTGATATAATCAACAAATTCGTGTTAATCCCACGATGTTTCCATTTAAACGTCTTATGAAGTGTAGACAAAACAACCTCCCATAAAAGTGTAGACAAAAACTGAGGCTAACTTATAAAAAAAAAAGGGTTATTTACATCTTTATGAATCTAAACACTGATGAACTAATTACTTTTACTAATTAGGTTTACACAAAATACCTGTAAAGCGATCACCTTAGTTCATTCTTGTCACTTGAAAGTGGAAAGGTATTAGACTAAAAATAAGGCAGAAAGTCTCGTTAAAAGCATAATCGTGTAAATGGACAATTCACCTTCACACTGCAATTAGTGCTGCTTTAAATGTTTATCATTAGCAAATGTATAGCGTTTCTTACTGTTCAGATATAGACAGAGACTAAAAGAAGTACAATCAGACACAAAAGCTTAGATAAAACTGTTTTTTAAACATCTCTCATTGTCAGAATCAGAAATATAATAATTACTAGCTGTGCCCCGCGGTGTTACCCGCGGTGAATAAGTTAATAGATTTTTTTAACGACTTTTAAAAAGGAGGAGGTTCTAAATACGTCGACTGGGTGAACCAATTTTGATGATTATTTTTTTGATCTGATGAGGATCGTCAGAGATATGAATAAAAATGCACCTTGAGAGTGCAGAAAATTCCTATTTTCTTACGTAATTGAAATTTTTTTCATAAAATTATGCGTCATTGTGTCACTTGATTTTGGTGCTCATAGAACCGGATGACTGCTGGTCGGTTACTATTCTAAGGTCAAACACAGTTTATTTTGCTCGCAAAATATTCAAGAAGCTACCATGCGAGCGAAGCGAGCTTCGACCCAAGCGAGCGCAGCGAGCCGAAATTTTAAGACAAATTCGTTATGTGACACTTGATGTAGCTTATAGTGCTTACAGAAAAGGCTGACTATTGGTCGGTCCCTATTCTATTGTCTAACATAGATCAATTTGCCAGCAAATATTCAAGAAGCTACCGTGCGAGCGAAGCGAGCTCAGCGAGCGTCTTAAACTCGCGAAGCGAGCCGAATTTTTTAAAAACAAATACCTACTCCTGACGTGACACTTGATTTTGCTTATGGAGCTCATAAAAAAGGCTGACTGTTGGTCGGTTCCTATTCTATGGTCTGACATAGTTTATTTTGCCTGCAAAATATTCAAGAAGCTATCATGCGAGCGAAGCGAGCCAAAATTTTTAAGAAAAATGCGTCATGTGACACTTGATTTTGCTTATAGTGCTCATAGAAAAGGCTGACTGTTGGTCAGTCCCTATTCTATGGTCTGACATAGATCAATTTGCGAGCAAAATATTCAAGAAACTACCGTGCGAGCGAAGTGAGCTTCGAACTAAGCGAGCGTAGCAAGCTTCAAACTAAGCGAGCGTTGCGAGCCTTATAAACTCGAGCCGAAATTTTTCAGAAAAATGCGTCGTGTGACACTTGATTTTGCTTATAGTGCTCATAGAAAAGGCTGACTGCTGGTCTGTTCTTAGTCTATGGCCTGACATAGTTCAATTTGCTAGCAAAATATTCAAGAAGCTACCGTGCGAGCGTAGCGAGCTTCGAACTAAGCAAGCGCATCGAGTTTCTTAGACTCGAAATTTTAAAGATAAATTCGTCATGACTGACACTTATGTTTGCTCATGGTGCTCAAAGAAAAGGCGCTGGTCGGTTCCTATTCTAAGGTCTAACACAGTTCAATTTGCTTACAAAAGATTGAAAAAGCTACATGCGAGCAAAGCGAGCGCAGCGAGGCCATTAGACTCAAAGCGAGCCGAAACTGTGGGAAATGTAATAAAATAGCGATGATGAGGTGCTTTACCGAATTTTAATTGAAGACACAAATATAAACTTTGTCCTAATGGTTTATGTTGAGTCAGAAATCTTTTTATCGGGGATTTATCTGCGTACATAAGTCCCAATTCCGTGAGATTATCGGGACAAAATAAACAATATTTGAAATTATTTAAGCCGTTTGAGTTTGAAGAAGCATAATTTCGGTATTTTGATAATCTCACGAGCACAATACGCTTTTAAGGGATTTAAAGTTGCTTATGACATGTTGTTATCCAGGATATCAACTGACCTGGTACCAAATTTAATTCAAATTCATCCAGCCGTTTGAGCGTGAAGGAATAATAACTTTGCCTGTGCTGCCATCTATTGAAATTATTTTGTTACTTTTTCACGGGCAAACTATTTTGTGTATACTATTTTAGTGAATTTGATTAATAATCCCACGGAATCAATGCACTTTTCAGGAATTTTAAGTAGCGTATATTTTAATCCAAGGTATAAGCAATCCTGCTACCAAATTTAATTCAAATTCATCCAGCATTTTGAGCGTGAAGGAATAATAACTTTGCCTGTGCTGCCATCTATTGAAATTATTTTGTTACTTTTCACGGCCAAACTATTTTGTGTACCTATACCTACTATTTTAATGAATTTGATTAATAATCCCACGGAAACAATGCACTTTTCAGGAATTTCAAGTAGCGTATATTTTAATCCAGGGTATAAGCAATCCTGCTACCAAATTTCATTCAAATCCGTCCAGCCGTTCGAGCGTGAAGGAGTTATATTTTTGCCTGTGCTGCCATCTATGAAGTTATTTTGTCTGACAGCTGCCTTTTGCACGGCCAAACTACCGAAACTATTCTAATAAACATTTTGTTTTATAATCCCACGGGAACACTGTACTTTTCAGGAATTTCAAGTAGCCTATTAGTTATTCTAGGGTATAAGCAATCCTGATACAAAATGTCATTCAAATCCGTTCAGCCGTTTTAGCGTGAAAGAGTAACAAACACACTTACACACTTACACACACACAAACTTTCACCTTTATAATATTAGTGGGATGAAATCAGTGAACGATGCAACCGTGTAAGGTGTCCTTATAATGAATCATGAAATCCTACAGATAAGTAGAAACTAAATGGTATCTGACGCTAATGACGTTGTGTGAACATGTCCAAGTTAATTTATTTATTTTATCTAAGCTAAAATACGAATTTAATTTTAGTACTTAATTCCCAATTTTTAAAATTATCTATATATTTTGTAGCTGACTGTACTTGCTATGGACTAATTACCATATGAAGGAGAATAGTCGAAGTGAGTGCGAGCCGACTATTCATGACCGGTTTTGGTAGCCAGCTGTATTGAAATCTATGGTTTGTTAGCCGCTAGAGTCTAACTTGTGCTCTGACAATACCAAAGATGTAAAAGAAATGAGTTGGAATAGTTGCGTTTTTATGCGACTAACTTTCGATCTTATCTTGTAGGTTTTTCCAATTTGGTATCCGAAAATTACACTATCACACTAATAACACCATCACACTAATTATTATAAAGGAGAAAGTTTGTGTGTGTGTAAGTGTTTGTTACTCTTTCACGCTCTAACGGCTAGACGGATTTTTATTTTAGGAAACTATTCACTGCGGGTAACACCGCGGGGCTAGAAGAAACATCCCGAGGAAACTGGTTAGTATTTTTATAATGTCAAACGTTCAATTTTGATAGTTCTTTAAAAAACATCATCTCTTGTGTCAGCTTAAAAAGCTTGAATCGTATTTCAAGCGGCGATTCATAAACGAATTTCTTGAATTCATCTTTGGTAGCTAGTTATACATGCTTCTTTTATTAATTTATTAAAGTCATAATGAACTTACCACAGCCAGTAGTGTCAGGTGGTACATAGATTGTGCTTCGAAGTCGAGTGGTCCAACGAGGAAGATTGTGCCTTCTGTGTTCTCAGCTGAGACGCGACGTTGGCGAATTGCAAAGAGTGGTGATCCCTGACACAAAATGTTTCATTACTTACAATTATATCAAATAAATCATTTATCATTTATATCCAAGTAAACATGGAAAACGGGGTAATTAGTACCTACAAGTATGATTCATGGATTTTTATATCTTCCCGATATAAAATCGGTATTATTATATTTTACCCGCACGCAACATGATCACGAAACTGAGAATTTGAACGAGTTTTCGGGTAGTCTGGAAAAGTCCGAGAATCATGATCATCTCGTTTTCATTGTTGACAATATTTATAGCTATTATGGTCTTAAAAGTTTAAAATCAGTGGATTTCCACTATACAGGTTTGTTATTATGCATTATTACGTTTCAGAATAATTATAACAGTCTGTATAGAAGATTTTGAACACGTAGATACATAAGGTAATCTTGCCTTCACAAATTCCTTTCAAGCCAAATGACATGAAATATATTTATTAGCAGAAACTAAACTATTACATATTTACATAACTGTAAAATACAATTAAAACCAGCTGAGCCACCTAAGGATCGTTAAAAACGATAGGTAGCTCAACTGATCCATGCCACTTCCAGACGGAAGCGTGCCCAAGGCACTGGCAGCATTGTCGCGCTTTATTAGTATTAGCAAAGATTATTTTTGGTAATAGATTCTTCGTACAAGACCCTTCCGATAAACTGCAAGACTTTGAAAGTATTCACAAGACTTTATAACGAAAATAGCTTCGTGTTTTTAAATTACCGAACACTAAACTGGACATCCCACGAGCGATACGCTAAATTGCGTGTAAGGACACGATCTCCATCTTGTAGCATTTAAGAGAGAGGGCCCCGTACACTCGGCATCCAATACAGGCGAAATGTTTTAATTCCGGTATATTTTTACTACATTACCAAATTAGTAGGTATAATTTAAACTTTCACGATCTTTAGACATAATTTAAATGAATTTACAGGACTTTATGTCTAACCGTGACCACGAGAGGTCGGGAAATAATTATAATAAAGGTAAAATGTAACCTATGTCCCTCTGTGCCTACCCTTGACAACGTGTACTTATGCAAAATTTCGTAAAAATAAAGGTGTATAATAATTTAGTTGGGATCGTGGGTGTCTGTTCAGTAACCTCGGGTGGTTGCCATTCCCTCGAACTGTGAGAATTTTAACACACCTTTAAGCGCTCTTAATGCACAGTAATTGCATCATCAGAGCAAGCCCATCAGGCATTGTGAGCCTGAAAAGTGGTTTGAGTTGCCTGAGCTGTTTCTTGCTTTTGTCTTTAATGTTTATGTGAACTTTTGACTTGCTTAAACTTCTTTTTAAGCAAGACAATGCACTTTACCACTACATAATGTGAGACAATTAATACCATCAAATTGTTCACAAAAATACGAAATAAAAACATATAGGTGAAGTTTTAAAGAAATGCGAATAAAATTAAACTATAAACTATCAATGATCTGAAGGATCTGTCTGCGTGTCATTATTTTATTTTTACTTGTACTGCTTAAGAAAATAGATTACATCAGAAAGCTGATTATTAACAACCAATTTATTCCCAAATCTATTAGCTATCCTACAAAATTTCAACAACATTAGATTTTAAATTGAGTATTACAGGATCCCACATCTCCTCGGGAAAACGATCCCATTAGGGTGAGGAAAGCCCATTATGTGGTTACAACAAAACTGCGCGTGTGGAAACGTCATTAGGGATTCTAATCATCAGCTCAAATTGTCTTTTAAATTGATGCTATATAACTTTTGTGGATATTAATTGAACCACCAAAATTGTCATGGCAAGAGCCATGCAAAAATGTACCTTGGCTTTCAATACAAAGGTTGAGGATTTAAATCTTATTTTTGGTAGTAGTAATAATATTCTTTATGAAAAAAAAAAGCTTATGTATCTTATCAGTAAGGTATAAAATAGCGACTGAACTACACTCTTTGTTCAAAGGACTCCAGATTATATTAAAAGCAATCGCTTACCTACGTTGACAAATTGTTGTAATTATTCTTCAAATAAATAAAAAGAAAACTTTAGACGACATTCGATGTTTAAAACAACTAAATCAACAAAAACTGTTCTTCAAAGTTCAAAACCTGTAGATTTCAGAATAAAACGGTAACTTTACAAACTTCGCACAAAAATACCAAACCACCTTCAAATCACAAGCCAAATACAAAGGAATCAGTCTTTTAAAATGCTAATAACTTACCCAGAGCTCCAATTCCAAAGGCTTCGGCGACAGCGGATTTTTTCTTGCGATTACTATCTCAAGATCACTCCCACGCTTCGCATCCTGAAATATAAGGCCATTTTAGGAATATCCTTTTATGGAACCACACAAAGGATAGACAGGTTTCGAAGAGATTAAGAATATCTAACTTTTAAAACCAACAACATTTAAAACAGTAAGTTGTCATTTGACACAATGTCATGAAATTATTCTTCTTGAAAACTCTTTTTAACGTCATAGAGAGCTGATCTGTAGAGTTGTTATGTAACAAATTGAACTCGAATTCGCTCAAGTGACTGTACTCACTTGTCTCTTGTCGACAAGTGAATTCGGGTTTTCAGTGTCGTGGTGACTTGGTAATTACCATTATTTTAATTTTAATATTGCTGGCACAATCGTCACAGGCGCTATCGAGTTCTACAGAACACGAAAATTGAATCTCATTTCATATATTATATTATGTTATTATATTATGTTATTATATTATATTATGTTAGAAAACGCTTACTGAGCTAAAGCAACACTTTCCGCTTGCTAATACATTTTATTATTTTACAACTTAATGGAGAAAGTCCACCATGCCATTGTTGAGGATTTATTATAAGTAAAATGATGTCGAAAGATGTTATTGAGCAGTAAACTTTAATTACGCGTTTTCAAACAAAGCTAATAACGTTTAAACACCTAACATCGTTTAACTTAAATTGGTTTGCCTACAACTAGTTCACACGAAACACACTAAAAGTACGAGTTATATAATTTATCAGACAAAACAGAATTATGCGAAAGTAAAGTATAATCATTCTCCTGCCACACTACGTAGGGTTGAAAAAACATGTTTTCTTCTTCCACTCAACATTATCATTCGTCAACTCTGAATCCATTTCTGACATTTCTGAATCATTTTATCCTCTTTCAAACCATCAAACCACCGTATCTTCGGCCTTCCACTTCTCGTATACCCACTTTACCCAGCCACACTCATACTCGTAGCTCGTTTAGTGACATGTTTTTTATCCCACCTCATTGCGAAAGGAAAGTATGTCAGTGAAAAATAGCAATGTATTTTCACAAATGTGAAGTTATTATTCACTAGTAACAGATTGTGCCATTTAATAGAGTGCACGTTAATTCTGATATTCCATATCCGTTGATGTTTGTCATCATCATCAATCATGAAGAACATCTGGCGTTCAATTTATACGTCCATCTAACCATTTAAACTGATATATATATATGCAGGTATTTATAATATTACAAATGAAAGTTGACCCATGTTCGGCTAACGTAAAAACAAAGGATTGCAAAAGCAAATAAATTATCTTGTAATTATTTTTGACGGTAAAAAAAATCTTTTTTTATCAATCAAAACTTTATCGCAACATTTAATGACACTACAAAGTGATAAATTATGTTTTATCGTGTAAAAATAGATTTATATTAAAATATTTTCTCCTAACTTGTATTTACGTGGAGGTAATTTTACTTCCTGACCATAACACCAGTCGTGTGACAGAGCGGTGTGAAGGTGAGTCGATCGGGATAAATCATAATAAACTTTCCACAGAAAAGTTTCAATACTACATACTTCCAGTAGGAGCTTTTTTCAAGAGCAACGATGAGGTTCGATATTTCAAGGTAAGATCTTCAATTTATCGATACGGAACCCGCGATTTGCACGAGTCATTGGACTAAAAGCGGTGAACGAAAAATGCCGATTTTGGCTGCGGTCAATTTCAAAGGCATCTTAATCGGTGTCAAATGGGCCCATTACGCTTCTTCGGGTGATTTAGAAAAGCTTTGATATTCTACTTAGGAGTTGAAAAGGCAATTTTTTGAAAATGTTTTCGTGATTTTTTTGCATTTGATTAAATGCGTGTCGAGTTTCGATAAATGAGACTTAGATGAGAAGTTAATATATAATTATTTAGACTAGCTCACTTCTAAACATCTTCGAAAAGGTATATAAATGCCTGAAGATCTGTGAGATTGTTAACCATGACTTGACATGCATTCACAGTCGTGATGTTTCTGTTTCTAGAGGGTTTGTTTCTAGGGTACACAAATAGGTAAGTCTTATTAAAGCAAAACATATGCCTAACTAATCTAAAAATACAAAAATGGAACAAATTGAACCTTTTTAAAAAGTATAAAAATTCATGACTAACCTCAGGCACTAGAATAATGCTCGGCTGATGCGGAAAGATCGAATCCCTGGGCGTAGTAGCGTTCGTTCCCGTGATAGAGCAAGCGATTCTCGAACTTCTGCCTCTGGTGTTACGGACAGACAGTCGGAAGTCCACGTATCTCCCAGGTTCCAGTCTTCGGAGGAGGATAACGTTCGCCTGACACACGGAGTTGTACCTCGTGCAGGGCAGCGTCTCAACACCGACGTCCAGCCGACCCATCTGACCTGAATTAGCATAAACAAATTACTACCAAGAGGTTCGTGTCTGTAAGCCTTAATTAGTTCTCTGGACTTGCTCTCTGAAATTTATTTGTGTTGGTAATTGAATCAGATAGTTGAGTGGGCGATAAAGTAAAACGAATGGTTGTACTGAAGTTATTATCATAGGAATAGGAAAATTTATAGTTGCTTGAATTAGAAAGTATCAACAGATCTATTGAATTTGCTCTGATATTTAGCCTTCTCTTTGGCACGCGATTTGTTGGCAGCCAATACTTTAAATCAAATCGTAACAACCACATCTAACAAGTTTATGAAAATGACCAGAATCATAGATCAATAGGTACTTCCATAAAATGTAACAACATTTTCTTGAGTTTATTCGCGACTCAGTTGATCATTACTTACGCACTTCATTTTGCATTTTTACAGTTAATTGTCGAAATAAAATAAAAATACCTACTATGAATATACAAACAATAAGTCATCAAAAGTACAGAAAAAGAAGAAATGTCCAACTCTGGTGATGAAGTGTTTAGGCCTCCGTCATGGCTAAACGACTTTAAAGCTGGGACCGACAATTGAATCTTGTTAAAAAGTTATATTAAATTTAGTACTTAAGTGATTTTTGAAAAAAAAAAACACTAGCAAGAAAGAAAGAAAAATCATTTATTTTGGTAGGACCTCAAGGCTCACTTCAGTTTCGTCTTACATGCTAGGTAACTGTTCCAACGCGATTTCCTAAATTAAACTTACCAATAAGTTCAAAGTGCAGTGGATAATCAAAGTCAGGATCAGAAGCTCGTACTCTGTAGATGACGGAGCCTGCTGCAGCATCAGATGGTACCAGCACCAGCCGCATCAGGGTGCTGGGGTCGAACACCGGGTCCCCGCCCCGCGCCCCGCTCGCAAGGAGCAACACCAGGGCCAGGGCGATTGTCATCCTGACAACAACAAAAAAAGTTAGTATGAGTTGAACTTAGGCCTTTACATCTTTTACTAGATGATTTATACAGAGTCAAGAGGCAAGCTTTGTCTACACTTAACGGGACATTGTAGTATGAGTTGGCCCCATGAAAATTTGGTGAGAATGAAAGAAAGAAAGAAAGAAAAATCATTTATTCTTGTAGGACCTCAAGGATCACTAAGTTTCGTTTTACATGCTAGGTGATTCTAATGCAAGTTCCAACGCGACTCCCTACACCAGAGAAAGAATCAGGCAAGAACCTGGTGGTGTGGGCCTAGCTTTTTTATTAAAGCGATCCCTTAACAATCTAAAATAATCTAAATAGTCAAGCTTAAGGTGCTAGGTCGGGCCAATCTTTTAGACCCTTTGGCGGCCGGAGTTGTCGTACTCTGACGTTAGGTGGCACTCATTACAGCGTAGACAAAGAAAACTATAGAAGACCGCTCGACATGTTCCTTTTCAGTCACTCAAAACCAAAAGAGACAAATGGATATACAAGATTCTTGTGAAAAAAAGAGACGGATCATAAAATGTTTGTCCCTTACCGTGTGCCGGTGTAGTATATCTCTCTGTCCCTTTCGGCGGCTAGCAGTAGGTACCTATGTAGGTTTCTTGGTCTACACACTCTACACAATAACAGGTAATCTATACTCTATACTAATATTATAAAGAGGTAAAGTTGGTTTGTTTGTTTGTGTATGTTTGGGGTAATCTCCGAAACTACTTATCCGATTTCAAAAATTCTTTCACCTATTTGTAGCTTAGACTTTCCGAATGAACATAGGCTATAGGTATTTTATCAAGGTAGGTACCTACCGAGTACCGTGAGCGAAGCCACGGGCAAGTTAGCTAGTGAAGTATATAGGAGATTCAGAAAATAAATGAGCAAACATACCTTAGGTAGGTATGTTTGCCCATTTATTTTCTTGAACAGATTTGAACTAGGTAAATGAATTAGCTGAACATAGCCTTTGCCTGGCATAAAAATATAAGTAAGTAGGTACTATTTTTTATCGGGATATGTAGGTAGGTTAGGTATAGGTAAGTAGGTAGGTACACGTACCTACAGAAGAATGCATATCATAGAAAGCTATAAAATCTTTTACTTTTTTACTTTTTTGTGATAAAAAATTATCACCTGGAGTAGGTTTTATCTTGTTTTTTTTTGGGCTTACTTAGGTAGGTACTTTACTTGAGACGGATATTAGGTACCTAGTACCAAAGACGATTTATTCGTCTTTGCTAGTACTAAAAAGTCTCTATTCCGCTACTACCTATTCTGTGGTACGGCACTATTTTTACTCTGTGCACAAGCACAAACCTCACAAAATGTAGTAGGTACCTACCGTACACGTGGGGTGTACCCTTGCGCAATGTGCAAGCTAGATTGGTATCAAATGTAAGTAAAGTAGGTATATTTTACTAGCTTCCACTGTGCAAATTTTGCTAAAGGTAGTAAAGATATTGGACGAGGATCTTCGGAGTTATGATCAGAAATGCCTCTGCAGGAATACAACATAGAAATTGTTTTTTTATTATTAATTTTGCTACTTGTAAATCCTTTGAAGGTGACTAACGAAGTAGTCCACATTTTTGTAGAATTTTCAGCATTCTACACGAGACGGGTTTAAAACGGTATAAAGCTTAGGTTATACTTTTTCACGATGTTTTCTTTAACCGTTTATACGCATTAATAAAGTTGAGTAAGCAAGTTGTATCCTCAATCAAACCTTCAACAATCAACAGTTCAAGTCGAAGTACTGTCCCACTTGGTCAACGCAGCCCACCAATAAAGAGTAATCATTGGTATAATTAATCTTTCAACGGAGTTCTTTTACATGCACTTCGGCCTGTTAGATCTTTTGTGCTCACCCCTCTTTAGCCTCGAGGTGTTTCACATCCGTTTCTATGAAGCTTATTAAGTACCTAGTAGCAAAGATAATTCTTGGTATTCATCGTCTTTGGTCTTTGGTGTACTAAAATTACTAGGTTTCAATTATCCGGAACCAAGACACTCTATTCTACGTCTGGGAAGTTCCTCAATATTTATCTTCTCTAATCTCTTCTATCTTAAGGTGCTTGTGCTGGAAACTTAGCACCGCCGCCTATTTTATTTTAATATAACGTTGAAAAAAAAAATTAAAAAAAAAATAATGTTCCGTTTGTGAAACCTATCATAAGCTTTTTTTGAATACCCCTCCCAAGCAACACAAACTAGCTTTAAAAGAGCTGTGAAATAGATTTTTGCAATTCTTTATGCTGGTTTAAATGCTGTATAATGTACTTTATAAGCGCTTCTACAGCACTTGTAAGTGCAAAAGAGGACCATATTAAACAGACTTATTTCTTAGAAAGGCTGTTTAAAGTCTTTACAAAAGCTGATCATTAGCTGGAAAAAAGCTGGTAAATGGCTTGTTACCTAGCCTTTACTCTATTTTTTGTCATTTTAAATCTCTTATGCGGGTTTTAGTATGATATTTAACTTAAATAAGTTTGTTTGGACATATAAAGAACTTATTACAGTCTTGATAAAATAAATAATTTACTCGCAGATAATATTTTGTCTAATGGAAACCATAACACTCCAATCAATCAAATGTTATTAAATATTGATGAGTATTGTTTGTTTTCGTCTACAATTCGTAGTGAAATGGATGCGAGAATCAGTTTACTGTAAAAGTATATATGTATTTTATTTGAAATTTTCAAGCGCTCGTGAAAGAAATTCATTTAGAGAAAAAAAGTTAATAATTGAAAGTCAATAATTTTAAAGAAATTGTAGGTTATAATAATGTTTGCGACGATTCACCCAATATAAGTTTTTCTCATGAATATCAGTTTCTGGTAAAATAGTTTTGAGTGATTTTCAGCTTAATTCTTGTACTCAATGTTTGTAAAAATAGAATTTGGTAATCCATGAGTAATCTATTAATGGCGTCTAAATATTAGACAGCTATAATACTTCAAAATAGGTCTTTTAAAGCCACTGGCTTTATAAAGGCTTAATATATTATATTAGTAGGGTTTTGGCTGGTGTGTGACCACAAGAGAGATTTTAGTAAGGTTTTTGCTGAGTAAAACTCTCTCAATAATACATTATTAATCTATAATGTTCTAAAGTTTTAGGGCTCAATGTATAAAAAGAAAAACCCTAGTTTTTAGAATACCTAGTTACTAGGAGTAGCATAGTTTATTAGTTGGTTTATTTGATTATGTTTCGTATGTTTCTAATTTTCAATAGCTAAATACTCTTTTAAAACTTTTTTTTAATTGCACCACTTCTTTTTTTGTATTTCCATGATTTACGATCTATGATTGCGAACACAAACAGTACGCAAATGTGAAATTGGTTAAAGTTTTCTGTATATGGATTTACGAATCGCCGTATTTACAGCGTAGTCATTACTAACGCTCTTCATTGTCTTACTTTAACAGCAAAAGGCCGTTAAATGGTTTTGATCTAGGACTTTATAAAGCTGAATTTATAAGGGGTTTGATATAAACTAGTAAACAGCCATTACTCTATGACAATCTATTATCAAGCTTAGAGTTTTAAAACATATTCTGTTGATTCTGTTTTACAGCTTAAAGCTTATTTTATTATACTATAAAACTAACATTCTTAAGAAATGTTAGTTGCTGTAAAAAGTACAGCCTTAACCTGTACAAAGGATTTTTTTGAAACTGTTATAGACTTAATAGCTTGATATTATTTATGCAAAAGCTATAATACAGCTGAAGGCTTTTCTAAGTTCCTTAAATACTATAGGCCAGCCAGAACACTTCGACAAAACCATTATAAAACCATAATTCATCTTTAGGCTGTAAATCCACATATTAAATTCCAATATCCTGCTTATGTGTTGCTTGGGCTGTAATAGTTTTATTTTGTACAGTTTAAGAGGAGTAGCGAACTTGCACTTGGTGGCCACCAAGCTTTGTTTTCGCTACTCTGAATAAACAAAGTTCAAAGTAATAATAAAATAAAATACGTAATAATAAAACTTTTCAGGTACCTACGCGGTGTATTCTGCAGGATCTACCAGTAAAATTAGTTGTGCCAAGTTGCAATTAGTTTTCATATTTAAACAGGATAATCGATGTCTAATTACCTAGGTATCAACTCTGAGACTGAAGGTAATCTTGGATAGCCATATTTGGAAACTGGGACTAATTTTCTCGCAACAAACTCGACTGTTATATACGATAATGTCATTGTAACATGAATTTGCATGATAAGCTAGCAATTTGACTTCTTTAGCACTACGAGTATAATACGAACGAACGAACTATAATACTGTTGTTATTCTATAAATAATCGTTTTTCAACTTTATTTCCTTTATGCTGTATCTTTTTCCACTTCTTAACAAAAAGATTTTGCATCTAATTTCACCTGTTTCCTACGACTCTTGTCAAAAATGTACGTATCTAATAAAAAAACAGAATCCCCAAAATCAAATGAAAAATAGCAAAGATAATGAACACTCGTTTACGTTTTCTTTCAGACAAAAAACTACATCAAAATCTAATTTTCGGTTCAGGAGCTCTGCCACAAACAGACACAGACACACAACAAATTTATTATATCCTTCTTTTTCGCAAGATTCAAAAATAAACAAAACAACTAAGACATAATTTATTCTAGTCCGAAAAGCATTTAGCCAACAATTCTATCAATATTGAACGCGGTCCCCCAAAATTGCGTCCCATGATAAAAACATTATTATGTAAATTACATTGGTCTTGTTTCAAATGCCTTATTAGTTTACTCCTCGACCGAAAGAAACGTTGTAATTAAATTTCGTCTTTCAAATCGATTTTCTTTAGAGAACAAATTAAAAGAGGGGAAAGATCTGTACAACTTTTTTGTTTAGTGATAAAGTTAGTGAAAAAACTTTAGAACGATAAGAATACTAAAGAGTACTAGACTAGGTGCTAACGAGAGTAGTTGCACTCTGACTAGAGCTGTTTTTGTATTTCTTTTAACGTTTAATTATTCACTAAGTATTTTTCGTCATTCGTCCTTAATATAATGGTGTTATGCTACGCGAGCGTTAAGACATGAAATTACAACGACAAAATTTTTGTGTCAAGCAAAATTTTGTCGTTGTAATTTCATGTCTTTGCGACATTTCAATATCAACCTGTCGTTTTAAATTTAGCACACTTCAAAACGCTCTATCGTTTCATTCAACCTGTTATTTATAAAGGAAACGATAACCGTATCCATATATCTCTTGTTTCTAAACCTTACTTTGCTAAGAAACTGCTACTGTAACGTGAGGTCTATAATGTTTATAAAAAAACTTTATTATTTTGAAGTAGGTAATAATTTTGAAGCGTTTGATAAAAACTCCAACGATATCCACAAAAAGGCTTAAGGCTTTCTTTATGATGGTGTACATTCGTCACAATTTTGTGCACTCCATTATTGAAAGTAAATTCGTCACATGCATTAAATAAATCTGTACGTTCGTAAGGCGGTTGCAAAATCTGTTGTCATGTTTTCATTGAATTATGAGTGACAGGAAAAATGCATTCTAAATAAACAGGTGTAAATAATAAGTAGGCAATTGTGTAAAATACGTTGAATTCCTTAACAAGGACATAATATTCAGTTTATATTTTCAAAGGGTCAAAGGGATTGAAGTCCTTACATTATTTGATATTTATTTTATTTTTATTTCTAGCCCATATTGTCCCACTGCAGGGCAAAGGCCTCCCTCCCTTCTTTCCAGATTTTTCTGTCCTTGGCCGCAGTTGACCAATCTGGAAGGTGCACATCCAACTCGTCTTGGTATCTCCGTGGTGGTCTGCCACGCGGACGTCTCGCGTTGGGTACCCATTCGGTTGTGGTCTTAGCCCACAAGTCGTCCGACATGCGGCAGACATGGCCGGCCCAATCCCATTTGATATTAGTTGACTTAAAATATTACGGTCAACATACTAAACACTACAAGCCTCTTGCTGCATTTGTTAACTCCAATTGTCAATTTCAACCCCAGTTCCATATTGTAACACTCATTTTATGTATCAAGGTTTCGAATTCAAATGGTAAAGTGGAGTGAAACACTCTCGGGCGTGCCTCAGTCGTGTTTTATCTACTCAGCGCAGTTGTGTAAAGCTGAGGACACAACGCCGAAGCAAAATTGTTTCAATAGGGTCTGAAGGTTGGTTCCTATTAGCGTCCGTAGTTCTTAATTAACACCGCCTGTGTTTCTAGCGACAATAGACATTATCACAGTTCTTCAGATCTTTTATCTTTTTAAAACTGGAAAGGTTAGTCAAATAAAATACAATAAAAAAAAATACTTTCCTTCTGTTTTCAAAACCAAAACTTTTATACGACATTACTTTTTGACTTTTTGACATATACGGTTTGGAGTGCACACTTTTAATATTATTAATTTATTAAATTTTAGACGATTAGACATTTAAAAACGAGTCCAAAAACTGACCTGAACTGATAAATAACATTTTATAATGTCTCTATTAATTAATTATTTTTAATTCGTAATATTAGCTAGTGGCTAACTTTATTGACCGAGTTTTTAGGCTTCCGTCATGGCTTAGTAAACTAAAAACATGGGGATCGAGAATTTAATGAACCCGAAACCTAATAATAAATAAAAATTATTTTCATTTCTTAATCCACGTTAGAAAATAGCTAGCAAATAATCTCGCCTTCATGTATCAAGCTTTACACTTTACAAGTTCACTGGCACGTTTACATACATGTCTGAGTTGGACGTGGAACTTTTGGACAAGAAATCTTGGTGTTTTGTAAAGAAAATAGATTACAAGCCTTCAGGGCTTACAAAACCGTTGTCTCTGTAAAGTTTCCGTTTTTTAATTTTGTTGGTAGGTATATGCAAACTGTGTATAAAGCACATTGTAAGAAAAATATATACAGTGAAATACTGGCCGAGACTTGCTACACATCACTTTTTTTTTTTAGAATTGAAAACATTTATCCTGTTCGTAACAAGCATTACGAAACAGGGCAATGGAACTGTTGTGAGAATCTCACAGCAAAATACTCGTTTGAACTCATTATTTGGAGTCTAAAGAGTTTTAGGAAATTTGATTTTTTTATAAATCTATAACTGATTACAATACAGATGATATTGGTTAGCGTAAAACGCTGATAAGTCATTAACATACCTTGATAAGAACGAAAACATCACATAAATCTATGTAACTAGCTTACTCGCACGCGGGTTTGCCCCCGTGGTATCTACCTGGATAAAAAGTAGGCTATATGTTATTCCAGGTCATAAACTGTGTATATTCTAAGTTTCAGCCAAATCCATTTAGTTGTTTTTGCGTGAAAGAGTATATCCACACATCTATACTCACAAACATTCGCATTTATAATATTAATAGGATTATAATTTGAGACCATAAGGTATTCCAATAATTCAAATAAATTTACTTACATAGTCTATTCGATACAGTTCAAAAGTTATAACTCCGTAGTAGCACTTATTTACAGACCACTGACCCCGGAAGGTCAGACCTAATTTACGAATGTGAAGATAATTCTCGCTAGCTCTAATTCAGAGTTAGTGAATGGTGTTAACAAGGTAGATAGATCTGAATAAAATATTGATTTATAGGATATAACTTCAGGTTGGGTTGGCTTTTTGTTGGGGAAAATATGGTAATTGAATAAATTATGGTTATTCTAGTTGATGGTATGTATAAGCTGGATTAAGGATACCTTGTACCACTTGGATTGTGATAATTTCAAAATGAAATATTTTACTCATAGTGTGTTTGAAAATAGAACTTAAAAACTGACAGAAGAAGTTCTGTCTGTGTACGAGAGTGCAATGTGCAATACAATAATAACTTGCATGGTATCAAAGAAATAGGTGAATTTGCTACAATTATTGTTTATTAAGCTTTTTTATACATATTTCACTATAAATGAAAAATCTTACTAAAAGTTAACAGCTCCGGCAGGATTCAAACCTGCGTAGATACAAGCGATCGCTCTTAAGCCGAGCTGCCTGACCACTAGGCTACGGAACCTGTACGCCAAGGGCTGAAACTATTTTAGTAAGATGATATTATCGGTTAAAGCACCGACTTTTTTATGCACCCTTTGAAAATCAAAAAGAAATCAGTTATTTGAAGTTTATCGACAGATTTCGAAGCAATAAACTTATAACAAATCAACAGCTGATAGATAACAACTTTGTGTACAGATACGTAGCAAAGTTCGCCTAGATTATAGCTGAGACTTCAAGCACGCGACGAGATTTAGCGTTGTCGGTGAGACAGATATTTCACCTCGGCGCCGAGCGGAAACGCCACCGATGTGACTATGTAAATCAGATGGAAGGAATGTATGAATTGCCACTGATGCAGAATATAATGGTACAAAAGCTCGTGATTTACCTTTTATTTCAAAGGTAGGTCTTAGTTTTTTAACCATAAACTATAATTATGTATATAATTATATTCTTTGTTTCAGCAAAATCCGTTCAGTAGCTTTTGCGAAAAAAAATAACAAACATCCATCCATGCGTTTATATATTAGTAGGAAGTAGGATAATAAAACGACTATTATACAGTTCTGATGTTCAATATCTTCGTAAACCGAAACTTGAGATACATTATCAATCCGTTTCAAACTTGTTCCCAAATTTCTATAACCGCCATTAGACTATTATAACAAAGAGTTCATTCAAATTACGCAATTCAATTTGATTGTATCTCCAGATAGGTTGAAATATGGACCCACACATCGTTGCCAATTTAGCTTGTTTTGTTCGAGAACGCAATTATGGTCCTTCGATCATTCGGGAAAGCGCAGGGACGGGTTATTACGTCGTGGTCGAGTTGGGAATTCAGCTCTTAAATCATTCAGGATTCCTTCCTTGTACAAAGGAATAGCTTTCTGTTTTGAGTTTTACACTGTTTTGTTTTGACCATAAAACCATTTGTACTTCTAAAAATGTGAACAAAATTATAAGTTTGGGATGTGTAAGTGTTCTATATAACAATACATATTTTATACACCTGTAATATGAAAAAGGAATGTCAATCTCTTGGGTCTCTATTTTGTCTCCGAAATTTTATACCCCTAAAATAAAAATCTATAAATTGGGTTTTCATAATCATCGATTGCCCGTATAATCAGGATCTATAATATAAGGATCCCTAATATAGTTACGGCTAATATCAACATCCCTAATGTTTAAAATACATAAAATCATTCTCAATAAATAATATAATCCATAATGTAACTAACTCATAACTTTATTTTCATAATAGTTTATGAGAATAAATTTAACATAAGAGCATTGTGTCTCAAGCACAAGGCAGCATAGGGAATGTAACTGATTTCGATTTGGGTGGCTGATTACTTTTATTCCAAATTTTATTGGCGCTTCGGCGGCCGCTACCGCGGCACGCTCGCTACGCTCGCTCGCCTCGCGTGTTAGTGGTCACTGTTCAAACCTAACCTAACCAACTGATTTCGATCTGGGTGGCTGATTTCTTTTATTCCACATTTTAATGGCGCTTCGGCGGCCGCTACCGCGGCACGCTCGCTACGCTCGCTCGCCTCGCGCGTTAGTGGTCACTGTTCAAACCTAACCTAACCAACTAATTTGGATTTGGGTGGCTGATTACTTTTATTTCACATTTTATTGGCGCTTCGGCGGCCGCTACCGCGGCACGCTCGCTACGCTCGCTCGCCTCGCGCGCTAGTGGTCACTGTTCAAACCTAACCTAACCAACTGATTTCGATCTGGGTAGCTGATTACTTTTATTTCACATTTTATTGGCGCTTCGGCGGCCGCTACCGCGGCACGCTCGCTACGCTCGCTCGCCTCGCGCGTTAGTGGTCACTGTTCAAACCTAACCTAACCAACTGATTTCAATCTGGGTGGCTGAATACTTTTATCCCATATTTAATTGGCGCTTCGGCGGCCGCTACCGCGGCACACTCGCTACGCTCGCTCGCCTCGCACGTTAGTGGTCACTGTTCAAACCTAACCTAACCAACTGATTTCGATCTGGGTGAATACAACCGAAGTTGTTTCTGTTTTATATAATTTATAAACGTTCGAAAACATTATTAATCGGAAGTGGAAGTATTATGATTCTTTATTATTATGACACATATGTTTATAACGATTAAAGTTAGGGATTATAATATTAGGTAACATAAATTTATGGATTAGGAGCATAAGGATGAACAATACCTTATTACAAACTATAGTTATGGGACCATAATATTATGGATTCCTATGTTTCGGAGACACTTGTTATTGATTGTGATTTACGGACAATCGATTTTCGGAGACGAAATGGGTTCCCCAATCTCTTTCTTAGGCTTTTATTGGCATCTACTCAATGAATTTATATAATATCAGAATTATTTCAATTCATCAGGGTGATTTATAGAATACCTATGCTATATTAAGATTAGTCAGCCCCATCCTTTTATTGAACTGAAATACAAGATTAAAAAAATAGAGTTGAGACAAAAAACATTATTGTACCCAAGATATAGAAAAATAACAAAGTTCCCATAAAATAACGCTAGCCAGATAGTAAAATCTAGTTGCTAATTTAACAAAACAAAAGTACTATGCTAAATTACTTAACCATAATTAATAGTTACTTGATGCATTTGTGAAATACTTTAAAATCTTTACTTGTGGCTTAAAATAAGAAACGGGACTCGTTACTAATACCATTTGTCGTTATTATTTTATGAGGTTTGCGGTTCCGATGGGAAGTAGTAGGAACAGCGGGATACAGACGAAGTTGTGGAATGGCTAGCACGATGTCGCGGTGACCTACGGTTTTAGCACATTATAACAACCTTCGTTCATGTCTATTATTTCTTAGGTAGAGAAAATATTAGATTTTTAACCGATTTCAAGTGTGTGTTTGAGAAGGAGTGGTGGGAGATCGCCAAAGACTGGGGTCAGTGGAGGATTTTGGGGGAGACCTTTGTCCAGCAGTGGGACATTGTAGGTTACTAAAAAAAAACGATCACAAAAAAGAAATATTTCTTGGCCAATTGTGAACCCACAACCCATTTTGCTAATTTTAATTTAATTTTTTTGATGGTTTATTCTCAATATGGTATGGCGAGGATCGGACTAGGACAATCGGAGTTCGTTCGTTCGTTCGTATGAGCAAGTGGCCAACTCTGGTGACGGAGTTTTTAGGCCGCTTAAAGGCCTCCGTCATGGCTTAACGACAATCGGAGTGATGAACCGAAATACAGCTCAAGAGTGCTCAAACTCTCCATAAATTGCAAATTGCTTTAGTGCTTGGAGGGCACGTTAATTTGTCGGTCCCGGCTGTTAAAGACGTTGATGGAGGTCTTTAGGCGGCCTAAAAATTCCGTCACCAGACTTGGCCACTTACTCATACGAAATTAATTATTCCTCATATACTTAGTATTGAAGTCAAATTTTTCAATTTTGAATTTTGCCACTTAAAGATGACAAAACTCGTTTTTTTACCTGAAATATGTTTCTCTAAGAATACTTTTTATCCGGGTAAGTATATAACTCAAATTTGATAAAAATACTAAAAGGGTCCTTTTCTGTAGCACGGCAGACACGGCAGTTCTGTCTAGTTTGAAATTGTTATCGTGGCTATACCTTCGAAGTCGTTAACCAGTAAGTCACGGATACCATCAGCCCTAAGCGTGCGAGGACGTGAGATATTGATAGCTTCTCCCTCTTATTATAAATTCTACTTCACAGCATTATGTACTGATCGATTCAAAGTGATACGAGGTCAGGTTACCACGGCCATTAAATTTTATTGCTAATTTAGTTTAAGTTTACGGCGCAGTATAGGTGCAAAAATACAATTGGTGAGCGCATCGGGTTCTGCGAAGAGGTCATTGAAATTGATACCTTATAAACATAAAGTTAGGAATCATTAAAAAAACTCAGCAGGACCTTATAAGCTATTGATATTGAATAGTCAAACCCCTCTTATAAAGTTAAGAATCATTGTAAAAATCCAACAGGAATTTCTATGAAATAGAATAGGTAGTCATAAGACATTGTTATTCTTAAGCTTATTGTAATAGAGTTTCGTTTACTTACAATTTCCCGGTCCTAATTATCTACCATGGTGTAAATAAGGAATCAATAGACTAAACCGAAATCGTAGGAAGTCTTTTAGCAGAAGGATTAACTCGGTAATCCTATATTGGGTAGACGATTACAAAATCCCAAGCTTAACTTAATCAGATCTTCTAAACGGTTATAGCATAAAGCTTCTCAATTACTTAATATAATTATGTTGTACAATTGCGAAATTTTAAGCTTTATTATTATCATTGCTATTATCGTCGATTTTCATAAAAATTATGTTAGAATTCAAATTCAAAATGAATTTATTCAGCATTTGATTATAGACTACTAATATAAACAAAAACAAAAAACACATAAATATAAACATTAATATTATATATAAACATTATATATTAACATATTAATATATAAATAAACATTAGAAACTTTCTTATTAGGTCTAGCTCCGATCAGGTTAGATGTTTCTGCGTATGTTTTTCACATACGCAGAAACACCTAACCTGATAAAGTGTTCTGCTTTTTGTCTGTGAAATTCTTCGTAACTAGTGTACCTTTATCTTTTCTCATGTAGCTGTTAGCATAAGTACTTTCCTAGCTGTTAGCATATCCGGCATAATCTATGATTGTAGGTTAAAATGAGAACACAAAGCCGTCGTGTGAACGGCTAGCCAGTGCGCGACCCTTAGCCATGTCGGTCAATAGCTATTGATTTTTCTGTTCCATGGCTTTGAAATAAATTATACGATAGTAGATTGAGCTTGCGAAATTGTAGCTTCATGAATTCATTGTTCTATTCTCATATCGACGGCAGAAAGCGGAAATGTCGTATCTCGAAAATTGGCCTAAATGACTTATTACTATATTGTTGATGAGGAAAAAAAGCCGCATCGAATGGTCTAAGTCTCGTTTTTCTACGATGAAAAAAAAACATTATACGCCCTTGATTTTTTCCTAATTTTTGTACAGCTCACAAGAAAAATTGCTGTAACTAGAAGAAAAATAGCAACTTTTACAAATAAAACAGATACGACAACACGTCCAGCATAAAAAATAGTTACGACATTTTTTTTATATTGCGGACATTGATTTTGTAAGAGATACAGCATTTCGGCGCCCCAAAATTTTACGTTGCCATAGATACATCAATATTCTCAGGGCTTTTTAATATTTACCGAACAGTTACTGCATTTTAAACATTTAATTTATTAGCGAAATCTTACTCCTACCCCGACGTGTTCCCCTTATACGACATTTCAACCGCGGGGCAATTTTGCGTAAGCGCTGATTTAGAGAAAACGTATTTGTTTTTTGAGTTTTTTTGAGTATAATTAAAATTAAAATTTTGTTTACGTGTTTAAAAACAAAAACCTTAAGAGTTCGGGTGAGTTCTTGAATATTAAAATTTAAACTACGTATTTTTAGGTTAAGAAGTGCATTAGGTATTCTTTGTTCTTGTGTATATTTACTATATTTTTAGTAACAAAAAAAGAAACTTCTTTGTTCAAAAAAATAAAAATTAATATGCTCAAAAAAAAAAGTATTTTTAGTACTTAAAATGAATTTTATTGATGCTCGATCTGAGAGCTCGCTATCAATAAATCAGGATGGCTTCATCCCAGGGCTGTCTACGGTTGATCCCATGTTTGCTGTTAATGATAACTTAGGAGTTTCCGGCGAAAAATCAACCACTGTACGATACGATCGAGTACCTACCTCGCCCTACAATCTGGTGGAGTCTTCGCAAGAATGTTATCCCAGGAAGATTCGTCGACATAATAGCTGACAGTCATGTATATGAATACCTATTAGATTTACTATCGATCGTTCGTATGAGCAAGTGGCCAACTCTGGTGACTAGATTTACTATAAAAACCACAGAGGGACAGGCAGCATAAAATGAAGGTGTACATCAAGGGTCAGTACCCAGTCCATATCTCTTCTATTTGGTGATGGATGCGCTCACTGAAAAAGCTTAAACTCAAGCACAGTGGACTTTTATTTACGCAGATGATATAGCTATCTGCACAAGATCACGTCAAGACCTATAAAATGAACTCGGGGAATAGAAGCAACAGTTATTTACCTGCATCTCAGTGAAGGCAAGACAATAGCAAGACATAGTATATGGTGTGCCCAAATACTTACACGTGATCCATCGATAGTGAGATCCATTCACTATCGATGGACAAGGAGGTGTGACGAATATAAATTATTTATAAGAGTGTAATTCAACCGATACTTGCATATAGAAGCGAAACCTGTACAAACACACGTTGTATCTAGGTGGTGGAGATGAAAATACTTCGGTGGATGAGCGGAATCACGAGAAGGGACATGGTCCGCAACGAATTTGAGTGCGGGAGTCACGGCGTGCGCGACATCGAAGATAGGTGTATTTAGTGGTAAGGAAAAGGATCGAAGCTGGTTTGGGCACATTCAAAGGAGACCATCCGAACATATCACGCAGAAAATGATGTCGCTCAACATTTCTGGGTACAAGCGGAGATTCCTTTCCGCCTGGACCCAGAAATAACCAAAAAAATAGATGGACGTGATCAAAAAATATTTATTGGACTGCAGTGTTTACCAGGAAGACTCGTTAGATAGAGCCAAGTGGAAGAAGAAGACGAGGAAAGCAAACCCTACCATCAGATAGGGATGATAATGCTTTAAATGAAGAGGAGAGAGAGAGAGTCTTCATTGACATCTCGGTGACACTGCAATATTGTGGTAACAACAAGCTGATCTGATGATGGAGTCAGGGGCGGTTGAGCAGAACTCCTCAGTAAATTACAAAAGATTATCTGTGTTTGCGACCATTTTTGAATCAGCTCATCTTTACCCGATAAAAGCTAGTACTGTACTTATTAAAAACATATTATAAGGTTAGCGTGATGTTGGCTCTCGAATTATTAGTAAACAAACATTAGCAATATAGCAGACTGAATGTTTTTTATAGCAGATCAGTCTGATGAAACTTAATCTTCTTCTTCCTGCCCTTATTCCACTAAGTGGGGTTGGCACAACATGGTCTTCTTCTTCCATTTTCCTCTACCAGATATCATCTCAGCACTCACTCCTTTCTTACTCACTTCTTTTATTGAAACTAATCATGAAGACGAAATAAAATACAGCAGACTGATTATTTTTATTAGTTATGAAGAGGAAAATAGCAGACTGATTGTTAAAACTAATTATAAAGAGAAAATATAACAGATTGATTGTTATTGATAAGTGATATGTGGGTACCTATAGCCGACTTTTTTGTGTCATTACATTCTTAAAATTACAATAAAAGCATTAAATAAAAGATACAGTATTTTATTTGAATAACATCTATAACTCAGACTGTACTTAAACCATTTTATTTTTATAAACTCATTTCATTAAAATGTCTTACAGCAAAATGTTATGATTCGTATGGTTCATATTTGAGATACAGCAGATCCGTAGCATGAAAACTTGTATCTATTTCAAGTGGTCATACATTTCACCTTAGAGATACAGCATTTCCGCTGCTCGACTATGAAACATCAATTGCTGTATCTCCTAAGAAATCAATGAAGGAGTAACTTTACGATATTCTCATGAACTGTATTAAATAACATTTGGATTGATATAAATATATACCAGATTTCAACTTTCTACCTTCATTAGTTTAAGAGTTATGATTTTTTGAAATAGTTTTTTGGCTCTGGTGTAAAGTTGGATATTTTGAGATACGACATTTCCGCTTTCTGCCGTCGATATAGATCACATTTCGAATTTACCAGTGAGACGCCCGAATACTGAGAAGTGCGTTTTTCTATACAAATCTGACAGTTAACGCCTTCGAATGTCTAACACGCTCCCAAATATTTAAGTAGCGTTTTAGTATTCGGGCGAAATAATATTGTTGGCAAAGATGTACTTAGTTAAAACATGTTCTATTATTTATTCTGTGGTTATACTCATCATCAGTCATGTATGATAAGTCGCTAAAATTAAATAGGAGTTAGAGATAATTATGTTATTCCTGATTCCATTCATGTAAGTACATTTTATAAGTTTTGAATGGAACTCTTTTTGAAAACAAATTTAAGCAAAAAACATATTTGTAAACAAAACTATCCCAAAAATGTATTTACACTGAAAATGAATCCATAAATACAAATACACAAGTCGGCACTAAAACTTCATCATTGCTAATTCTAATGAAGATATCGTTCTAGATAAAAGGTCTAACTTATTAAGGTTTATTAATGGCTCGCAGTTCGTGACCTCTATATAAGGGGTATCGTACCGCTGTAAATCTGAAAATGTTACTTTATGGGCAGGATCACGCGAAGTGACCCTTCGTAACCTCATTACTAGTTTCGTATAAGGGTCTGGTCACAATTGAGGCACGGAGCTAACGCCTTACCAACGAATCATTGAAAAATCTGTAAGTTGCATTGCATTTTCGATGACCTTTGTGGCGCAGTAGGCATGGGAAGGAAACGTAGGAGGTTGATGGTTTGATTCCCGCGCGTATTGAATTTGCAAATATAATTATTTCTTTTTTTGTTTGAATTTATAATAGTATTGTGAAGTATTTATTAATGTAACACACTGATATACCATCAGTGATGTGGTCAGCACAAACCTCTGCTTTCTTTGGGGCTACATGACGCTTTGTAAAATATCTAAGGTTATTTGAAAAAAAAAATGAAATGAAATAATATGATCACGACTGTATCCCGGGAGCGGTAGACATTTCTTTCAGATCATTAGGAAATTTTAGATTTTTTAGAAGATGTCTAAAGGGGGTAGTCAGAGGTATGTCCAAATACATACATATTTGGTACATGCCCACTTTTTGCAGAAGTTAACTTTCCATACGTGACAGGTTGCAAGCCCATCGACGCTATTAGAGAGCTAACTGGTTTCCTCACGATGTTTTCCTTCACCGTTATAAGCTCGTGTTAAAGCGCATATAAATTTTTCGATGCGAAAAGTTCATTGATGCACGGCCGGATTCGAACCCACGACCTTCGGATCGAAAGTCGAGGTACTAATCCACTTGACCAACACGGCTTTTAATTATTACACGGTTAATTATTTAATTATGAATTATGCAAGTATACGTGTGCTCTCGCCCCTTTCTTACTTTCCAGAGTATGAGCTATAGAATTTGTATACGTCCTTGATGTTACGAGGCAAAAATTAAGTCTCTACGTCAATTCCTGGCAGATTATACATTTCTTTATAGTAAAACTATTTTTGGCTAATACACCATCCGTTCTTTATCAGGGCGGATCGCATAAAAACTTACTATTATAAGTGCGGTCAAGGTAAGGTTGTAGCATTTTATTAGACTACAAGCTGTTATACTTTTTTAGATGACCTTAGGCCGTTTCATACGGGGCTAGTGAGGAAGTGAAAAAGAGTTTATATATAGCACAACTTTTTCTTTATTATTTTTTGCTAAAATATTACCATTATGACCGCGCGGTAAGGAACCGCCGTGTTTCAATGACTTGAGTTTAGGAGGCTAGTTAAATCCAATATGGATGTGTTCTTGGTTTGTTGGCTAGAAAAACAAGTACTTACGAACTACGGGGCGTGTACCTATATTTAGGTCGAAACAATGTCAACTGCTTTCTAACGGTGAGTTTTTGTTAAGTTAGCTAGGGGTTCCGTGGCCGAGTGGTAAAGGCAGCCCGGCTTAAGGATGATCGATTGTATCATTGCGGGTTCGAATCCCGCTGAGGCTGTCACTTTTAGTAAGATTATTAATATATCGTAACTTTTAATTAGTAAGATAGATTATTTCATGCTGGAATATTATATATAATTGTTATTTTGGATACTTAACCTTGGTTTGATATTTATGTAATACTTATATTATTTTACTCTTTCATTGATTGCTTTGCCATAATGTTACCAGCTATTAAAAAATTATATCTTTACTCTAAAATACTATTTTTGAAGTTGTTACAGAAAACATTAACTGCGTGTTCCGGGGTTAAAGTTATGAGGAAAACATCAAAGCTGAGAAGCATTTAAGAAGAAAAAAGGTTAAAACACATTTACGCGCTATTTCAGTCCGACAAGCAATAAGCTGTGATGGATTGGGGGTCAAATATTTGCACTTCCCAGAGAACCCTTTAATTTACGCCGCTAGTTAAAATGGCATTTCGGTATTGTAGAGTTCATTTGTTTAGTGATTTATGATAATTTTGAAAACTTTAAACGTTACTGTAAAATATACAAAAAGGTAGGTAAAATTATTGTCACTATTTAGGTTTGATATTTCTTTATTTGTACTTATATTTGTTCCGCGTAACAGTATCAAATATAGTCATATTATTATATAGAATTGTTGCAAATCTCTGGTTCGGCGTTTGCATTATATCGACGTGTGGATGATGATAATTTACCGCCTGAGGAGTTACTCGTGCTTTTACTTATCAGATGCAAACTAAACTTTAGTAATCGGAGGCGGGGCGACTAACGAAGCACGATAAAAATGCTCTCGATTAATTGATAAAACTGATTAATAGTTGTTCGATTTGCTCGATTTGATTTCGTTGTATCGATTATTCTTATATGTATACGCGGATGTTGCCACTGAGTCTAGACCATTCAAATACATTGAAATACAGTCAGTGTAGATAGATTGATAACACTTTATTGCTTAATATATCACCGTATATACGGGTAGAGCTTTGTAGGAATGGTGTTATGGTGAAGATGATGAAATCAAAAATTTTTCTTAAGAGTTTAGTTAAGCTATTAATATTAGAAGGAAGAATTTTTCAAATCCGACAAGTAATTCCAGAGATAAGCGCATCCAAAAAATAAAAAATAGATTTCATGACATTTCTACAAATTACTATTGATTTATTCATTCATTAGTAGCCCTAAATGCCCCACTGCTAGACAAAGGCCTATCTATACAGATTACTTCACAAAATATTAAGACTTAATACTTTCGTAATAACGTTTAAGGTCTTTTTAAAATACTACGAGAGCACTCATCGAAATGATAAATGCGATGAGGTCAGTATGCATTACTTAAAAAGCTCTCAAGTATTGATGTAACTGGTACTTTTTGCGCCACCGATCGCAATCCTATAGTTTATTTTGATGAAACCAATATAAAAAGTCTTCTTATACTTTTTGTTAAGAGTACTTTACATTTTGCCTTTGTAATTGTAATAGATATTATTGTTGTAGAAAATGTATGGTATGTACTTTGCTCTAAAAACAACTTTCAATCAATTTAAGGCGGCCTAAAAACTTCGTTACCAGAGTAGGCCACTTGTTCATACGAACTTACTAACTTATATCTTACTATTTTAACAAACAAAACTATTTTGTCTCAATTTTTTTGATTCAGTTTCTGTTTAAACTTAAAAAAAAATAGCTCAGCGCTTTCATTTTAGAACTTACATGAAACTTGAAACTTATTTCAGAATCCACACATAAAAAATTATTATTAAAAAAAATAGAGACAAAGCCACCAAATGCCCATAAAATGCCCGATTGAATAATTCTCTAAATCATTGCTAAATAAGTTTAACAAATAACTTTGTATGAGCTAGTAGCCAACAAGTGCCACAACAGAATAGAATATAATAGAAAACACATTTATTTACATCACTCACACACATTGGGTACAGTACAGGTACAATTAAAATATTTTATGTAGAAAATATGAGTGAAGCAAATCGGTCACCACTCAGCATTATCATGAATGAGGTTAGTTTTCAAGCAAATGATAAACTTCCTCCTATCTTCCATTAAGTAGAACATCTTTTGTAGCTAACTGTACCGTACGTGTTTAATTTCTGGGTCGATTGCGTAACTAGTGCACTTGATAAAGCACTTTCTTCAGTCACGTCTTTTAAATGTTCACAGTAAATTAACTGAACATTTCCTCAGAATTTATATCTACAACTTCCGCCTAGTTACTACTAGATAACAAGGGAGTAAAGATCTCGACCACCTCTGTGGCGCAGTCGGTGAAGGCCCGCCTGAGACGCGGAGGTTGCGGGTTCTAACCTCGCTACGGCACACCATGTTTGTATGTTCTGAAAATATTTGTCTCTGCTGCTAATTCTGTTGTCTACTCTTTTTAAAAAAATATTTTAGTGACGTAGAAAAAAATGCATTTTTGAATTCACTTGTTTAAAAAAATATAAAATATACGTGTAAACGATTATTTATCACGAAATTACCAAAATATATAAAAAAATATTTAAAAACAATATCAGGTTATACAAGAATCATGCAGTCATAGAGCTTCTGACTTTAAATATTCTAGTAAAACGTTAAAGTAATTGAATGCCTTTTAAGTCACAAATCCATATCATTTGGCAGAGCAAACAGCCTGATTCCTATCTACCTTTGTCCTAAGCGACCAGTTTACAATGATCCCTTGTCTAAAGATAGCGGAAAAGGCTGGGAGTGTCCAAAAGGATCCAGTTACACTGGTTTTCAAACATCAGATTGCTTAATCATACTTTCTGAGAGTAAAAATTGGGACGCCCGATATAGTCAGTCAGCAGGGATAAAGTTAGATACGTATCACACATTTTCTATTATAAATGACGTTTTATAAAACAAATGAATATTACTTTTTCAGAAAACAGCTTAGGTCTTTAATTACTTGAAAAAAAGGTTTTTTTTCCATCGCTTAAGTTTTCAGTATTCATTGTTCTCATAGATTTTATAAAATTGTTCCAAATTTGAAATGGTTACATGAACTAGGCATTCAAGTCAATGTTCATACAGATGTGGTCCTATGTTGAATTTTTCAACTCTAATGAATTTCCCAATACGAGAATTTTTGCCCAACGCCATGCTTGTTTTAAAACAATGTATATTATTCTGCTAAGAGGTTTATGTATTTTCCGGTTAGCATGCAAGATGTTAATGTGTTTTGTAAGTACTAATATGAGTTTTGTGAATGTGGGTTATCTAAGTTAGAACAAGCATTAGTAACTTGAATTATTTTACCGAGAGAAGTGAAACATCGTACCTACGAGTAATAATGGAAATACATAAATATGTATTATGTTAAGCTAGATTTCGTGTCTCTTTTCCAAGCAATGGTTGTGATGAAGATAAAAGATTATTATGGTGAAGATTATTACTACCTCTCTCGTTGCTGAGCTGAATCATTTTTCTCCCAAATCATAAAATGTATGTTCATATAAATTGAACAAAATATATTAACATTCCAGTTTGGTATGGACATCATTTCGTGAGATCGATTTAATGTGACTACAATAGTTATATCAGTATTTAACCCGCGACAAAAAGGGAGATGCTATAAGTATGTTATGTATATCTTTGAGGATGTCTGTGGCATCACTGTTTATAATTTTTTTTTATCAAAATTCGGGTCCTCTTAACCCGATATTAATACGCTTTTCTTTTGTTTTTTTAGCCGTGTTGGTCAAGTGGATTAGTACTTCGACTTTCAAATATGTATGTATTGGACATACCTCTGACTACCCCCTTAGACATCTTCAAAAAGGATCTAAAAATTGCCTAATGATCTGAAAGAAATGTTTACCGCTCCCTGGGATACAGTCATGATCATCATATTTCATTTCATTTTTTTTTTCTTTTGTTTGATAGGTTTTCCAATCAATTTAATTATTTACGTAAGGTTTATCTTATTTTTTATACTATAAAGTCAATACACTTTGCTAATTGGAAAACCGTCTTCAATGTCAGAATGAAGTTTCCTAGGTTCGAATACAATAGGTTTCTAAGAAACAGATCAACTCATTTATTCTAACCTCCGGTCCGGTACTGGCCATTACAAAAAGCATTGCATTGTCGAGACCGGTTCGACAGTTACTGGTCATTATGGGCGTTTTATTTTTCCCACTGGTTTCTGTCCATGACTTCTATTCCATAAATATAAATATACGTAGCTTATTACATACATACATACATAAAATCATGTTTCTTTTCCAAGGGGGTATGATGCAGAGACCACGGATCGGTACTTGCTACGATCCTGACACACGCCTCATTCACTTTCATTACATTCTTCATACATGCTCGCGGTTCTTCTGACCTGGCCTTTCTCCAAAATTCAAATTTGGTTCAAGAATGATTGCCTAGATCTTCCCCTTACAGCTGCTCCATTCTTTTGAAATGTTCTGCAGCGGTTGTGGCGCAGCTAGCGTAAGACGTACTTGAAGTTAAACGTTCTTAGCGGTTCTTGGATGGGTGACCGAAAGAGGCATTAATATAGCACGCTACAGGCAGTTAAAGGCACGTTTAATGGCTAATCCCGGCTTATAAATCATAAAGCCATAACGGAGGCTTTTAGGCGGTCTAAAAACTCCGTCACCAGAGTTGGCCACCAGCTCATACGTCACTTGTTCTAGATTCCAGATCAAGTAGCTGCAATTTACAGTACTACATAGACATGCCCCCTACATCGCAAGTGTACGTGGTCATTACAGTGCAACACACTTTGTGGGCGTCTTTGATTTGTCCAATTACAGTGCTAACGAGACTCTCGGTGTCCGATCGATTGCTTGGTGTTTTGTTGCTCTGATACCGTTAGTTTGCGTTTTACTGGTACTTACGTGAGGTGTTAAGTTCACCATAACTTTACCGAATGGTCTTTCTTAAACTTTCGCGATCACAATTTAGGTATATTTTAGAAATACATGGACACGGGATTTTATCGTGTTATTTATCTTATTTATCCTGACGTTTTGGATATGTACGGGCAGACCCGCAACGGCTATGTAACATAGCCAAAACATCGTGATATAAACATTAAATATGGTAAAAAACGCGATACAATCCCGTGTTTATTATTATTTTTACGAATGGTTAGGCCAAATTATAATATGGCACTAGAAATGGAGAAGATGTCTTGCTGTAACACAGCTAAATGTACTTCTAAATGCACTGTAAATATTTTATGAACTGTCTGCTTAACGAATAACTAACCATCGATTTAAGTATTGGTGGATTTACGAGGAGTTTTTCATGGCTTCTCTATTATCATGTTGACACGTTATGATATAGTGATAGCTTAATAGCTCAATAAATCCAAGTTGCGTCATAGAAACCGTACCAGTTAGTCGTAAACTTCATACAAAATTGTGGTAAGAAAATGTTATAATCGTGAGGAGTTATAGTTTTCGATTGAGTTAGGATTTTAATAGGTGGCAATGAGCTCCTATTAAAATCTCTTACATTGTCTCGTATGTCGTATGCTTAGTTAGTGTAAGGTGTATTTCTGTTCATAACTCCAAGATCCTCATCAGATTCTGAACCTCGGAATGATACTATTTCAAACAAAATAAGAATTTTCAAAATGTCACTATTAACGGAATAATAGTTGAAAATACCTACATTAAAAAAATACATCTCATCATTGAACCTCCTTTTTTGAAGTCATTTAAACAGCATCATTTCCTCTAGTAGATAAAAATATATCATCTTTCTTTAAGTTGGTCTATAAATCTGTGTTTCTAAGTGCATTCACACTACTTTACCCAAGAAACTTCATCTCTATCACAGTAGTAATTCATCCAGCATTTAAAAACGCATATCTACTGATTAGGTTAATGAAAGCTTTTAACACTGTGGGAATTAACGATTGTCTCAAAAAGATGAGTCTGTCGTCCCTGTCTTTCTCTGTACTAAAGATAGAGATGGTGATATTAATGACCGATTATTGGAAAGGGATATTTCCTATCCAGTGACGTTTATGGTCTAAGATTGATTACCGAGGCAGTAAAAGTGTATCGTATGAGCAATGGATCTTATTAACAAACTTGTTGGTAATAAATTAGTTGGTCGAGTGGATTCGGTGTTTAGATTCGATCCGATGGTTTTGGGTTTGAGTCTCAGCATCATGAATTTTTGATTTTGAAAGAATTTGCGAGTTATAAACGGTGATGAAAAACATCGTGTGGGTTAGTATTCTAACCTGCATTATTTCCTGTCGGTTGTCCGAAATTATTCGTGCATAATTTCGTCCATTATCCTAATAATAATTATTATATAATAAAGGAACTGTAATGTACCTAAATGGGACCTTTGTAACAAATTAAATGCGTTTATAATATCTAATTTAATAAAAAAGTATAAAAGAGCAAGTTGATTGTCTATTTCACGGTAAATTACATTGTAATAGGACACACTTTTTTTTACTACAAATGATACCAGGAAAAAAAACTTTTTGTATAATTAAATTAAAATTGAGATAATTATATTTTTGTACGTGTGTGTCTGTGTGTGAATAATTTCCTGTGAGTTTTTGAAGTGCCATTCACGAAAGTTTAAAAACTTACATGAACGATAAAATTAAAATGTTTTTAATACACTTAAAAACACATCCTGACTGACCTACAAACTTTTAAAAATCATGCTAACTACGAGTAGTATTTTTGGGTGACACAGGAATTAACAGGAATAATGACAAATTCATTCACTAGTTTTAATCATACAAATGAATTACTCTTATTAAGTTGTCATGTTAGAACCATTAATATTTTATAATTTATGCGGCATTTGGATTGTGTCATCCCACACCAGTTTCACTACAAAGCACACCACAGATTAAATCTAAAGTTATCGAGTTCACAGATTATTCAGAAGTTATGAGACATTGTCCAAGTTTCCGGAGACGGGAATGGGATAAGGAAGTTAGCTCCTGCTTGCTGTTTCATTCGTATTTATTTTGATTATTTAATAACTATTTAATTTAAGGGAGACCTTTGCCCAGCAGTGGGACGATAAAGGTTGACAAAAAAAAATGAATGTATCGATGTTTTGAATGGAATTCAAAACATCGATACAATCCTGTGGAGTCGTTTTGAAATTTAAATGCGCTATTCTATATTTCATACCATCTTCAAAAGGTCTAAGGGCTGAAAGATAAAAAATGTAAGTACGTATTATTTACTTACATTTTATTAACCTATTGTAAATTTCAAAAAAGTATAATAAAAACATGTAATGGTAAAAAGTATCCGAAAAGTACTTTAAATTTTTTGAAAACATACAAACATCTCAACATACTTCGGAATTTATATTTAATGGTTTTAATACCGATGCAGGGACAGGCTTGTCGACAATGCTCTAGGCGGCACCGGATGCTAAAGATCACCTTCTATTACCATAATATAATTCTATCTCACAAAATCTGATACCCAGCTTCAACGCTTCAACCAATAAAAGTCTGGAAATCGGTTTATTACGACATTTTTATCTGTAGTTTTGTTAGCACTTTTATATTATGCGTTCGGAAAACTTGGAATAACTTTAATGGAATAAAGTTGTTGAAGTATTTGATTGTCGCTCTCGCCCACGTAATTTCTATTACTTTGGGAGCTTATTTGTGAAGTATCTACGGCTTATTCAATAATGTCGATTTGAATGTTATTTGGAAACGTAGAGTTAAGTTATGAAGAAATAAATATGACATGCTTAGTAACATTTTGGTGACATTAACACTATTTTCGTGAGAAATCAAATATTGATATCACATTTATGGCAACTTATAGCTTCACGACGCCGAGTTAATGTAGATAAAACGCATGACATACTAGTGGTGGCTATTCGGGATGTCGCCAAAACTAAACTAAACTAATTTGGCAGCACTAAAATTGATGCCCTCCTTTTTATTTCGATCGTAATGAAAGGGACAGCAACATTTCATTGTTAGTGCTGTCAAATTAATTTAGTTTAGTTTTGGCGACATCCCGAATAGCCACCAATATTACATTTAAATGTTTTTTATTGCACAATACAACTGTCCAAGCAATTTTACCTTTCAGAAACATTCAACTTTTGTTCAAAAACTTCCCAGATGTAAGCGTGTGGCTTACTACCAAGTACCAGGAACCCATACCGAGTGAGGAGTACGAATGCACAATTTAATGGGAGCCAGCGCAGATCGTTATGTTGGACTCATGTGTATTATTAAGCCCTAGAAGGAATGCGCAGGGTAGCGGGGTCACCGACAGAAGTAGCTGGTGCAGAAGATACAATAGTATCTTTACAGGAACATTGACTACACCGAATGAAACTGTTTACATTACAAGAAAATAAAGCCTTTAAAATGAGTTACTTTATTTGTAAAAAAAATTATTGGGCAGACTAGAGATTTCAATGAGAGACAAGAAGTTAATGTAAAAACATGAATAATTCCCTATTCCATCATAAAATAATATATAATTTATTTTAGGTTAGATACTGATGATAATCATAATTTTTCAAGCTTCTACCTACCACCTTTTAGATTCTGCTCCCCTGGTTTTATTATGCTCATCGGTCATCACAATATAGAAAAAGCTCCCTAGTAATCATAATAGTCATGATTTGAGCAACAAGTAAGTACCAGAACACCTACTTGTTGTCTACTATGCTCAAGCTCATACATTTACAATGAAGATTCACATTATTATAGGCTTTATATTCAGCAACAACAAAGATCAGTTTACTTTTAACGCTGATTTAAAGTAAAACACGATCAAAGCTTCGAGTGCAGCATAGGTTGACCTTAGGGCAACGATTTAAAATAGGTGGCTGGTGAATATCGGGTATCGGATTGGCCGGTATGCGTACGTGATTTTTCCAATTAGAAGTTGAATCAAATCAGTATAATTTATAATGAAAGTAGGTCGTTTTCAGTAACTCTAACGTATATTGACTGTAAAAAACATTGATTTTATTTTCAGAAGACTTAAAGTATAATCATTCCTTCCTTATTAATTTGTTGGGTTGAATTATATTTTCTGAAGTATAATTTGACAGAACTTATTCCATTGAATCAACTTGTAGACGATTCCATCACTTTAGCACATTTTCCTACATCCAAAAAGTTAATAACTACGTCTGCAGAGTAAGATTAAAATAGCAATAATTTAGATAAACTTGACGACTACAAGGTTCTATGAACTTTTTTCAAAGTACCTCTATTATATTATTTAACCAGTTCTATTGCAAAGTTGAGATCGCCGGATAGTTACCGATACCATCTGACCTATGAACCGCTAATAATCGTGTCGAACTCTAATGGTACAGTGGGATACAAAAGTTTTAGTTTGTGTGTTTTTTAAATAAAAATTGTTTTTGGAACTATAAATAAAATAAAAAATAAATATCCTTACCTGGATAAGCAGTTAGTCTATGTGTTATTTCAGGTCCAAACTATGTATACTTACCTATTTCAAGTAGCCAAATCCTTTCAGTAGTTTTTGCGTGAATCAGTGTCAAAAATCTTTAACATAATTTTCTCGTTTAGTGGGATTTTTTTATGTGGACCACATATTTTTTTAATTTTAAATTGGATTTAGTTTAGCTCCAAGGTATCTGCTAAAATTAGTAATGATTTTCAAGCCAACTGTACTAATGTTCTATTCTTATCTATCGTTATCCACAGGGAATTATTTGTTATTTTTTATCTCTAATCTTTTATTTCATTGTATTTGACACTTGATGATATAAGATTCATGTTGAAATAATAGATCATGGACAGTTCAATAAAGAGTTTGATTGTGTAGAGGTTAATGTTAATTGCATCTGCTCTAAAAAAAATTTTCAAATAAATCTCTAGAAGAGACGATGGAAGATGGCGAAAAGCGATTGATTGGTGGCCCTGAAACGCTCAACGACCAAGAAGCAAACTACCCGCCAAATGGTCGAATGACGTCAAAAACATAGTTGTGTATCAGAGAATGAGACTCGCGAGGGATCGGAGAGAATATAGCGTAATAAAAAACGATCTATCCATACCCAACAGTGGGAGGAAATGATGATGAAATGAATCTCAAAAATTGCACCCAGACGCGATTTTAACCCCCTGAATTAACAGTAGCTATGCTCTAGTCCAAGTTAGATACTCGGAAAATTACTTCACTTGTAAATTTTATATTACATGTTTCACAGCTTTACGACATGGAATGCTTTTAAAATCTTAAAGATCCCTAAGTGTGATGTTAACATGGTAAAATAAAGTATTATTAGAGTTTAAACTGATGAGTTTATAAATACAGGATGCAGAAGAATAAAAGCACATCGTCAAATTAAAGAAAACCAATGTAACAAAACATAGTTATTACCGAGAATAAACCATACTGGAACGCATTGTTGATACAGTGAATGTTAGAAATACTTACAGGATTGCTACCTTACGAAATTATGCCTAAGGGTGCCTCGGAGTTATACATTTCTGGACAACTATAATTTGTTATTGGGAATCACAATCGGTAAATTTCATCATTCAGCTTTTGTGAAAGATGTTCTGTGACTAAGTTAAATATTCTTTCAAAATTAACAACCTTGTGGTTTTGTTAATGCAATTAAATAATAAATAGACCCAAGCTAAGTAAGCAATTTAATGCATGTGTTATGGACTGATATGCTACTTACTGTGTTAACTCCTAATGGCTGATATACTACAAACATACATTTTTTTTGTATTACGTAGGTAGTTTGCAGATCAAACAAACATTTGCCCCGCAGTGGGGATCGAACTTGTAACCTCTGCAACAATTCAAGCTAAAACTACTCACTGAATTATTACTCTACAAAATTAAAAGGATGTCTTTGACGAAAAGCAGTTTTGACGATACGCATCGAACCCGTCTAGGAGTTATGATCTTCCGAAGACTTAGTGTGATTAGTTCTCGTGAAGGTTAGCTACTGCTTTTGCGTTTTATGTTATTTGTAAGTACTAAAGATTTCAAATATCTAAACAAGTAATAACCATAGGTTGAATATTAAAACAGGCTGAACAAAAATTCGCGCTCGGTACCCAGCTTGTTCCGTGAGGGTAAAATTAAAGCTCAGAGCTTCGCATAGAACTAACGAACAAAGGCTCATATTGGTGAAGGCTGTGCGGTTGCAATAAATACTTATTTGCGATAGCACAGCCTGTCGTCGTAAGCTACAATCAGAGTCCGCCGGTCAACTGCCGCCGGCATTGTTCCCAAGCGGGCTGGGAAGGGATCTATCGATATTGATGTTTCGAAACAAACTTGGGATGAAATCATCGATATCGGTGTTTAGAGATATATGTATCCAAGCTAAGGACGGGATCTCTCGACTCCATATTTAAAAAGTTTAAAACAAGCTGAAGACTGGATTTATTGCTTTAAAAAAAAAAGCTAGGCCCACATCACCAGGTTCCTGCCTGATTCTTTCCCTGGTGTAGGGAGTCGCGTTGGAACAAGCATTAGAATCACATAGCATGTAAGACGATACTGATGCGATTCTTAAGGTACTACCAGAATAAATGACTTTTCTTTCTTTCTTTCTTACAAAGCGTTCCGAATTTATCGATAAAATTCTTGAATACTGAGACATCACTATTCTGCAACACGATTATATTTGCTCAAGACAAACCAAACCTATCCGAATGTGATGAATGTATCCTTTGCAATTGTAAATTGAATCATTCTATTTGTAATTGGACTGACTGCTCTGGAATCACTGATTAAGATCCATAAAAGGATTACAATAATGTTCGTGTATGGAATTTATGGTTTAATTAAAAAGTAAATGCGTAAGAACTTACAATTTTTGTTTATAAAGTCCCCATGACTTACTCGTAACAAACGCGGTAATACTTTGTACCATCTACTTCTACAATCGTTATCCGTAAGCGTATACAACATTTTTCAAAAGACTTAGGTGTCAAGAAGTTCGTAAGTTACTTTTCATAATATTGTTTTTAGATTTTTTTGTATTCCATAAAAACATGAATGTTCTACACTATTTTTATCGTGAGTTATGTAACTGCATTATATCTAAAAATAGCAAATATTAATAATTCATTGAAAGGTAGCCTTACTTATTTTTAGCTGTATAATTTTCTACCTTCACTTCTTGTTATACAATTTTATAACAAAGCCATAGATTTCCGATCAGTCATTGAAATATTTATGGCTTTGTATGGACCCGTTTATTATTAGAGAAGCATGCGTGCTACGACGCGTTTTAAAATTATAATTTATGGCTTATTTGACTGTCGAAAGAGTAGATTGTGTGGGTGGAACGAGTTGCATTACAACTGCACACAAAACTGATCTGTATTTTTGGACTCGTAACGATGATAATCCTATGTGACTGAATAATGGACATTATTGGACATTGATATGAAATTATGCAGTTGGTATCAGTGTAAATGTCGTCGCATTGTTCGTTTGGTGTAAATGTTAAGTTATTAACAACAAGCGCGTTTAGGTATTGCTGTCGGTTTTTGCGAAGTTAGATAAGACGTTTGCGGTCAAAACTGGAGGAATTCAGCCACTTGTCTTTCCAACCGCTAATGTGCTAACCTGTTAAAGACAAATAAAATTATTGACTTTCCATGACAGAGGCTTCTTAGAAGATCTAAAAACTTCGATGCCAAAGTTCAAACTGGATCAAAAAGATGCAACAAAATAAGGCCTCAGGTACGCTGCACTATATATTTTGAAATTATGATGATAAAGTACATACTCGTACATGCTAATACAAACGAGAAATGCTAGTGTAAGGTCAGAAGTAAAGTGTGGGTGTTCGGTGTTATTTATTTTCTACTAAACCTCAGTACATTTACGAAAAACGGCATGTAAATTAAATAGCCTCTGATAATATCACCAATGTACAGATGTGTAGGCAAATACGCTTCCTTGTAAGTCCTAGAGTTTGCTAAGAACTGCGTGGGATAGTATCTAGATTTAGCGATAGTTTTACCGCTAAACTTCACAAAAATAAAATGCTTTGACCTAAGATTCCAAGGCGATAGTATGTGCAAATACACGAAAAGGTGAGTGAACTCAAATCGTGAGTAGATTTTTTAAACTGTTTGTTTGTAAAATATGCAGTAAAAATGTTTAGTATAAAGTAAGACAAGCGTACCTAATTTTTTGAGCTAATCACAGCTTCAAGAACGCCCTAGTCACATTTAGATAGTTGAAAAGATTAAAACAGTTGTTCTACATTGGGAAAAACAAGTTAGTGTACCTTAACCATTATGTGTTCTTGGGGACAGTTAAATATTTGTTCTTTCGTTTCGTTTCTCCTGATATTTTTGGTCTAGCTATTTTAATAGCTAAACTCAACATGGACTGAGCTGCGGTGGGCGGGCTTTGCCAACTGAGCCGTAAACGAAGAACACACACTCTCATGAAATAAGATCATTTTTTAATATATTATGTCATCATTATTATTATGATTAAAATGTTTGTTTATTAAAGACAAGTTAAGAAACGTTTAAAATTCAGAGTCAAGATCCTTTCAAATAAAAAAACTAACATACTATTGAACAACATTAGGAGTAGTGGTCGTGTGTTAACTGGAACGATAAAAATATTGGTGCACGGCCATGATTCGATCAAACTCAAGTAGGTAAGTACTTAATTGCGAGCTTTTTTAAACGTTTTCTGTAAGTAAAATAAAAGCATTAATTGCATAAAAAACACAATGAATTATTTTAACTGTCAGATAACAAGTCTCTCCTAACATAATCACAGTTACGCACTAAGCGGTAATAATTCACTCTTTGAAAGTAATTTACTGATGGCTAAAATGCTAAGAGCAATGATATAATGGTCCATTAAGTATAATAAACTTATTATGTAATTCAATTTGGACAAATAAAAAAGCAATGAGGAAGTATTAGATGATCAATCATCGCAGATTATTATCAAAAAACCGCAACTAATTTTCTACCTGCTATTGTACGTATAAAGAGTTTATTATTTAATATAAGTAGTTTATTTATAAATATAAACCAGACAGGATAACTAATCATGGGTGACCTTTCGATATTAGTTCGACGGATTTTAGAGATCCTTCGAATAATATCGAAGCCAGATTTTACGAGTAGAGATCTATCATAATTATACATTATTGTATCATTACATTTTAATTGTTTGTTTAATGATTTTAAGTTTGAGTTTGAATTCACTGGTTTATATTGTTTTATACTGTGTTTTCCATCATCTTCATCATAATCATTCGTCTTTGCTTCCCAATACGTGTACTAATCCCACCCTATTACGAACTGAAATTTGAACCCATTTTTGAGGTCCGACAATTTTTTATCCCTCCCGGGGCTTCTGGTAAGGACTACACCTGTCATCACTTAAATATTGTAATTTTCACTCCTTTATTTATATTTAATTTTAATCGTTATTGTTATTGTCTAGCGGATACAAGTGAAGTTATTTCATGTTTAAGTTGTAGAGTTACGAAATTTTGTACAAAAAATAACTTTATAATAATTATCATTGGAGGTGAAAACATTATTATCAGCTGATATTACATTTGTAAGGTAAGTATATCGTGAGAAACAAAAAAACGAAAGTAAAAGTAATAAAGTTCTTAAATTTATAAAATCAATAAGTAGTATAACAAAAAAATGGTCATTTGTTTTTTTATTGTATCAGGAAGTACCTTAGCGTAGAAATGAATTCGCATTATCTTTAAATGAACAATAAAAAATTATGCCAATTACTACGGACATCGAAACTGCCTTTTAAAATACCTACTGCCAATTTGGTGTCGCAACTTAATCAAGGCTTAAATAATACCCAGTTTGTATTTTGTAAAATATATGGTTTGAATTCTATAGAGAACATACACAATAAGATGAATTTAAATGGTTATATTGTGTTTGTTTCATAATTTTTCAAAACACAATTTGGCTTACAGGTAAGAACGAGATTATAATGCGTGGTGTAAAACGTACTAATTTGTTACTTTAAAAACCAGGTTATTATAATAAATATACCTTTGAAAGCAAAGTTTTTTTTTTCTTAAGAAGATTATTATTTTAACGGTATATTAATCTCAGAGTAAAATGAAACAGGGAACCCTTATCCAAATTAAATTTCCACTTGACACATTTCTCAACGAGATTACTTTCTCATCTATTGTTATTTGGATGATGTATTATTTTTTGTTGCGGTATCTATTTTAGATAATCAGAGGTCAAGATATAACGAGATAACTGGGGTTATTCGATCTACGAAGATATTTCGTTTACGGTTCGAAATAAGCATTACTTACCGTAACCTTGAATTGATTTGCTATTGTTATAAAATGTTATGAGAATTTTACAAAGGTAATTTGTTGGATGATTTTTTAAGATACAACTGTACTTAAAGTATAGAGCTGTGATTGCCTAGTGGTATATACTCTTGACATTCAATCTAAAGATGAGTTAAAATCTTGACTACAGAGTAAAAATAAAAAGACTTACTAAGCTTTGAACAGTCAAGAAAAGCATCTAATATAAAAAATCACTGTAGGAATAGCTTGGGTGCTCAATGCTTAGGTGCTCAAAAAATAGGTGCTCACTTGGGAATACTTCGTTATTTTATTTATGGTTTCAACGTGTCCGGGATGGAATTGTTTTATCCGCAAAATATGGGCATTTTTCTTATGTATTTGAAATTGAACGTTTCATGGTCTTGAGGTTTTATTCAGTAAACATCTATCTTCAGATAGTTTTCGAATTTAAATAGATTTGATAACAAAAACTTACTTGCACATTATCCTTACATTATGTCTATTTTAACGAGTATTGTAAAAACAATTTAAAGTGTAAAAGCTTTCAAACGCTTAAAGTTTTCATTTGGTAAAAAGCTTTAACTTTTTAACGGTGGTTTGAGAAACCCGATTTTTTACAATTTGAGTAAGTGACATTCTTATTACAACCATCACCATACTATCTTTTAATAATTCATTCGTTACAATACATTATAAAGTGTTTTAATATTATATTAATTATCATGCTAAGACGCACTCAAAAAAGATATTAGCTCATCATTCAACTTTAAAACCAAGTCTTGCACTTGCTTGCAAGGGATGCTGCGTTTGATACCGTTTCAATGCCCCACGCATTTTGTATTTTCCCAACCTCTTATCTACAATACAACACAGATAGCATCACAGACACCTGCCACAGATACCAAAACGGTACCAAACAATAACTAACTGTTACAATGATTAGAGTGACCATCGGAAAATCCCAGTCACGCCGTCCCAAACTCGATCAGATAAAGAACAAAAATATCGATGTATCGATTCTTCCGCACTCCGATCGAGTCGTGATCGATAGAGAATCGAAGTGTCACGCGCGGGGTCGACGCCCTGAGGTCAGGGTCAGTCGCATTTATGCAACGCAAACACATCGATAGATGGAATACTACATAGTAAATAGGAATATCTCATTGTTATTCTAAATCGAGTGTTTTTATTCGTGACTGCGCGCTTCGGCTTTTTTGTTTTGGATCGCGTCTCGTTATTTTAATTTGCTACGTCATTGTTCTAGGGTCTATGTTCACCGATGCTTTTAACCGGCAAAATTTTATTGAGATTTTATATGGACACTAAGTGTAAAATACATAATTTATGTGTTTCCAGTTTAAAGTAAGTAGATGTAGGAATGATGCAGTACACAACACAATAACTTTTAAGTTATAAGTATTTTAAAATCATAATAAAATTATTATTACACATTATTATTATACATTATTTTTGTTTTTAAATAAATTAAAAATAATTTAACACAAATCATAAACAATGGTTACCCGTTAGTTAGCTAACAAGTGTCGATGAACACCAACCACACTGATTTCTGAAGTGTGCTTGGGTACGCTTTCAATGTTAAATGCATCTCCAATGGGCATTTCTAGTGTTAGAGTGTCCTGTCTTGAGAACTTTAAATAAGAGGTAAGGAATTTAGAATCGAGAATTTGTAGTGAAGTTGAACCGTATTTTATAGAAATGTGTTTTATTTTTAGTTTGCAGGTTTCAATTACTTTTTAGAATTTATACGTTGGTTAGGGAGGTTAGGGAGCCCTGAGACAGCACGACGGCGTCGAGGCAGACCTAGAAAGAGATGGCGCGACGATCTAGATGGCTTTGACAAGGCGTGGATCCAAACAGCGCAAAACCGTGATAGTTGGAAAGATCAAGGGGAGGCCTTTGCCCAGCAGTGGGACACGATGGGCTAAATAAAAAAAAAAAATACGTTGGTTGGATCTCTATCGGTATCAAGTATAGTAAGGAAACCACAATTTATTACCAGTTCTACATTCCATCTATTTTTGACTTTGATTTTCAGTTTTAAGACGCTATAACCTACTAATATTATAAACGCGAAAGTTTGTATGGATGTTTATATGTTTGTTACGCTTTAACGCTTAAACTACTGAACGGATTTCAGCTGAAACTTGAAATGTACATAGTTATGACCTAAAATAACACATAGGCTTGTTATCCGGGTTAGTCTACGCGAGCGAAGCCGTGGGCGAATCTTGTAAATCATTAAGTAATTAACAATCTGCAGGTTTGTTGAATCTTTAAAAGCCTATGAGCTATTATTAATCTATAAACTATTAACTTTAAATTTCCATTCTTCATTAAGCGTCGATTAGCTTCCAATCTGTCACTTATTTTCGTAACGGCTAATTTCTTCAAAACCTGTAGGTAAGTACCTTGCATTCTGTCAAGTATGAAATGCTAATTTCCCCGCGGTTACGTTTGCACAATTTCTTCAAAACGTGGGCGTGTGATAATGAATTTTGACATAGGTACCTACTACCTCTCACCGTAGATAACTTTAAAAGATCTAAAAAAACCTGATAAATAACATTGTTTACTGCGTTTACTCCCACCTGTTCTGTTGAGTAGTTCTGTTGACAGAACTACTGTGTGAAGGGAACGTCTTGATCCATATTTGATTTGAAAGTAATGTAAGTTACTTCGGATCTTAGTTTAATTTTCCAGTTGAACAGATAAGCCGGTGGCGTCGCTATGTTAAGGTGTATAAAGCTATTTCGCACATGACAAAGTCGAGTTATGCGATTCGCTGCACTATTCTGGATCTTGAACTTGAACTGCTTATATGAATATCAAGCGGACAGTTAAAACAAAATTTGAGTAAAAATTGCAGTCTAATACAATGTTTTTTCAAATATTAATGACGACCTACAGTCCTCACCCATGGGTGTGGCCATATCTCAAATAGGTATGTGTTGGACATAGGTACCCCTTAAAAATTATAAATGAAAAATCTTAAAGGTAACAGCTCCGACAGGATTTGAACCAGCGTAGATACAAGCGATCGCTAGCTACCTGACTACTAGGCAACAGTACTACTCGTCAGGAGCTGAAACTATTAGTGAGATGATTTCTCGGCTAAACCAACGATTAGCGCCACCTACAACATCATCAACATCTTTCTAGAATCTAAAAAAATTTAAAAGATCTGAAAGAATATGTCGCTTCGCGTACCCTACTACTATCGCGTACCCTAGGAATATAATCGCAATTATTTTTAATTTCAGTTTTTTTTTCATAAAACAGCTAAGAAAGGAAGTAGTAATTTTTTTTAGAAAGATCTATGCAAGCCAATAAATAAGGTATTTGTCACTAAACAAGTAAAGAGGATAGTAAACGTCCGCTCCTGTTTGTCCGCTAGATAACCGCAGACCAAACACCAATTTTCAAGTGAATGCTATCGAATCACCATAAAGCTATCTTTGTGCCTGTATATGGAGCTCACGAACTAACGGGCTGCGTTCAGAATGATGCAGTATACACTTTGACCCTCGATGCTTTTGGCACGGAGATTGAAGTAAAGAATTATGCGACTCGCAAGTTTATGGAAAACACTCACTTGTCTAAGTTTTATCGGGCAGCACTGGATCACGATTTTCGCTTACCTGGAACAGAAATAGAATGGTGAATTAAAAGCAAGGGCTGGTGCATATTTAGTGGAAATTATGTTTTAGTGTAATTCTTCAATTAAATCTGTAGTAGACAATTTCATTTCATTTTGCTGTTATGTATATTGTCTGTAATTAGCTATTCGATTTTTTTTTATTTAACTTTTACTTTGTCTGTAGTAACCTATTAGATAAATCTTATTTTTATTTAACTTTTACTCATATTGCAAATGTTCACAGTAGTATTGCTGAGAGTATTCTCAACATACCAAAGCGTGGTAAAAAATGTAATAAAAATAGAACATCACTTTAATTTTAAAATAAATAAGAACAGACATTTAAGAGCGGCCCTACTTAAAGTACTTACAGTACGTCAAAATTATTAAACACCTCAACAGCTTGACTTCGATACATCTCACCTTTTCTAACCACCATTATTCTATCACAAAACAAAAAATACGAGACCAAAATATTTACACTCCACAAAAACTCCCACAGAATCGGGAACAATCAATCTTCGGCCACTGAAAGGAGGCCCAATCAAAACAGAATACGTAGAAGTATTCACCGGATAACAGCCTCTATAAATCATAAAATCAGGGCTCCATTCAAAAAGGTTTATTTGGTTGAAAAAACTCTTGACCCTTCCTTTCATTGTTAGATCGCCTGAGGGAGCACCAATTTGTCCTGTTGGAATAATCATCGCTCAGAATTATTTATCACCTCATTAAAATTTCTATAATCAACTTTTTTATACTCCGGGATCGGGAATCATTTGATACCATGCGTGGGTTGTTTTTAATAGCGTGTCATTTTATCCACTAAGCGAAGACATTAACTTTGCTGTAAAACTCGAATTGTTACAAATCTAATGGCTATTAAGGTTATTAAGAAAGCTTAATGATAATTTTATTCCGGTGGTAGACGGTTTTTGAGAAAACTATATTTTTCAATCGTTTATCTGTAAATCGATAGTTTTTCTCTAATAGGCGCGTAATAAATGACGCCAGAGTTTTTGATTTTATCGTGTGGGTGTGTAATGTGTTGTTTATTATGTTTTGACTCAATATAATGCAGATAAGAGACTATTCAGTTACGGAAGCTTGTTGAATATAACCGTCAACACTTAGGCATTTTAATGGTAAGCAATAATAATTGTATTGTAAAATCAAGATTGTCAAGGGAGGAAATAAATTTAAATGCAATTAGGATAAGCTAGAGATTGCCTCAGCACTTACAATCTACTACAATTTGTGTAAATAATGAAGTTATTTCTCAAACGCTATGTTATGGTGGCAAAAAAGCAATGGTTAACTCGCACTTACTTTAAATATTTTACATAGTTTACTGGTTCAATAACGTTAACAAAAACTTTTAGCCGATTATTGTGTTATACGAGTAGGATATAAATCCGTACCAACTTTCTCCCGTGGAATTTCAATCAGTCCACTGACTAATATAACAGCCGTTTCACACGCCAAAATTCCATTTTTGCAGTTCACAGTTTTGTACAGTCTACAGTTTTTTGGAGGATCCTGTTTAGTAGTGACGTGCTTCAATACTAGGAGTGACAGCCCTTTCACACGGCAACATCCCGTTTTTTGTAGTACAGTTTTTTGCAGGTTCCTTTTTAGTAGTGGACGTGAACGTTAGTATTGAAGCACGTAGGTACACCACTAAATGAAATGTTGCCGTGTGAAAGGGCGGTAAGCTGTGGTTGAACTACAAAAATACTCAAAAACGTCTATAACTTTACCATTATCTATAGCAGAATTCAATACAGGCTCGGATCTAACCTTATAACTTGTTGTCCAGAGAACACTCGATTAACCTATGCTCCTGCGCCGATCCAATCGCTGTCTGACCCTTCTCAATTACATTTTTACCCAGGGCAGGTATACTGATTGATATACGGATATCGGAGTAAATTGTAAGGAAACAACGGACGGTCATGGAGATAACATAATGAGTATCCTTAGGGAATAATTCTAAACTAAATGGTTTACAGACGGTGATGTAAAAATAGATCGAAGAAAATTTTTTCTGAACTTTAAAACAAAAAAACGTTACAAATGTGACGACGCCGACAAGGTCATTTTTTACATTCTAAAAATATTTTCTCTATATTATGCTCATTATTCTGATTAAAAATTGAGCATTGACTCGATAACAAAACGAAACTAATGACACTTTCGTTCAAATTAAAAACCATCAAGCAGCAGAGCTTCCAAACATTCGTATGAATTCACTCGAAAAACATAACCCTTCTTGATTCAGTACATGATATTTTAATTTCTTCTACCGCGTTGAAAAGAAAGACAGTAGTAGATAGTAAAGTTTGCAAAACTCGTTATCATAGTAAACGATAAGGTAGCGAGTTAACGTGCATCCAACGAATGACTTTGAGCAATGACACACGCCGCAGGCACTTTGCCTTCTGGTAATATTAATTTCAGCCAAACGAATACTATTGAACCTCACAGTGAATACGTTATATAAAATCAGAAGGATAATTTGTACAAATACCAAAGGAGCTGTCTTAGAAATCACCAATGTCTTCTCGTCTTCAGAAAATTACGAGCAGTAAAATTTACTGACGATAACGCGATGGCAGTTATGACTGCACTCGGATCGTGAAGAAAATAAACAAGGGAACAAAATAAAGACTAGTTAGTCACGCATTGCATTTCTCATTAGTCGGTTCTTAAATAAGGACACTTGATGCTTACTGATGGCCTCGGGTCTATGTTTTACGAGCGTCGGCCTCAACAAGATGTGAATGGTTCTAAATGTCGATAAATTCTTAGTAATCATCGTCTTTGGTAGTGTAAAAAAAAAGAAAAAAATATGTGTGACTCCGATTACCATTATCGATAGCATGACCTCTAAGCTCATATAATTTATTGTTAGGTACTTTTTCTAAGCCAAAAATATTATTTATGTGAATATGCTCATAATATTCGATTGTTTCTTAAATAAATTTATTAGTATACTAAAATCAGAATCAAACAAAACTTATCTTCCTGCCCTTATGTGTGGAGTTGGCTCTTCTTGAATTTCTCTTTATCAGTCGTCATTTCGGCATTTACCCCTTTCTTACTCAATTCATCTTTTACACAATAATATACTCAATTTGAACCCTAAATAAGACTTGTCAGTTTAAAATGAACAAAGAGCTAACACGCTATACAAAGATGTACACCAAATGTCCTAAGGTGGAACAGGACTCCTCTATGAATCTCGATAGGGACGATGTTGTTGAGCCATTTGCCCCGTGGGTTACTGCAATTGAAATGTCCCGCTAGTCGAGTGGGTGCGAGCCGTGTCCATTTCCGCAATTTCAAGACGTACAAGAGGCGATCGTGTACCGACAATAGACCCTATCGTGTGGCGTCTAATCACGAGGGCCGTTGTACCTATGCAGGGCTATGTCACTATTATGAATGCAATGCAAAATAAGGTTGAGTTGACCTTAGATTTGTTGCATTGTTTCTTGAGGATATGTCAGCCTGTATCATATCACAAACCGACCGCATTTAAGCGTCGCTGGGCACACTGCGCGGTTCGGAATAAATCGTCAAGTCAACAAACAAAGAAAAAATTAAAGTTTGTCATTTTGTGTCGCACCGTGCAGTACCGTTCAAATGCTGTCCGATCTTTAGTCATAGTGAAATTTTCACTAGCCAGCACTATGATTTCTTCTTTGTGAGGTCGATGTATAGCCCGCGGCTTGCTGTGCCAGTAATATGCGTGCGAATGCGATCTGATCGCTCGTTTCGACGATCTCGAGGTAGCTGGAAGCGAACTCCGAACGCGCTAATAGACGTGGCGATGCTAAACCGACCCGTGCGTGATAGTAACAGTTATACAAGGCCATGGGGAAAGGGTTAGCATAGGAATACATTATAAGTAATACCACTTCATTATATACTGCAATTGTACTCACAAACGTGCGACTATTATTTGTTTTAGAACTGTGATTTGCCTTGATCTTCTGGGAAGACTGTGTTCTTGATAGTTGGTCAGTTTTAGCCTTGGCCATATAACTATGCTAAGATCATCAAACCTTATTACATCCAAGCCTTTAACAAGGTACTGGTCTAAGCCTTGTCACCCCCAATTAAAATAAGGTCATTATCTGGGCTCGGCACCCAAACCTGATAATAGCAATAATGTCGAATTACTTGACAGTTAATTAGGGCCTGCCATTCAACGGTCTTGCCTGAGCATTGATTGTGAGCTTGTACTTTCGTAATCTGTCGTATGTTCGTTGGTAACAACTGCCTATGATTTATTGCAGGACAACCCTTCTGAACTCTTTGTAATCATTGACAAACTATGCGACCACTACTTTTGTTTCACAACAGATTGCCATTCAATATTAATAGCTTCGATTACATTGATTATTAAAGAACGTTTTACATTCCCAACAAAACGTTATAAGAAAAGTTCGAACCAACCATAAATTAAAGACACAAAAAGTTTCAAAATAAAATATAACCGAGCTACTGCAAAAAGGTAAGACAAAAACTGAAGTTATTCATACGAACACGTTCCGAAGTCGCCCTTGATCGGCCGAGTTCAACAAGTATGATTATTCTATCCGATGCCCATACATTTTTCATACATATTCACATCTCATGTAACAATACATTCTGCTACGACAAACAACATTTATTAGGGCCAGACACAAAGCGGAGTCCGACGTTGTACAGTCTAGGGATAAACACTTATAAATCTTTAGAGGGTTTATATTTAATCACCGGTGGTCTCAGTTAGTGCACGTTTGCAGTCCAAGTCTGAATTATTTTAATTCTATGGGGTCTTTGTGAGGTTGTGCTTTTGTTGGAGCTCAGTAAATCAGCTTAGAGGACGGATGGCACGGCTATCTTCAGAGCCATGTATTTTACAAATCTGTCAGGGCTCAGGTTTTTATTTTCACTGTGAATTAGTGCCTGCAGACTTGTATTGTTTCCTTTGTGATTTATTCCTAGGGAGCTGCATCTTGATTTAAATTATGATAATGATTTATGTATAAAAGCATATCCTAATGTATATTAATGTGTTCAATGAAAGTAACTATAATTATCTTTTAGCTAAATTATTCATTGTAATGTAATATACATAGATATAATGTATAAGTAACATGAAGTCGTTAATAAAATACTAAACCACATAATTTTCTTTATCTATCTCTCTTATTGTTCGTGTATGCAAATACATAACTAAATTCAGCCCTAAAATTCTGATTAAAATATGTTTTTAATATAGAGTTGGCCACTTGCGAACGAGCGAGTACAAATTTTATTGATACAGTCAGAAGTTTACAAAATCCATTTCGAATATTTTTTTTCAAGTGTTGGTGTTAAACAACGCTTTCTTTCATTTTCGATTTAATTACTTTACCAAATTTCACAAACACCTTCACTGTTTGTAGAATTCAATGCTTATCTGCTCACCTTAATCGCTGGCCTAGATAAAGCGTCTCATTGATAATTGAACACAAAGAAGCCGGTGGTGACGTCCACTTTAATACTATTAGCGCTTTAGTAAATGGATCAAACTATTCAAACAGGCTCTTAGGTTCCACAAGCAAAACTTAAATGGTTCTTTTTTTGATGTATAATGAAATTTTCAAGCTTAACTATCTATTTTTAACTGACTTCAAAAAAGAAGGAGATTCTATGTTCCACTGTTTGTATTTTTTTATGTAAGTTCACCGATTTTTCCTTACTTCAATAGAGGACCGATTTATAAAGTGTTTTTAATTTGAAAGAGTCCTAAGGTAGTACATTAAATAAATTGAGGATCTGATGAGGAGCTTCTGAGCTATGCACAGAAATGCATCTCAAAAGTGCGGGAAATCGCTCTCTTCTTGCAATAATATCCTTATCAATCCTTAGGAGCTAACATTTTAGCAGATCAAGGGGATTTTGACACTCAAATTAATCCGAAATCCCCTTTGATGTTAAATTCATAATACCTACTTCATATTATTCGGTGAATGTTCTAAAAAGAATACATCAGTGGAACATAGAAAGTCCTCCGTTTTTGAAGTTGGTTAAAAATTATTATCATTCTCTTTTCTATACGGAACCCGACCCATAAATAAAGCAGCAGGTACGTATTACCTTAACCACCGGCGCTACAAGATTGCGGTCAAGTGGCTACGGGTAAGGAGCTTAAATGTTGACCTGAGCTCTAAGCGCTTTAAATCTGATTATTTTTTAAACCTCCGTTTTCCATATGACACAATAAGCCACTTGTAAAGGTAAACCCTTTGCGCTGTGACCGTAAAATTAAATCTGTGACACAACGGGGATTTGTGAAAATGTTGAAAAATATTGAGCGGGGAATAACGTTAGTGATATTATCTTAATTGAAGCCCGACGAAGACATGTAGATAAGTGTAGCAATACATTTTTATTTTATATTATTATCTAATTATCTCTTAGAGACTGCGAGATTTCTAACTTACCTACAATGTCACAGAATCAGTTAAGTTCAAAAAACACTTTAATTAATATAACAATAACTGGCAAAATCATTGTTAAATGTAATCAGTCAAAGTCAATTTTCGAATAATTATTATAAAAAATAAATCATTTTAGTTGGCCACTTGCTCATACGAACGAACGATTTTAGTAACTTAAATAATCTACATGAAATGTATAAAATACATAAGAACCTGTAAATCCATTTCATATGGATCATTTTAAACAACCGTAGTAAACAAAAAAAAAGTAATTTCTTAAAATAAAATTAATAAAAACCATAGAATACTACTTAGACTTAAACCATTAACCCAGTAACAGTACCCAAACTACGTAATCGTAAGTCCTAATCAAGTAATCGTTACTAAATGTGGGCCAGCTCGATAGCCCATTAATTTTTAATTTGGAGCAGTCGTGACCGCTCTCTGTAGGTGCCTCTTAAAGTTGCCTCATCCGATGTGTACCTGTGTACCTATTGTTCGTCATTTGGCTAACAAGACATCTCTGACCGATTTACGTCAGAAGTTAATCAATTTAAGCGATAGTTAAACCAGGGGCATATCGATACATAGAGTATGGATTGGGGCATGTATGATATTACATGCCCCAATAGGAATTATCCTAGTTGGGGTTCTCCAAGAAAACCTCTTCAAGATAGTATTCCTATTAGTCAGTATTTTTTAAAGTTGCAATGCGATAGCATACCTTTATGCTGAATTTTAAGTTATTTGTAGTACCTATATTTTTTTTCTTTACTTTCTATCTAGAAAGAGATGCAATAATCGTAAAATTAATGCATGTAATTTTGTTTTGTATTTGAAATGAAAACTCTACAACTATAAATTTTTATAAAACTTTTGAACAACGTTTCTTGCCCCACTTGATCCCTAAATCCGTCCCTGCGCTTGTTTAATGATGGGCAGTATTGTTCCCAAGTGAACCATGAACCGTGGTTACGTTATGCAACCGGCCCACGATCCACAATCTGTGGTTATTAATCGCGGTATTGGATTACTATTTTGATAGTTGATTTGATGACAGCGCCGGATTGAGATCAAGCAAAGATCAATTAAAATAATTAGTGTATATTGTTAGTTGCTCGTATAACGAATCACGTTGGGAATTCATGTTTTTTTACGAATAAAGAAAACAAAGCTGGTTTTCATTGTCACTAGTTGATTGATAATATAAATGGCAAAATTAACTTTTTGATTCCTGCATTTGGTGCATTTCTGCGCATAACTCCGAAGATCCTCATCAGGTCCTCATAATTTTTATGGGACCTCCCTTGGAACACTTTTCCAAAAAAAAAAGAGTCATCAAAATCGTTTCATAAACGACGAAGTTATCCAAGGACAATAATATAATTATGTCTGGAAGCCCTCGCGGCGTAGCTTGCTAAGACGTTCTTGATAGATCGTCGAAGTTAAACATCGTTCTGAGCGGTCACTACTTGGATGGGTGACCGCAAGTGGCATTATCAGCTGAGCGCTTCCGTGTTTCGGAGGGCACGTTAAATTGTCGGTCCCGGCTTTTAAAGTAGTTAAGCCATGACGGAGGCCTTTAGGCGGCCTGAAAACTCCGTCACCAGAGTTGGCCACTTGCTCATACAAACGAACGAATATAATTATTATTAAAACATCTCTTTTTATTTAAGTCGGTTATAAACAAAATGAATTAGTGGTTCAAAAGAGTACTAACTGAATCCCTAGTGTAGTGGTTTATGAAATACCGTGGGACCCTATCGCTTTGACGTTTTATTTGTAAAACGACAAAGTAAACTCAAAGCTTTGGCTGTTGTTTACTTATAAACTCCTAACTAACCTGTACTTAGTCAATATTGACCACGTGAGCTTTATTAAGCTAACCTGATAATTACTTAAACCGCGTATAATTACTTAGTAACTGTCGAGTGGAAAAGAGCCGTATTGCCCCAATGGGGTAAAGGTATTATTTAGTAACTGTTACTGTCGAGTGGTGAACCGTGTTGAGCGATTGGGATAGTGCTTTGACTTTAGATCTGAAGGTCGGGTTTCGAATCCCAGCCACGCATCAATACACATTTTGGTTCGAAACAATGATAAAAATGCTATCTGGTTTCGTTGATGATAAAGCAAAACGTTATGAGGAAACCAGCTAGCTTTTTAATAGCATTGTTGGGCACGCTAATCCTGTAAAATGAGGGCCTGTATCTGTATATACCTATGTATCTGACATCTTCTAACGATCTTAATTGTCTAAAAATCATAGAGAATCTTTACTCATTACTGCACTTTAAAAATACAGTCTTGTTTACGAACGACCGTAGATCATTCTGTCAAAAAGTGTCATACATTTTGTGTTGCTTAAACAAAGTTGCTATGGAGATAAATCTGCGGTCATTTAGGAATCGGGCGTAAATCGAAACCAGGCCTAGCCTAGCCAACCGGCATTCGCTATAAAGCGATTCGATTTCTACAATCGTCATAGCTGAAACAGATCACGTGACATATCTAAGGCATAATATAATGTCAAACCAATACATTTTTGGACTTTTCTACTATCGCTTTCACTAATCGATTGTTACATTGTCTAGGCCCCCAGACCTAAGTGAATTGAATAAAAAGGTCTGTTATATGTAATACTCTAAGGACATGCCATTTGTATTCAGAGCAACATTTCATACATTAAGGCACGCGCCGGTCATTCGCGTGGGCATAATGTTCATACACGGATATGGGGTAATTTATGTCATAATCTGAAATAATCTGAAACCGTGGGTGAAGTAAACACCTTTACTTATATGCATATAATATTCATAATATACTTTAAGTTTGAAATAAATATTTTAACACCAAAAAAAAGTTACTTCAGTGCATTTTCTGATAGAGAGAGACGCAATGAAAATCAAAGTTAGACCAAACAAATTACATAGTAACCGTACTGTATAACTGCGAGTACATTTTCAAAGAATTTTAAATGTGTGATGAAGTTATCATAACATTTGAAATTCTTTGAAAATGGTATTCGGAGTAGTAGTCAGCTACCATAATAATAATGATAATTATAGTTCTTGCATTCAATAGCATGCTGGAAGCCTATTTATGAGTATCGGTATGTACTTTAAGTGGTAAGAACATTATCACAACAAATTTTATTATCCGACATAAAAAAAACAAAGCCGATGCATTAAAACATCCCAATAAATCAACGTATCCCATTTTGATGTCCCATTAAATGTATTGACAAGCATTAACAGCCCATAAATACATTATCCGACACTAAAGTAAATAAAGATTAAATCGCTTTACAATGAGGGCAATATAAAATTAAGACATGATGTTGCATAACAACTCATTGAAATGCAAATAAATTAACATAAAGCTTTCGTACACTCGGAACAAAACGTAGTTATAAATATTGGAATAATGACGGTGTTTGAATGCAGACATAGCATGTTACACAGTTTTCATACACAGGATGTGGACTGTCACAGGATTCAAAATATGTTTTCACTTTCATTCGACGTCCACTACTGAACATACGCGGGCCTTTACATCTTTACTAGATGATTTATACAGATTCAGGAGGCAAGCTTTGCCTACACTTAACGGGACACTGTAGTGCCTGGGACATTGTTGAGATGGAATAGGAATTGAACATAAATCTCATAGATATCTAGTTGTTTCGGTTGGAAGCATCCTGCATCCACCGTGAACCAGCGGCTTTTACCAAATCATCCGTCCATTTCGTTGGTGGACGTCCTACGCTGCGCTTGCCGATCCGCTTCTCCATTCGAGAACTTTTCGGCTCCAACGGATATCTGTTCTACGTTCTATATGGTCTATTTAATACGGGATCAAGTCATGATAATATTTTTTTCTGAAGCCAGATACAGAGCTAAAGAGTCACCGAACCCGAATATAACCCATTACGTGCAGTCGAAGCATTACCATCGGGATAGCGATTTGCAGCGACGTATATAAAGATTTATTCTTAGCTTCGGAAGATGAAAGATGAAACATTGGCACCCTGAGGCGTTCTCATTGCCTCGGCGTTTTGAAAATGCTCGATAGGAACCCTGATTGTATGAAATAAGCAAGTTCTATGCACGATATCTTCCGTTATAGTGATCTATAGAGGTGCTGATAGATCATTTGTTTAAACATGAAATACATAAAATTCAAAATTAGAAGAAGTTGAAACTAAAAAAGTATGAAAATCCTTGGGAATATCTTCAGTTATAACTAGTACGAGTACTATTGGAAATTCAACCGTTGCATCCTATATAGGGTTATCTGCGTTGTTAGCTGCGTGCGCAGAATAACCGAGGCTATTAGTAAATATCATACGTTCAATTGAACGTAATAACTTAAGTTAAGTACTTTATAGAATGAGGCCTTATATAACTGAAGAACTCCGCATTCAGCTAGTAGAGACACTAGTACTGTCGAAACTAAATTACACAGATGTTGTTTATGGTCCTAGACTTCTTGCCAAGACACAAAGACTCGTTCAACGAGTACAGAATGCCTGTGCTCGCTTCTGTTTCGACATACCATACCGCAATCATGTGACACCATACTTAAATGCACATGCTATTCTCAAAATGAAGCATCGCCGTAAGCTTCATCTAGCTTGCCTTCTTTTTGGTGTTCTGAAGAATGATGCGCCTAAATACCTGAGTAATAAGCTAATAAGTATGTCAGATATGAGGTCCTGCAATGTTAGGCAGCGTTCGATGCAGCTCTCTACACAGAAACACAGAACTACTGCCTTTAGAGGTAGTTTCCGATATGCTGCATCGAAATGCTGGAACAATATCCCTCCGCCAATAAGGAACCTGCAGAGTTTGTACGGGTTTAGAGTAAAGCTTCGCAAATATTTAATTGACTGGCAGACGCAGCAGGAAACTCTACTTCACGATACAAGTGCCATTTAGCTCTGGTGCATGTGCTTTTATATGTACCTAGCATTATTCTGATTTTATAAGCTTTTTGGTGTATTTTCTTTTTTCTTTGTACCTAGTTTGTTAAATTGTTCAATGTCCGCTATATGAAAAGGCTCTGACGGAAGACCAGCGCTGGTTAACCTGGTTATCCAGTATTATGCTGAGTTAGAGGCCCTTTTTTTGTAACAACTGTATTGTAAGTTCTTGTTTATTTATAAAAAAATTAATGTTGTATTGTTGTTGTTGCAAAAATAAAACTATTCTTATTCTTATTCTTATTCTTATAACGAATATGTTTTATGTATCTGCTCAACCCTAATCATGTTAGCGTAATTCGCATTGAAATTGGATTGTAATCTTTCTTACTATAAATTCAAAGAGATTTTATGTGTTGAAACTTTAATCAAACTGCAATGTTGGCTTTGATATTAAATAATATGACCTAAAGTAAAATTAAGCTGTTTATTTCGCCATCGTTTATTGAACAAAATGCTCAGTGATTTTGTATTGAATTTTTATGATAAGAACATAATTAAATGAAAGGCAGTTTTCTTCTTTTTGAAGTCCATAAAAATTACCATAATTAAGAAATTTCACTAATTTGTATTATCATCAAAGAGTATACCTACTATTTTTTTTTATAGTTGCCTAAAAGATCTGAAAAAAAATGTGTATCTCAAATTGGGAATACAGCCGTGATCATATTTCATTGTATATATTAAACAACCGTTTCGTGGGTCACAAAAGCATTTCTAATGTATCCCTTATTTAAATCTCCGTTCCGTTATCTCGTGACCCCCACTTAGAGTAGATACTGGTCATTCTTCACAAATTGCGGATCTCAGCGTTCAGCATCACGCTCGCTTCGGGCACCATACGTATAATGTACGAACCGCATTCATGGATAGAGCCAGTTTGAAGTGATACTCGTTGTTTCTTTCCCACATTGTTCAAAGTGTTTGTGGGAAGTTTTTAATGTGATTATATCTTCCGCAACATATAAATCTAGAACCGGATAAGTTTCGCACTTGAAGTTCAAGTTATGTTTAGTTTAAGTTGAAGTTATTTTTTAAGTTTTAAGTTGCATTTGAAGTTTTCTAAAAAAATAAACGTTACCAGATTGTATTTGAACGTGTCGTTTACTCTCCGTTTATTATATTCAAAAAGCCTTGGAAATTTGCTTTGATTTGGTTTCTACCTATCTTAAAAATACACCAGTTAGTTTGACGTTAATTTGTACTTTTATATTATTACAAACAATACGTTTTTCGTTTTTGGCTTTCAATTTCTAGAACCGTAGTAGAGTTTTTGTTTTCGTTAAGTACCTAATTATTAGTAGGTAGGTTAATTTATTTGTACTTAAATGTAGATACATAAAGAATTTAAGTACACAAACGGATACATAATATATTATAGAAAACGAAAATATACATATTAATGTATTATTTCTAACAAAAAACAGCTCTAATTTCAGTTTTAAGCGCACGGCGTAAAAAAAGTCTGGCGGCCATTTTGGACTTGGCAACACAGCAGCTCTAAAGGGAAGGGACTAAAGGAACTTTTCATTTGCCAACATACTATTATGAAAAATGAGGCCGACAACATGTCATTTTTTTTTTGAGTAAATTTAGTGATAGCCGAAAAAAGGTATAATCGAATAGTCTTCCTAATATGCTATTTGTCAAACTTGCCACAGAGGTCTAAAAAGGAAATCAAAAGACATAAATCTTACAAAGCTCCTAGCAATGGCGTCTTCACACATAAATAACTTTGTATGCTGAAACAGTAATCGACATCGGTGAAATAAATAACGGATGACAGATAAATTCCTTTCTCGACAAATGTTTAATTAATCGAGTCTTTGTGTTGCGTCGTATTTGGACTGGTGGCGTCTTGGCCGGAATTTATTTTCATTTCTATCGGATTTGTCCGATGTTTGATAGAGTTCTTTGACAAATAGACGGATTTTTATCCTTCGTGCTTACTTTTGAGATAGTAAAATGCGCAGTGATTTAAAGTTTATACTTTTACCTACACACAATAAAATTAAATTTATATTAAAAAACATTTTTTTAATTACAGTGAAAGTCTGAAGTTTTATAATAAGTGCTCAAGTATTATTTTATACCAAAATATAAATATAAGACAATATTCATAGACATAAATAATTACCTACTGATGTAAACACGTCGTACACAAAACTTCCGCACAATATTCATTTCACGTTTTGCCCACAGAAGTTCGTCTTCGACTTTCTACTTATAACTCTCTTAATCCGGCTAATCAGATTGCTGTTTAATCCGGCAAATCTGATTTCCCAACTCTACAGAATGTTGCCCAGAATATTAACCGTTTTGTATCACTGACGAACTTGGCTTTAAGATCTCAGATTTCGAACACGGAAATAGCGGCTTCATCTATCGATGGCCAAAGATGCCTTGATTTATGGCAGACCATGTTAGTCCTATTGATATGTGCATGATCGTTGATATTAGGTCGTTGGTTTATAGGATTAATTTGTGTGGCATTATTATTTACTAGCAGCGCCCCACGGTGTTACTCGCGGTGAATAGTTTCCGTTCCCTTTTTTAAGGGTATAAGCAAATCTGGTACCAAAATTCATTTAAATCAGTCCAGCCGTTTGAGCGTGAAAGAGTAATAAACACACTTACATGCTTACACACACACAAACTTTCACCTTTATAATATTAGCAGGATCAATAATATGGAAACCATTGCCAGCTAAGAGTTGATGGTAACGGAACTTAATGCCAAAATGATTTTGATTTTGATAGGTGTTATCATTTCAAAATAAAGTTTTTAGTAATCAGTGGAATAAGACAAACTCTATTTTGAAGGAATATAAATGCGATCAAGGTGTTGTTTATTGTTTCTTTTTCAAATTATTTTAAATTAGAATTTCCCATAAGGTAAAAAATGTTCTAAACTATTCATACTTTGGTAAGAAAATAAGTAAAGTATATAACCCCATAATGTAACCAAGTACCAAGAAAATAATCAAACTGTTTTCCACAATCAATAATGTAATAAACCAAATTACCCTACAAATCAAATTGCGACATTTACCTATCTCATGTGAGTAACTAGAACCATAGACAATTCGATCAACTCAATCAGATTATATAAACAACAGAACATTTCAACATTGTTTGATGACTAACCTTTACAAATCGAAAGCTAGATTATTATAGTAGACTATAGAGAAAATATTGGTTTTAGAAGCAAGTAGAAATTCAGTATCCCAATTAGGAAACATTTCTAGCGACCCGCCACTTCAAATTAGCGCTCTTATAGACAAAGTGTACTAGATAAATGTTCTGTTATAGGTACTTGAAACATTTTAATAAACTACTCGTAGTTAATTTATTAATTCTCGCCACCTTCGATGAAGGATGGTGGGACGCAGCTAAAGATTGAGATGATTGGAAGAGTTTAGGGGAGACCTTTGCCCAGCAGTGGGACAGAATAGGTTAAAAAAAAAAAAAAGTTAATTTATTATTTTACAGTGTTAAACCACACTTAAGTATTGGATATTTCAGGCAGTTCGGCTAAAGAACGATCGCTTGTAACTTTAGTAAGATTGTTAATTTTTAGTAAGATATTTCGGGTCACGACTCGTGGTCCCACTGGGATTGTACCACTATTACTCGTGGTCCCACTATCCCCATTTATAATGAAATAGTCGTAGTTATGCCGGCGAACTTCGTATCGTCTTAGAAATCACTCGCAGCGCCGTCTACAAAGTTCAATTGTATTTAAAATCATTCAGAAACCAACTCAAATATTAATTCAATTGTATAATCGATACACGACATCGAAATCGGTGTAAAAATTTGACGTATTATAGATCCTTAACTTGATTATTCCATCTCAACGATGTCCCAGGTAATACAGTGTGTATAAATAATGGATTCAAATGTAAAGGACTAAGAAGTAAGTGATTTGAGTTTTATTTGCGTGAAAAGCTAAGTTCTTGTGAACTTGTGAAACTTGAGTACACGAGTTTTCTACGATACTCATGCTAACTATACTGTCCTAGATAGTTTGATTAATGAGGGTCTGTTTGTTACGACCAGATGATTGCAGACAATAAACAAATTCCATTACGAACTGCAATCTTATGTAATTTGGTTGATTCGATGTCACAAGATACAAAGGTTGTGTATCAAAATATTTAAAATATATATTGGAAATTGATAGTACTACCTACCAGTATTGAAAGTAGTTTGCGATATGTTTTTCTGATGCACGTAAAGTGTAATATTAATGAATGAATGATACTGAATATTTTTGTTCAATAACAAATAATTTGAATCAAATGAGGCATTTATCCAAACCACTCATCGTTTTCTTTGAAATCTGCCCTGCTACTCTGTAAAACGAAAAACGAAGTTTCGTGACAATTTTAGGGTTCTAATTATGTTGGTGAACTATTACGAATTTACTATCCACCAACATAAGCTGACCCCGAAAATTGTCACGAAACTTCGTTTTTCGTTGTTCCAGAGTAAGGGCCCTGATGTGTAGCTTCCTATTCATTTTGTGAACATGCAGATTGCTTTACCTTTTTTATATATCAGTGTTAAATGTTAGATGTAATTCATTTCCAATCCATTCCCAAAGTCGCTATCACATACTAGTTTTTCAGTATTTTGCTACATTTAAGGCGAAGCTTAACTTAAAAATACAATATTTATGATTTGAACGACCACACAGAGTTTCATTGTCGTATTCAATTCGTGCGTAAGATCAAACGATACACGAAACGATTCCCGGATTAGAAACGTGACCTTTATTTTAATTACTAGTACTGAAAACCTATAGATTTTTCCGCATAAAATAGCCTTGCACATGCTTACACTAAAAAGTTTCAAACTGTATCAACAATTTAGATTTTGAAATTGTTTACCTATTTTTTTCTTGCACAATTGTTTCCAATGGCTTTTGTGAATAACTATTTAGTCTGTTTATAGTTAATAGTCCAAGTAATATTTTTTAATAAATTATCCTATAAGTATTTATAATACTTTTTCTTAAATGTTAATCAAAGCCTTACTTGTTATACATTTTCCAAAATAAAAGCACAAAATATACTAGTCAATATGTTTACAAGAACAGATTCCTTTAAAAATCTTCAAAAGTCTTCTTTCAAATAAAATCTTTGATTTTGAAGACTTACGTAAGAATTTTATTATTAAAGCTTCAGTACAAGCAATTCATCTTTTTGGGCGTATTTCGCCATTGTCTCTGTTTATGGTCAGATTCTTACGGATCTCATATGCAATTAAATGAATATTGTTTTTTTCGCAGCTGTAGAAAGTTAAGGGACTTGTCTTGCTTGTACTCGCTTATTACATTATACATTACTTCTAGGTATATTATGTGAGTAAAATAAATAAGTGGCTATAAATTGTATGTTTATTTAAAAAAAACCACATGCCATTTTACAATTAATAAATAATTTAGATGGCTTTGAGGCACATCATGCCTAATATGTTATTTAAAATATTTTAAAGGCAATTCAAATTGTCTTGAGAAAAATGTAATACTTAGGTACTAGTTATATTATTTTTTTAGGATTTTACTTAAATAAAATATCTAAAAGAAGATCGTCAACGGACTCAAACTTCATTAACCTTTTGTTTAACAAACTAGAGTACATAAAATAATGAAATGTTTCGTCCTATCGTGGATCCATCGAATGCTCAACTCGATCGTGACTGTCGTTGTGAAATCGAATTCAGTTGACTTGTGTGGTCTTTCGTCAAAACCCTATAACGAATTAAACTTGTTTTCATTTTGAATGCAGTTCTAATATGCATATTAGTAGAACAATGATGCCGCCGCATTGTCGCTACCTTTGAACGGGTTTTTGAATTCCTGGTATACAGAGTTTTATCAGTTTTTTAAAGTCTAGATCTTAAATAACCGCATATTTTTGTTAAGGCCTTTTCTTAGTATATATAAAGGTTTTTGTGAAATACTTTACCTCTTCTTTACTGACTTAAACAGGTTCATATGTTCTAGTATGTTAGACATTCCAAAGGATTTTCAGTATTTTTTTTAATATGCTTGAAGCCAAGTTATGTAGAGTAAGTATTACTGCTGCTATATGCTTATGTGTATTCAATATCAAAAGCCAAAACATAACTAATTACGTAGAGAGGTTGATCAAGATGACCTGTTATCGGGCCTCACAGAAGCGCCAAGATTAATTAACCATGATAATAGCTTATTGTAATGAGGAATAATCAGTTCTAATCTATACTTCTATATTTATTCCCTCAAATATTTTAAACGCGAAAGTTTTAACAGAAATGTATGAATGGCTGTTTGTTACTCTTTAACGCAAAAACTACGGAATGGATATGGCTGAAACTTGGAATAACCCGGAATAACATATTCATAGGCTATTTTTATCCTGGTAAGTACGAAAAGCGAAAGAGTTTGTTTGCTTATTTTAAAGTTCGTTACTCTAAACTCTTACTTACTGTAAGTTCGTATGAGCAAGTGGCCAACTCTGGTGACTATGATTGTTCATCAAGTGCATGTGAAGAAGTAAGACTAAAGCCTATTTAAATAATACCCTTAGTTCAAAGACCATCATAAATCAACACTATATAAAGAAGTAGTGGGCCCCGAACGAGATCCCGCGCACCGTTTAATGGTGGCTTACATTTCCATTTGTGATTTTTCAAGTGTTGTGATTCAGTGAGAAATCGGCTAAAAAAATATCTATTACGAGAAATTCAAAAGAAATTCAAGCGTTGATTTTTACCTAGTCGTGAAATATGTTAGTATTCTGGCAGTAAGTATCAAAATCTGTCCATAATTCTCTGTACAAATGGCATCGTAGAGTTTTATGTTCCTAAGTACCTAGAGCATAAACGTCTGGTAGCTAGAATAAGGATTGGCGATAAAATTTCGGTTCGAAATGGAATAAATATAAATAATCTTTCATATTGCTAATTTATTATACATGTATAATAAATAATTCTTTAGTTTATAACGACATACTGATTCGAAAGATTTATTGCTCTAAATAAGTAGGTACTTATTCAAAAAACAAGGTGTATAATGACTTTAATCTTTTAATGACCACCTCTGTGGCGCAGTGGGCGAAGGCCTGCCTAAGATGCGGAGGTTGCGGGTTCGAATCCCGCTGCGGGACAAATGTTTGAATGTTCTGCTGATATTTGTTCCGGGTCTGGATGTTTTTCTATCTATAATAATTTATGTTTTTTTTTTTTAACCTATTTTCCCTCTGCTGGGCAAAGGTCTCCCCCAACTGCTTCCATCCCTCTCGGTCCCCTGCCATGTCCCATCAATCCTCCTGAAAGGTGTCATAGGTCATCACGCCAGCGTCTTCTCGGCCTGCCCCGACTTCGTGGCCCATCTGCAGGCACCCATGGCGTGACAATAATGTACATACATTATTGTCACGCCATGGGTGCCTGCAGATGGGTGGATGGATTTTACAAAAAGAAAGTAATCTAAAAGTATTATATCAGTCATAATCTGGTTACCATAACTCAAGCATTAATAAGTTGCTTAGCTTGGGACTAGATGACGCTGCGTAAAATGTCCAAGGATATTTATTTATTTATTTATGTGTTGACTTGTTTTTTCGACAGCTAGACTTAGATCTACAAGCATTTAAGTTTATTTGTTGATTTCAGATGGGGTTGTCAAAAGCCACGACCAATTAGTCTGAACCAATAAACCTACATCCAAATGAACATTCTGAATCAACTTCTACTTATGCTTTTAAATTGAAATTTACAGGATTTTATCGCATAATTACCACATACTCCAGTTCGCCCGCGACCACGGTTGTTGCAACACAGTCGAAACGTCGGGAAATAATAAAAGGTAAATTACGCGATAAAATCCTGTTTAAAAGTATGAATTGTGATCGCGAAAGTTTAAGAAAAACTTCTACTTAATTAAACTATAAGACCATTAAGTGGAATGTCCAAGGATATTTATTATTATAGTTCAATTATGATAATTATAGTTACTTTTTTCTGTAGTTACTCTGCCTTGAAGCTATTTAATATATTAAAGATATCCAGTATCCACGTTGTGTGGTATGAATTCGATGAAGATTCCGATAATCTATATTAATATTCGATAAACACACGTCGACAGGACGTGGTATGTTCATTGCACTTCACAATGCATTGTATGCCTCGATTGTTAACAAGGAGACCATCCTCTCAAGAATTTACAAGTTCGAAAAACTTTCCTAGGAACATGATATTTATGCACAAATAAATAGATTTATTTATATGGGATGTCCGGTGATAAAAATGCAGTATGCTATTTGTATAAATAATAAATTGTATTTATTTGTAAGGGCTGGTTTTGTATCTATTATAAAATAATAATTATAACATTTATTTAATCTAATCTAATACTTCTCATTCTTTACTCTTATTTATAAATATATTATAGGTTATTCGGAAACGGCTATAAGTATATTCGTTTTATATTCGGAAACGGCTTCAACGATTTTTATGAAATTTAGTATGCAGGGGGTTTCGGGGGCGATAAATCAATCTAGCTAGGATTAATTAAAAAAAATGTTATTTTTTAAACTCGATTGTCTCACTAGCCCTGCAACTGTACTCAAAACGTCAGGAAATAATAGAATAAATATGGTAATAACGCGATAAAGTCCCGTTAATTACAATAAGTCTTAATTGTACAAAGCTTAAAATGTAATCTTCAAATAGATAATCCAAAGTCAAAATACTAACTACGAGTTGCTTATCTTTAGTTAAGAGTGCAATTATCTGTATACCAGCCCTACATCCTTTTTACAGATCGACAACCAATAAACAGAAAACATTCTAAAAACATTCGTGATTCTTATCCTGTCTTTTTAAGTCCGAAAGGCTTTTCAATACGAAGTCAGATGTTATCAGTAGCCCTAATAGGCTGGTTCTAACCAGTTTACACGGAAGGACATTTTAGGCGTTCCCTACTTTATGCGGCAACGAAGTGACAGGTCTTTGCGTATGTCCCGGGGTTAGTCAATTAGACGCTCGTGACTGAGCTGAGAGCATTGGCATAAAGGCTTGCACTGAAAGTTGTTAGGATTTTATGTTTATGGATATCTAAAGAAACCTTAATTTTACAATTTAACATTTTTTGTCTCTAATCGGACGTAAGTCCACAAAGCATGCACAAGTGCACAAGTACATTAAATAACTGAATATCCTTAGACATTTATATAGTTAACATTCCAGACAGATTGTCTATCACATAATTTGTAATCTTGGTTTTCTATAAAAAATCTAGACTGAGACCAGAAATGTATGAAATTTCAAGTAACATAACGCTTGGCCACTTAAAATCCTGTTACTCTATTGCATATAAATGATAATGACAAGAGTTTAATGTGTCCGGCGAAGCTTGCGATCGTGACTTCACATAAGCACGCCGTTACAGTAACTTATATTGAATACACCTTTTCAAGAAAATCGTTTGATCTTGGTTCATCATGAATTATAACGTGTGTTTTATAAATTATTGGCAAAGGTGAAATGAGATATATTAGTATAGGAAAGTTACGAAGATATTCAATCTCTATATTATCTCTATAATAAATAAAAAAGAAAATTTTAGTTTTCAAATATTCGATAAAATCCTGTATATTTGATAAAATTATGGTTTTAAAAGTAATATTCTATTCTATGCTGTTTATCATTAGTTAGGTACTTGTAACTAGAATTAAATTATCAAAAAGTGTGGTAATATTAATTATCTAAAGTATTATTTAACTTAGGCCATTTTAAGGCATTAGAATCACCTAGCATGTAAGACGAAACTGAAAGTGATCCTTGAAGTCCTACTAAAATAAATGATTTTTCTTTCTTTCTTTTTTAAGCTAATAAATAACAAAAAACCGACAGTCTTTTTCAAACAAACCTACACCTAATTTATGACAATCCACACCCACCGATACCTTGAACCATACAGAATATACCCATTCGCTAAAAATAGACAATGGAATGTTAAAAAATGCCCGCAAAGGCACCGAGGAAGGATGCAGGCGATTATCCAGCGCTATTACGCGGGCAGTTCGCGATCCTCGATAATAATTCGATAATGGTTCTGTATTCGAGGCTTTTAGCGATTTTAATAGGGACCTGGCAGGAACTGCCGGTGGGAAATAATTCTGGGGTTTTTAACTTGAAAAGTGAATCTGGATTTGGTATCATCGAAATAATTGTTTTTTTTTAAGTTGAAAATTCGGTTTTTACAATATAAAAAGCATTCACCGCGGGGCGCATCTAGTAAGGCTCAAATCACACCAAAAGAGCGGCGAAGCGCAGCGAAACGGAGCGCAGTTTCAGTGTCATATGAATTTTAATTTTATTTTCATCACTATAATACTTATTATCGCATGAGAAACTCGACCGAGTCGCGCGGATGCCCGCGGCTTCGCGGGAAATTCGGAGAATTCGAATACGCGCGCCTTCTCTGCGATAATAAGTATTATAGTAATGGAAATAAAGTTAAAATTCATATGACACTAAAACTGCGCTTCGCTTCGCTGCCCTTTGCCGCTCTTTTGGTGTGAGTTGAGCCTAAGTCATCATAACTCATAATTATATTAATCAAGGTTAGACTATGGCGGGCCATAATTATGAGTACATTATAAAGTAGTTTGCAATGGTTCTAATCATGGTAATTGAGATCAATAAACAGTTTTTTATTACCTATGTTTATTGCTCAACTACGTACATTTATTTTACTATTATTTATTCTATGCCTACATAAAATCAAATTCATATCGAAATTATTGATTATTTCGCGATAATTATTGCAATTGACGGCGCCGCCATAAATAAAGTTTATAGCAAGGTTAAATAGATTTCTGAGTACAATCATAAGAAAATGTTGTGTCCATTAGTCGATCGTAAACATTTATCAAAAGGTTCGTTTTGAATAGCTGCTGTTGCGAAATGTTACCGCCTCCCTGTTTAGAAAATTTACTTTCGAACGCAGAAATGATTTAATAATGACCTAATAAAGTGAGCAAACAATAAAACCGAGTGAAACTTGCTCAGAAAGCATAAGGCGAAGTTAGATACTTAGTTCCTTATCTAATCTAATACCTTTGTATTATTATATACGAGCAATTTGTATTATTATATAGGTATATATTTATATCATTAGGTATATATAAGGGGTTTCGGGGGCGAATCCTCAAAGCTTTATTTCATCCACGCTAAAAACAAGAACAATTATAACAACTCTTTTAACTTAATTCGCTCATAATTACTAATATAATATATTATATAATATTATTGTATGTTTATATATTATATATATAATATTATATAATATATAATGTTATTGTTAAACATGATAAAAATAAAGTTAAATATTCAATTTTCAAAGAATCACAGGCAAACTTAACCGAATTAGGTCTAGATAATGAAGAAAACTATACGGATAAAGAATTAAAAAATGCAGTATTAAAAACTAAAATTAACAAATGGAAAGATAAGCCGCTTCACGGCCAATTTTATAATAAAGTAATAAATAAAGAAAACATTGATAAAATATACTCTTTTAAATGGATAAAAACTCAACCGGTAACACCAGGATTGGAATCATCCGTTTTCGCCATTCAGGACCAGGCAGTTATAACTAGGCAGCATGAAAGGGACATACTAAAGAGAGCAGTAGATGGTAGATGTCGCCTATGCTTAACCAAAGACGAGACCGCGCAACATATTGTCTCAGGCTGTGAAAAGCTAGCTGGCACCTACTACACTAGGAGACATAACAACATCGTGCAATATGTTTATTGGACACTGGCGAAAAAACATGGTTTCGAGGTCTCTAAAATGTGGTGGAAAGAAAACTTAACACAACCGCAGATTAAAGAAAACGAAACAGCTAAACTCATGTGGGAAATACCAGTTCAAACAGACGTAACAATAGTACACAATAGACCAGACATAATATATATAAACAAATTGGAAAATAAAACATACCTAATAGACATAACTGTACCTTCAGACTACAATATAGGAGCTAAAGAAATAGAAAAACTAAGTAAATATCACGCACTAAAAGTTGAAGTTACTAGGCTCTGGAAAACAACTACCGAAGTCATACCTATTGTAGTCGGGGCCACAGGAATGATAGCCAAAAGTCTTCATAGATATTGCAGTAAATTAGATTCAAACATAAACATACACATCATACAGAAACAGGCAGCTATACACACAGTCACCATCATAAGTAAAGTTCTTGGGGATACAGTATTTGTAAATCGGGGGGGAAATAGTAGTAGTGAGAGGGAGTCTGAGCAACCTTTTCCCTGAGGGTCTCGGGGCGGGTGCTTGGAATATGCCGAGTTTTACTCGAGTAGAAAGAAATTTCACAAACTTTATTAAGTATAATGTTTAGTAAATTTTATTTGAAATTATTGTTTGAGATCTTCCTATTCAGAACCATTCATATTATAAGGACATGTTCATAATTCATTGTTAGTACAGACATTGAGTTACTGACGGAAATACTTAACCACGTCGCTGACACACCATTGTGGATATACCTTATGAAACGGTACTTAGATCTCTTACGCCTGGGGATGACGAATGCAACAACGCAAGCTTAGAAATCTTCAACTTTGTGTTAGGCATTGTTTTGCAACCTGATAAGAAATTCAAATTAAAAAAGTTGTATAACCGTTTCTGCTGTTGTAAAGTGGAAGATATAAAGCTAGTTCTTATTTTGTACTTGATTCGCAAATTGGAAGAGGTGGAAAGCACGTTCCAATAATGCGATGTGGCTTAGACTGACTCTTCAGAGATTTTCAAATCAATTTTTAATCAAATTTCAGTCAATATGAGTCAATGTCTTTGCCTTGGAAATTTTTAGTCACTAAACTGTGATTCGTAGGGCACTCAGTCGTCTCCCATATCATTCAATATCTTTGCAATACAGTTTTTACTCTTTTTACGTGTGAACACACACATCACGATAGCAAAATTTTCGTGCAGTCGCTATAATCTAGCGATGCATGATGAGAGGTCACTACGGTACCCAAGGAAAGTGTTAGCAAGTTTTTGTTTATAAGAAGGTACTGGACCTTTTAATCAATGGTTTAGAAAGTTTTCTCAATAACGATGTAACCGATACCTTCAAAGTATTTCCAACAGTGGCGATCACGCGTCCCGCCCACTATGGTATTGTGAAAGAGAGGTCAACATCGTGTGAACTGGATCTCTTGCAAGTAGTATTTCATTTAGAGACGATATCGATAATTTGTGATGGGAAAATATACCTAATGGTTTAATACAATGGGCGCTTGTGAAACTAAAAGATTGGTTATAAAATTATCGTTGTTTTTGCGAAATTGTGTGCTGTGTTTGATTTGTAGGTTTATCCGGGTTGTAATTTGTAATGGAATTGGGGTTATATAAATATAATGATATCAGTTGAAGATGTCTCATGGATTACAAAAAAAAACAAAAAGTTTTATAAGTAGGCAATGGTGGCAATTCTGAGTGTCGCAAAAGCTAAACTAAGCTAACTAAAATTGTTGCCGTCCCTTTCATAGCGATGGGAATAAAAAGGATGACAGGAGGACACTCCGAATTGCCCCCAGTTTAGGTCTAAACTTAGAAAATGTTACCACAAGTGGCATGAAACATTTTTGCCTATCAGTGGAAAAGAGGCTTGATAATGTACCTAACTTGTACGTTTTCTTCGAATCCAATTTAGCTGGCAATATCAACACATACGTGTAGACTTGATTTAGAGCCTTGTCACCATGTCATTTGTGACACACGAGAACAAATAGCAACGCCAACGTCACACGTCACTATTTCAACGGAGTTTTATTAGATTTTATTTTATTGGCAAGTTATTGGGCTGGATTTACTGTGATTGTGCTATTTTGTACAACTGATATGGCGAAGATTTGACTTTTTTTGGGTTTCACTTTTTTTGTTGTGATAATAATTATATTGTTATTATTATTTTTATCAAAATATGGGTTTGATAAAGCAATAGCCTAACATAAAACATCTTGTCGACGATTGTGAAACGAAAGCGAAAACGAAAAACGAAAGCAATTTCAGCTTTCACCTATGGTAATTATTATGATACAGCTTATATTAGTGACTGAAGCCACAGTTTATAAAAATCCACGAAAATTTGCTCTATAACGTTTTTAGTTTCAGTAGTACGGGCTGGAGTTATTTCCACATTCAGAATAATACACAGCTCAATGATTGAATAACATGAGTTATTGTGATGATAAGTCTTGCAAGCTGCGAACGCCAGCAAAATGGTTTTGCAAAGCTACTTCAGAGAAATGGTAAGTTAAAGTGTTAAATATGGCTTAGCAATCGGAATGGGCAAAAGTCTAAGCTATGAGCCGAGGTTGAATGGGGTCACAGATTTTGATGTTTGTTTATCATAGGCTATTCTTGTTAGACTTACTTGTATTTTTGAGATTATACTAAGATATAAGAGACTTTCTACTACGCAAGTAAAAAAATATAACGCCATGTGTTTATAGAAATAATCGATGGTATCCAGACTATTTTAGACAATTTAACATTTAATCAATAATTACATATATCACTTTGATGGTCGATAACTTTACATGGCTGTAAAGAAATCCTGCAAAATTATGTTATTATTTAGTATGGTACTTATTACCATTCTGGATTTGTTACCCAAATCACCGCACCACGTTACGCCTCTACCCAAACCACCACATCACGTATCGCCTAGCACGAGTTTCGGATTAATACGGAATGCAATGTATTCCTCACACGTTTGCCCATTAAAGTTTGATTAAACGTTCCCGTCACACATTCATTCTCCACCTACGAACTGTAGATCCAACAAGCTGTAAACATTTCTCAGGCATGCAAATGTCAACTTGTAACCGTCGTGTGCGCAATGGATGGACAGCTGGTGCAATGGAAATGCTGCGTGATTTATTCTAATTAGAGTAGGTACGCTTGAGAGTAAAATATATTTCATTTTGTTATTTGTTTCATTGCATTCTAGGCCTTTGCCCAGCAGTGGGACATTTCTGGCTAACAACAACATTTTTTTTGTATACTTCGTTTAAGATTCGTATGTGAAACATTTGATTAATGAAATTTTAATTATAGGTTTTATTAGAATCCTGCCGGAACCGTAACTTTTAGTTAAGTTGACATGAGTAAAAAAGTCGTGAATGTCGATATGACGGCTGATAGAGGGAAATGGAAGTAGAATATAATTGTTGTGCTGACCTTACGTAATGTGGGATAGGGTCAGGAAGATGATGCTTTAATACTTTGACTGACACTTTGACTAGATAAAAAAAATAGAAATGTAATTTAGAACGAAATAATGTTTGAATGGCTTTGCATATTTCAAGTACGAGTATGTCTAAAAACACTGGCCGTTTTTCGTCTCTGATGAAACATATTTGAGTCTGATTTTGGACATAGATCTACAATATAAACCAAACATCTTCGTCATTGACTTCATTAATTGCTCGTAATAAATAAAAAAACTTCATAAGTAAATCTACAGATTACACAGCTGGAAAACAAAACGAAATATTGTTTGGCCGTTAGTCCACTTTGCGCCCCACAATCTTTATAAAGCTTTACATCCTCAACATCCTTTGTCATTCTCTATAAGTCACAAGTTACCCAGCTATACTCATTTACCTACAGCACGTGTATACGATTTGCGCGCGAGTAATTTGTTGGTTATTTATCGTCTCGCCTGCTCTCGGTACTATTTCGAAAGGGGTATATTGAATCGAGAAATTATGCATAGTGTGGGTGTTTATGACAATGCACGAATGCAAAACAAAGCGCGCTTGATCGGCGTGACGCGCAGGTCGGGTGAGAGTTACAGTTACATCGATAAATACGATCAAAAAGAAACTATCAAATCAAAGAGACACTCAGTGACGTACGTTTCCTATGTTCGTGAAATTACGAACAAAGTGGTCGGTTTAAAATTAGACAGGTTTATAGCAGCGCCGTGTATACACAACTTACATGACTTCACAATGTGGTTTTACTATGCATTATTAACATGGACACCTATTTGCCTAAAATTATGGCTTGAAGACATTGTGTAGCTTCTGATTTTGTGCAAGATACAAGCCAGAGTTTCATTTTAAAGTGATCCTTTAAAAAAAATTATTTGGATAATTTTAAAGGTTTATATTTTGCATTTTAGCCTAATATGTTATGAAATAGTGAGGGCTTTTGGTGACTGAGTTTAAACTCCTCCGAAGCACGAAAGTGTTCAGTTGTTAGTGTTACTTGCAGTCACCCATTAAACTGTTACCGCTTAAAACGTTGCTTAACTTCAATGATCTATCAAAAACATCTTATCGAGCTTCACCTCGCGCGCTTCATAGAGCTATAAATGTTTTAAACATTTACACTTCTAGTAAGTAGGTCGTAGTATAAATGTATTAAACATTGATATTAATATTTAATACAACATTAACTTTGACTTCATGAATCAATTTAAATTTTGTACCAAAGCTATTGTTTTGGCAGTTTGTCGTTGCTACTTCTATATTGCGTCATATTGTAGTGTGTCACTTATCTACGGTTATTACCATGTTACAAGCTGTATTGTCTCGTGCTGATTTGGTGTTGAATAATGTAAATGGAAATTTTGTCTATTTTATGACTGTTACTACGAGCTTTTCACATAAAATAGTAATAAAGTCGGGTTGGATTTTATTGAGTGTTCACTGGTGGCTAGGTCATTTACTTAGACACAATAATGGTTACGTCGTAAAAACGGATATTACAATGATGTTAAATTATTGTATCTTGTCAAAGTGTAGGAAGATCGTTAATACTTTTACAGCTGATATAAACAAATAACGATTGTCCTAGATGATACTAAAAGTTTCAAGATAACTAGCTCTAGTGTAGTAAGAACAGGGCTTAGTGATTTTATTAGTAGTTTGCAATACTATAAATTTAAATGTGGATTTATGCTAAACAGACTATACAAAACGATGGTAGACCACTTTCTTGGCCGATCGTTCAGTGAACAAGATTGCTATCATAAATGTTAGCATGACTTACCTGTTGACTTTAGTAAGACCGGACGAAAGTACCGCTGCCATCGATGCTTACTCCTCATCCTTTGTAAGCACCGTTATCTGTAACAAGGGGTATGATATGAGTGAACAAACTCACAACTGCATCATAAGTATTAGGATATTTATCTATTTATTAAGTTTTTTATGATTAAAGTTTTATTTAAGTATGAGTAGAGTAGGTACCTACATCCAAAAACTGCCTATCATTTCATAATTTATTCTATTCTGTTCCTAATATTGACAAGAAAACCAGACATATTTTCTTGACAACTATTGAAATACTGACCAGTTTCATCAAACCCCGTTATCTCCAAAAACACTCCATTCCATCAATTAGTCAGAATCATTCACCGAACTTCAATTATCAGGTGGAAGTAGAACAGTCCTCATTAGGAGCAATGTGGCAAGATCTGAGATAACGCATTGCGCGTGCGCAGCCCATTGTCTTGATAGAAAGCTCATAGCTAGGCTAGTCTAAGCTTCAAATTAGTGGCGAAACAATAACTGGACTAGCCATAGTGCCGAACAATTAGCGTTTGTGAAGTAATCGATAAATAACGTATGTGGTTTTATGTAACATAATTGTCTACCCCATCTCTGCGTCGCTCTTCGAAGGTAACAGTCCCATCATAACCTACATTTTCTGCGGGATACCAACCCCTACGAGTACTATTGATAGTACATCCCGCAGAAAATGTGGATTATGCACACCTACCTCGTTAGATTTAAATCTAGGTAAAATATTTAAGTCTGTAGGTCTTGATCGAAAAATGAATGAGACTTTGTAATATTTCAAATACCATTTCTTTTTGCGGTCTCGTTACTTATTGCTGGACGTTATCACTAATCGTTACAAATAATTAGCTTAGCAGAATAGTATGATATTTGACAGCTACCTTCACTCAGTCATGGTATTGTTACGTTACTTACAGTGTCAAGTTTCGGCTCTTTCGTGACTTATCGATAATGTCGCTAAGCGTTTGCCACTTGACTAGCACCTTGAGCAACTTAGCAACTGAACTTATCTCGACGTTTATATGGTTAGGGTAAAGTATTCAGTGATCTAGCTAGTAGATCTAAGCTAGATTTCTAGATGATAGTATAGATAGATATCTAGATAATAGCAGTTATGCCATAGTTATGCGAGCTTTCAGACGAAGTCTTAGAACATGGACATTGTTTGAACTCAGTGCGTCTTGTTAGAGCGAAGTTTCTGAATTAAACATTAGTTGACACGTACGACTGGTTTTGTTAGAAGAGAATTTGCGTTTATGTCAATAGTACCTATAGAGTATTAAAGTAGCTATACTGATGGTATGGGTTCACGAAGATTTAAAAACCAAACATGAACATTATAGCACCCAAAATGACTACTTATAAATCATACATACGACCCAAGCGGGTAACACTCATCATCATCATAAGCCCTTCTCATCCCACTGCTGGGCATAGACCTCTTCACTTCCGCCACTCGAAGCGGCCTAAAAACTCCGTCAGTCACCAGAGTTGGCCACTTGCTCATACGAACGAACGATTTAAATCATTTATGACTAAGTGGCCCTTACAACGGATGCTGATGCTACACTGGACTATCGACTTATATGGAGCGTTTCGAAGAAAAGGATGCCTGCTCTTATTCAGAGAGTAAATACTTTAACAGTCTAAATTCTATCGGAACAATTCGATCCAATTTCTATGCTCCTATTTACTTCACTTCTTTAGCAAATAACTCGCATATCCCTTAATAGTGTTAAGTAAAGCGCACGTGTACAAATAAAATCAGTTCCCTACGAACTTCATTCACCCTTATTGCTGAACAGATAGAGTTTAGTTTAGCTGCATAGGTATTTGCTAAAGGCACGCATTCCTGACCAATTTGAGTACAGTCCAATAATTAATAGAACAGGGAGGTAACGGTTAGTTGGTCTAAAAACAAGTCGTGCGACTTGCTTGAAAGGACATTGTGAAGCTATTTCAATAAATAATTATGAAATCGTGTAAAAGACGTTACGTTTGTAGAAGAAGGGATGTTGCGAAGATTACTGACGGAACAAAGTGGACAAAAAAGACCCAGGGGGGCTAAAAATTCGTTTTAGCTAAAGTACAAGTATAATGACAAAGAACTAAATAAGAAGGTACCATTTAAGTCAGCCAAGTGTAGCATGTGATGCCAGACAACATTTTGTTGAGGTGTTAATATCTTGTTCATTTTTTTACGAGGTGATTCCTGTTCCTTTCATATTATCAAGGAATTTGGTGGTACCCAATTTATTAACGTGCGTTTAAACCATAATAAAGTAAAGAATCTGGTTATTGGGGACATGATCATAGATTCGAAATTTCAATTGTCTGGTTTACTGTTTGTTGGAGTTGGCTCACCCAGTTTTCAGAGATAATTTTTATTGAAATGTACCTATTGTTTGAGACTTAATATTATGTCCTAATCTATAAAGTTACGTCTCAACTACCTTATAAAGCTTTAACAATAGAGAAATTATTGATAATAAAAGCAATTTTCCTTAATAAAATAAATATTAAAGCTAGAAGCTTTTACTTTATTAATGTTTAAATATTCATAAAATTGTTTATGAACAAACAGGTTCATATTTTATTACATAAAATTCATAGAACTATAGCAATAAAACCAAATCATTATTCTATTTAGACTGTGTCAATGTTTATAATGATATGCAAGCACGCAATTTCAAATCGGCTGTGAAATATCAAAACCCAGCAAGTACTACATCAAAAACTAGCCATCGTAGGTTTCAAAAAATATATTCAAACATGCATGAATTTCTAAAACAGTATTTATTTTGAATTTTAACTAATAGGTATTTAATTTAAAAAAAAATGCTTATTGTTTAATATATATAATTTATAAATTGAATAATTTTTATAAAAAGCTTTTTATTTCTCTTTAACAGTTTGAAACTGAATACTTATCTAATAAGATAATCCTATGAGGTGAAAGCCATCCATTTCTGTCTTTTTTGTGTCCAACTCGCTATTTTAATCACTTAAGAAGAATACCTTTTTAAATGTTATGTTTCAAACTTGTTTAAAGAAGTTTTGAATTTTTAGTAATTCGAGTCGCCGTTTTGGGGTTTTTCCAATTTTTTTTTTTTTTTTAAGTTAGTTGCTTGGTTTTGCATTAACACAATCGTACTGTTTGGACTTGTTATAACCAGATATCGTGATTGTCACTGCACTGAGTAGGACAACATTATACACAATGTCTTTGATTGACATATCTGTCGCATAATGTTTTGCGGCTCAAATAGAACTGGTTAGGTTACTCTAGGATGGTATAAGCTTTTTTAAATGTTTTATGAATGACGCATGAAGTTATACTGTTTGTTTTTATTAATGGGACATGGAAAATCCGCTTTTTTTGTGAAAACGTGTCTATATTTTTAATATAAGTCCACGATCTTGAAACCTTCAAAGTGTTTTCATGGCAAGAAGTCTTCTTACACAAGATGACATAATCATCAATTCCACAAAATTTTAATCTATTTCAATCAAAAAAATCAATTCCACAAACAGGGATTTGGGGTTATTGTTAGGAATGTATGTTATACATTGTAACGAACCATATTCAATAATTCAATTTTTATCTAAATCATTAAGTAAGTCGATTGATTATTGAGTTATTTTGATACACAGTTATTAAGTTCGTGAACCGTGCGCCAATTGTTATACGAAACAAATTGAGAAACATAATTAATCCCCTTTGTAAGTTGAATCAAATCAAATCGGATTCACTTGTTTATTTATCAAATTAATTGTTTTTTTCTCTCACAACACATAAATAAAAATATAAAGTAAAATAATGATAATTTTAAACAATCGTAGGTTAAAGGTAAGAACTATTTTGTAAGAAACTGGTGCCTGAAATGTATAAAAAACTTGTGCTTGGTCATCAGTGCCTTATACTCCACTGATTGAAACCTTGACTAATAAATTTTAAACACATATTTATAAATAAATATACCTAAATAAAATAAAAATGAACATGTTTAGTACAAGATAGGTCCAGACCCCATGGACCCAGGGTCTCAACCCCCAAAGGTTCAAATATGTAAACCCAATCGAGATTTACATACATCCTCAGTTGAGCTACCTATAGATCGTTTGTAACGACCTTTAGGTGGCTCAACTGGTTCTAATTGTATTTTGTACATTAAGTAATAGTTTAGTTTCTGTAAATACATTTATTCTTTTTTTATAAGCATATGGTTTTCCGTTACAAATTGTAATGTTGTATTTATATCTTATATACTTTTTATATAGGCCTTACGGCAGCCTAAAAAAAACTCCGTTACCAGAGTTGGCCACTTGCTCATACGAACTTACTTACTTTTTTTACTTTTTATATATTACACCTTACTTAGGTTAATTATTTCGCTTTTTGTATCAACACTTTCTAATTATCATGTACGTGTAATGTATATAAATTTTAATCGTAATTTGTATGAATTAAATTGTAACAGCATTAATAAATTTACACATAGCTAGTTATAAACCACGAAATTAAAATTAACACGTTGCAGTGTTTGAATAAAGTTTATTAGCTTTAACTAGATCATTTTACCACTATTTCATTAAAACGTGACAAAAATGGCACGTTGCTTTAAATAGAATTTGCTTTGATATGTTGATAACTGCAATAAAATTTATGATTTACACAAATGTATTTTATTTTTAATTGATTTTATTAGAAGTACGTTTTAATGCGTATTCATTTTCCAATTTAGAATAATAACATTCATGCATAGGAAGATAAATATTATTAATAACTCCTAATTACAAGTGACAATTTTTTTAAGCTATTGCATAGCTTTTATTTTATGAGCGTGGAGACCGAATCCAGAAATTCCGTAACGAAAATAACCTAACACCCCCCACTCCGAAAAAATGCTATGCAATAGCTTTACCGCGGCAGTCTCCGAGTGCCACACGTCTTTTTTTTATTAAAACCGACTTTATATACGTGAGAAGAGAACCTGCACCCTCGAGGTGCATTTCTGTGCGTAACTCCGAAGATCCTCATCAGATCCTCATAGTTTTATGAATGAAGAAAATATTCCAAGGGGGGGAATCCCCTTGGAATATTTTCTTTTCAACAAAAAAGGAATCATCAAAATCGGTTATCCGCGAATAAACAACAAAAAAAAAAGATGTGTGGCACTCGGAGACTGCCGCGGTAAAGCTATTGCATGGGGGTTGTTAGGTTATTTTCGTTACGGAATTTCTTGATTCGGTCTCCACGCTCAAGGCCCGCGATAGAAGCTTAAAAAACATACGGTCGAATTGGGAAACCTCCTTTAAAAAAAAAAAATCACAAAAGTTGCTTTATAACATTACTCCAAGCATCAACGCCACATAATTACGAGTATGAGATACAGATATTTTAAACATTTCAGAACCGGATTGATATTGTATATTCTACCGGAACTGACTAACCAAACGCAGGTAAATATAACGGGTATAGTACTAGGCTTCTCTTATCTTTGCTCTAAACTAAACAGTTTCTTGGAACGTGACTCAGATTGCCAAGTTTTCGAGGCACGCGCTCTAAGGTGTGTCCACGTCTTTAATTTTTCAACTCATAACCCTTTTTTATCTTGATATTTGCTTTGAAGTAAATTAGGAAGCGAAATAATAATTACTAGTTCTAAATTCCACACATAAAACGTCTATTGCTCCCTGGGATACAGTCGTGATCATATTTCATTTAATTTTTTCATTTCATTTCCACTTATAACAATATACTAAGGTTTAAAATAGATTATTTCAAATACAAGTTCGAAGTACCTATCACGTGAAATTATGAAAGTTGTTTTTCAATCTAAAATTGACTTAACTAACATTTATAAAATAGCAAACAACAAATTCAAATATCTTTTCCATATTCATATAACGACTTGAAACTTATAACGTTCTACCTTAAACCAAACTGAAAAAATATATTATGTAAATTATGTAAACGAAACCACAATAGTAATTGTACAATCTTTTTTTACCTTTTAAAAAAAAGTATTGTAGCATAAGTACATACAATTTCTTATTGTCATGTCACACGTTCGACCCAAACCAGAAAAATAACTGTTTATAAAATCAAACACGAGATAAGACAATCTTTACACAAACGAGTTTGATAATAAAATTCCGTGTTGTCATTGATTGCAAAACATTACGTTACATAATCGGGATTAAGTATCGCCATCATCGAAAGTTCGGTGAATCCCGCCCACGTTTGAACTCGATTCAAAGGCGTTCTAATACGGGTTCAGACTCTTAAGGGAGTTATAGTTTGGTAAATTTGCAAATTAAAAATAGACAAGATATTTTATAGGAATGAGACGAACGAAAAATCTAATTAATAGCTGATTTTGGAACACTTAGCAAAACTTAAAAGAGAAAGAAACATAAACAACAACTACGAGTACACAAAAAACTGAAAAATACTGTCCGATATTGCTATTGTGCTATATCTATTAAGTACAAATATTTCTTCAAAACTGTAAGTATAAATAATTTCCGTCATTCATAAGGTTTTATCGGCTCAAAGGGTTAAATAATGTGTTTTTAATTAAATATTTTATACATTTAATTTGTATTTCATTATAATTCATTGGCATTATGTAAATCCATAAATTGCATGCCGTATTAGACAGAATACATTGATAAACGCAATTTTAAAAATTGAGAAGAATTTAGAATTACACAACACATGTATTTTTGCAATAAAGATACTTTGACTTTGACTTTAAACCAAAATGAAATATTGCTAGTAAATAAACCTAACATTTTACAGGATTTAAAGCTAAAAAGGTGTCTTGATCCTCAATAAAATATCGGCAGTAAATAAAACCCTTAAAGTCAGGAAGGAGAGCTCGATAGTGTGTTTCGATCTTTACTCGCAGTCGTAAAACCGGATTATACTGGCCAAAAGCCGCTTACCTTCATAGACGGACTCAAATATTTCGCTTTTCTTTTTGCACGTGCGAACCAAGGCCGAGAAATGCATTCTTGCATTTGATCAAACCAGTTTTTTTTTACTTTTAGTCCTGTCTAGACTGCTTCTCTCTTACTTACCTTTCGGTTTATGTCCAACAGACGAACAGAAGTGGGCAGGTCCTCTTCCAGCACTCAACACTGGGCATCGTTTTTTTCATAATTTATTCGTCTTTTTCTCTTTGTATTGCAAATGATTGCTTCGCTGTAAAATTGCCAAGTCAATTTGCCACGTTTTTTGTAACGTGGCGAACATGCTGACTGACATGACAGCACAGCAAAGACAATGTAACATGACATGTCAACACTACGATTAGCTTAGCTGTAGAAACATAGAACTTCTAGTCAGTGTCAGTTCGCTGACGTTTAGGTACTTTGACATTTGGTGGTACCTATTTATTTTTAACTATTTAAAAGTTTAAACTTTTTATATACCTACATAATTAAACTCAGTTTTTATTCCTTTGATATGTACTGTACACTATCTGGTTATTTTATAATATTGTACTTATTTTTATTTTATTTATTTTTTTTATTTAAGTATATACTCATTCTGAATAAAACGTGTTTTCGCTCTGTCTGTTGATTCACACTGCAACTGGTCCAATCTGAAAACCAGCGCTACTTCCTTCACTTTTGTGTTTGGAAGTAGAATTACGCTGAGATTGGACCTTTTTAGCCACACCATGGGAGGGGGCTAACATACTACTCATTTATCTATTCTTTTTCTTTTCGCTGAGTAGGTAGGTACCTACCCCCCTACTTAGGTAGGTAGGTACTCGTGTTAAATGTTTACTTGTAATTTCTTTCTTTTTTGTTGGTACCTAGGTACTTTCTTTGTTCTATTCTGTTTCTCAACTCCCTCCTTGTTTCTTCTTTTGTACCTATTTATGTCTTGAATGTGTGTGTGCTAAATAAATTATATTCTATTCTATTCTATTCTATTCTTCTTGAAGATCTGCTATATCAATCAAAAATGCTATAGGTAGGTAGGTACTATATTTTAAATCTATATTAAAAAGTAATTGTTCTCGATGAGTTTCTTCTTTATCAGGTTGTGATGAAACTAAGCCATCTAAGGACGCCCGTCCATTGTTACTATTACTATAGAGGCTAAAACAAATACATAATTTAATTATTTATAAAAAAATACTTAGGAGCTGTATAGCAGCATGTCAGTGGGTTTATAAAAATTACCGCTTTATTGAATACATTTCATATTAAACTGTTGGTGCAAAATGTTATTCAAGCCCGCTTCAACGTATGAGCTCTTTCGCATCATAATTAACTATTTCTATCATCGCTAATTCTTTGATTTGAAAGAAAGAAAGAAAAATCGTTTACTTTCGTAGGACCCCAAGAATCACTTCAGTTAAGGACATCTTACACGTTACTTATCGCCATCGAATAACCATTCCTACCTATAATTTTTTTTTGTATCTATTATAAAGCGATTTTAGTAATGTATCATTACATGGCTATGTGGGTAGTTGTGATTAGAGCGATCGCCTAACCATTAATGACCGAGCAGAACGCTTGACGTTTTATGATCAAATTGATCAAACAAGCTACACTCCAACCTCTTCAATACTGTAGAGCTATTATCAATTTAGTACTTACATTTTGAACGCTTAGAAAGCTTCCGTATAACAGAGTCGTAACATTTCACGGTTCACCGCTAAATGGGCTATGAAAAAACTTTTACTAAGCGTGAAGTTTGACAACTTTGTTCCTCAGATTGTGATAAGATTGAATCTTTTAGACATTGGACGGTTTAAAAAGTTAAAAAAGTTTCGTTCACTTCGATCGTTTGAATTTTATTATAACTTGTATCATAACTTCGGCTAGTTTTTAATCGTTTCGCTAGTTTTTAATCAAAACATTGGTTATTGTGTGTTCTTTATTTGGATTTAAATTATCAAAATGAGCTCAAACTCATCTTTCCGGATAATATTTATCAAAATTAAGGAAAATGTATTATGTCTATACCTTATCTTTCGTAAAACAACCTAAAAAACTGTAGATGACATCTAATTTATTATCCTGGTCTAATTGTAAGACAATTAGATGAATTGTACTGTTCCTGGTATCTATCAGCTAAGGTATCCTATTAGATTGCTAAACTAGTATTTTTTTTATAGAAAATGTACTAGACTCCTAGTAGATTAGTAACTAGAACATTTTCTTCTTCGTGGGGCATTGTAGTTACTCTCCTCTAGTTACTAGATCATGCTCTACGAAAATCCACGAAAATGACAAGTAAAAGAACCAGTGCGGTGAAAGTAATGTAACCCGCGTTACGCAACAATCTAATGCAAATGCTTGACTTGTTTTGTTTACAATTACTGCGCCATTGTAGTCAGCGAACCTTCTAGCAGTTTCTTAATAACCAGTTTCTCACGTCAGGACCGCGGGTGCAACTCTTCATATTGAGCTTTGAAAACTACTTTAAACTTCGATATAATTATAGTCAGGATAATGGAGGTGTTCTAAATTATAAATGATTTACCAAAGCTTTGAAAACTTTTCTCCGATACTTTGAGGACTAAATTTGTTATGACCGAGGGACGACGAGTGTGATAAACGAGAAAATGCGTAGTTGGATAGAGTTTGATTGGAAATCTTAGAAAACAGATTTATGCTTGATCAAATTGCTTACTGGCACTAAAATACGCATAATAACCAAAATGTTTGATAGTTGTCGACTTTTATGGCTCATAATAGCACGATGTGAATAATTTAGATACTTAAGGCTTTTTGTGCATAACTGGCTTTGTTCAAATTGTTTTTATATGTCCGGAAGCTTGTTTTGTGACAGCTAGCAATTAGTCCTGAGCAAAGTACAATGAAATTGTTCTTTACATGTATGTTTGGTTAATATTATGCAATTTTCGTGTAATTTTTGTTGTAAGTTTTACAAAAATACATGAGGTTAAATGTTTTTAATGTTGAAATTGCAAAGTCACTTAATATTTTTTTAGAGATACACCCGCGGTGCTTCTTGCCATAGTTTTTGCTGATGAAGATAGTGTCCTTACGAAACGTGTCTCGCTTTAATTAACTTATCAGAACTTTGCGAGTATCATTTTACATCTGACACTTTGTATTAAGCACGGTGAGGAATTCATGTATACAGCTAGGCTGTAAAACTGTACAGCTGTTTGCTGTATAGTACAGCTTACGTTGAGAGCTTTTAATTGTTTCCTTAGATAATTTTGAGCACCTCGCCTGCTCATACAAATATGATGATTTGAACTGTGCATATCTTAAATAAATTAATAATATCCTTGGACATTTCAAACAGCGACATCTAGTCCCAAGCTAAGCAACTTAATGCTTGTGTTATGGTAACCAGATGACTGATATACTACATAGATAATTTTTTTTTGTAAATACATTATTATATATTAGGTATATGAATGAATGAATGAATGAATGAATGAATGAATGAATTAACACTTTATTGTACACAGAAAAAAACATAAAATACAACTTAAAAATAAATATTGTACAAGGGGCGGCCTTATCGCTGAAAGCGATTTCTTCCAGGCAACCCAGAAAGAAGGAGATAGAGAAAAATTAAGTAGCAGTGCACAATAACAGCTATAATTATACAAAAACAATTCTGTTACCTACTTATCAACAAAATAGGTACCTACTTAGGTACAAAATCCTAAACCTAAAAGCTAAAAGTTGCTACGTAGATGAAGCTAAAAAGTGACGTTTGAGTTTGAGTTTAAAAGTGTGCAGCGATGGAGCTTGACGAATTTCATCCGGTAGACTGTTCCAGAGCCGAACAGCATGGACAGAAAAGGAATTACCGTAGAAGGATTGATCATGAACTGGAAATTTAAGTGTTAAGTTTTCTGATGACCTAAGATTATATGAATTGGAAGAATGAAGGAATTGAAATCTTTCCTTAAGGTAACTAGGAGATGAAGGATTAAACAAAATAGAAAAAAGAAGAGAAAGAACATGTGAATCCCGGCGAAGACGAATAGGGAGCCACTTGAGCAAGGAGCGAAAAGGAGAAACATGATCATATTTACGCAAACCAAATATGAATCTGATACAAAAATTTTGAAGGCGCTCGAGTTTATCTAAATACTCCTCTGTGAGATCCAGATAGCAAGCGTCAGCATAGTCAAGTACTGGTAGAAGGAGGGACTGAACAAGGGCAATCTTGGTAGCAGTAGGTAGAAAGCACCGCAATCTTCTTAGGGACGCTGCTGAAGCATACAGTTTCCTGCAAGTGACCAGAAGCTGGGGACCCCAAGATAAATAACGGTCAAAAGTTATCCCCAGATTTTTTACCGTCACACTGTAAGGAATAGGTATTCCATTAAAAATAACAGGAGGTACCAACTGCCAATCCAACCTATCAATTAACCTGGAGCTACCAATTATGATAGTTTGAGTTTTTAATGGATTAATTTTTAACCCATAGGCTTTGCTCCATTCGGTAATGCGACATAGATCCACGTTGGTAACATCCACCGCATCAGAAATGTTACTAAGTTCAGCCTGAGAATATATTTGTAGATCGTCAGCGTATAGATGATAACATGAAGAAAGATTTAGAGAGATAGAGTTAATAAAAATGGAAAAAAGAAGAGGAGAAAGGACGCCACCTTGAGGGACACCTACTGTAATGTCACACCACGAAGAAAGAGAATCACCAAGGCGGACTCGCTGTCGGCGTCCATATAAATAATTGTAGAACCAGTCAACCACAATTTGGGAAATGCCAAGAGAGCGGAGTAGAGCAAGGAAAATTTCAAAGTTCACAGTATTAAAGGCATTGCTGAAGTCCAGTAGAGTAAGAACTGTTAGTTTGCGACTGTCCATACCAAATCGTATGTCATCAGAAATTTTTACTAGAGCAGTAACCGTACTGTGACCTTTGCGAAAGCCAGACTGCAATGGATTAAAAATATTATGAGTGGAAAGGAAAGAGTTGAGCTGGTTATGGATAAGACGCTCTAAGACTTTGGACAAAAACGGGAGAATGGAAATAGGACGGTAATCAGAAAAAGATTTAGGGTTTGGTTTCTTGGGAAGAGGAATCAGTTGAGCTTCTTTCCAGCAAGAAGGGAAGACACTGTGTGACAAAGAATAATTAAAAAGATGAGTTAGGGTAGGGAGAATAATATCTAACAAAGGAATAAGCATGTTGCGACTAATACCGTCAGTCCCAACAGCATTGGAAGTGATGGATAGGATACTTTTTTTAACATCTTCTGTGGTGATTGGGCTAAAAGTGAACTGAGAATAATTAAATCTAGAATTAGCAGAAAGATTACTAATTGTACCCAATTTATCAGAGTCACTAATGGAAGAAACAGAGGAAAAGTGTTTATTGAGGGAATCAATATCCAAATCATCAGGAATTGAGTCCTGTCTAGACTTTCCAATACCTAGAGTTCTAAGAAATTTCCAGACTTTAGCGGGATCTTCCTCAGAAACAGATTCATGGATGTGACGACGCTGAGCATCTCTACAAATTCTATTACACCTATTACGCAATTCAAAATACTTAGACTTATTGGTGTCACTCGGATTAATTTTATACCTAGACTTAGAAACTGACTTTCTGTGCATGAGCAGCTTAATATCTGCTGTAAGCCAAGGAGCAGGGTTATGTTTAAGTTTAATTGCACGAAAAGGTGCATGTCTATCAAAAAGTAGAGTAACAAAAGAATTAAATAAAGCTGTTTTATGATCAATAGAACAAGCATCAACAATAGAAGACCAATCCAAACTAAGGGCATCCGCCAAGAACTTTTCACTGTCAATGCCACCAAAATTACGCTGCATAATAACTTTAGATTTACACTTAGGTGGGCGTACTTTATAAGACAAGAAAATTAAATCATGATAGGAAAAATTATCGGCAGGGTATTGACCATGCTTAACGGCGAGAAAAGGAGAAGAGACAATAACAAGATCTAGCAAAGATGGCTCAAAGTTTGGGAAGTGATGTGTGGCTCCAAGTGGGAGAATATGTAGGTTGCAAGACTTAACAATGTTTTCAATGGCAGATGTCCGATGATCTTTCTTCAAGAGGCACGTGTTAAAATCCCCCATAATGATCGTCTGACTGTAAGTAGGAACAAAGTCCTCCAACAGTTTTTCAAACGATTTAAAATAATTTATACGAAAAGAAGGGCAGTAGTAAACGCCAAGTAACATTTTGGTATAGGAGAGCGTAACCTCTATAAACAAATGCTCACCGGCATCAGCTGGCGGAGGCTGGGCTGACAAGCTTAAAATGGAAAAAGGAATGTGGGTTCGCAAATAGATTGCTACCCCGCCACAACGAGCACCAATTCTGTCATTTCGAATAAGTCGAAAACCAGGAAGAGAAAAGGAAGTAGATGGGAGAATAGGTTTAAGAAAAGACTCAGAAATTAGAATGGCATGAATAAATTGGTGATCAAACGACGCCAGCATATCCGCGAAATGACTCGGGACACTTTGTGCATTGATGTGAACAACATTGAAATTCTTAGGTGCACCAGAAAACTGAGAAGCAAGGTTTTCTGAGAGAGAAGGTAAGCTGACAAAACTTTCATCAGTACTGGACGACGAGGAAGAGGACAAGGATTCATATATGTCACTGCAATCAGAATTATCAAAAATATTAGCTAACATTAAGCACAACAAAAAACTTAAAATAGACACCTACAATAAATAAATAGGCAACAAAATTGATTAATCTATTTAGATAATAACCTACACCTAAAAACCCTTACAACTAATAATGCTGCTGCAACGACTATTCAATATCTTTACAACACCACCTGCTGGTTGCATTATGACAGAAACGAACAATGTAAAATAACATGCATTAAAAAGTAAAAAGAAATCTCTGCGTGAAACGGAACGTAAAAAATTACGGATACAAATAATCTTCTAATATTAAAATTTTGTATTTTTAACAATATAACTTACAAAAATCGTCAGTGTCGTGCCAAAAAAAAAAAAAAAAAAAAAATGACGTAAAATGTCAAAAAGTTGACAGCTGACAGTTTCTATAGCAAAGAAAGAAAACAAAGCAAACTTGAGAAAAGAGTAGAGGGTATACCAATTACGAAGTAAATGGCTATTGAAAGACTATTATAATACACTAGAACAATTCAAAATGACGTGAATATTACTTCCTAGTAGCGGCCGCACGTCTACTTTTCGGGGCGGCAGCAGCCACAGACTCCTTGTTGGTCACCACGGCAGTCTTAGTCGCCTCCTGATGCGTACTTATCCTATCAAGCTCCTGTTGATGGCTTATACGGTGACGCACTCCATCAGAACCGAGGATAACAATGGAGCCATCCTGTGACCAGCATTTTGTTACACCGAAGCGCTGTCTAGCGGCCAAAAATGTTTCGTGCCGAGCCTTCGTTAAAAATTCAGACAAAGTGATGCCAGTCCCCTTCAGCGCGGTCTTAGCAAACCAAACCTCATTTTTGACATCTAACTCACGAAGTTTGAGCAAAATGGGTCGGGCTCGATCCGTTGAGGTAGAATGGCCCATCCTGTGACACCGACTGATAGCAGTTTTAGAAAAACCAGCCACCTTCAGCTTATGGACGACCATCTGCACAACTACCTCACTAGTTTTCTCACCCTTGGCCTCAGGAACACCATGCAGAAGTAGAATTTTACGGCGACTCCTCATTTCCAGACTATCTACCTCTCGACTAATAGTCTGAAATTGATCATGAAGAATTTTCAAGGCACCAATGACAAAGGTCCTGAATGTGGAGAGCTCAGCAGCGAGACTTGAGGTGGTAGCTTTAGCAGGAGAGGTGCTCTTCTCAATCCGACTGCTGAAATCTTCCATTTGCTTCAAGAACATTGTCTCCAATTGCTGAATGGAGTTGGCCATAACCTCTAAACTTAACTGTGACATAGTGAAATGTGTTGACTGTGTGTGATTCAAAAAAGGAGATAACACTTCCAGGCAGGTATTGTTAACAGAGCAACAGTTAACACATGAATTTAGTGCAAATAACTTAGAATATAATTTATAAAGGAAATAAAATGTAGAGTAAAAAAATTTCTAATGTTTACTATGCAACTACCCACAAAAGTTCTATATAAGGTATAGGTACATAGAAAACACCCGGACACGAAACAAATATTGGAAGATCATACAAACATTTGTCTCACATCGGGAATCGAACCCGTAACCTCTGCGTCTCAGGCAGACTTTCACGCACTGAGCCACAGAGGTCGTCATATCAAATTGATTTTATGTTTGGAGTTCGAACCGGCATCCTCCTGCATGTCAAGCGACCACCTACGCCACAGAGGTAGTCATTGCTACTAGGTTGGATTATAGTGTCGTAAAGTTTTATCATAGACTATGAAACAATACTGAGTACATGATAAATTTTGCCTTAGCCTATTTTCTAGAAAGTGTTGCGAAAATGGCCGTGTAATCTGAGAGTAATTAATGAACATTGTGATTTATTTGTAGTGGCACAACGATCATTATGGCTTGAATTAGTGAGATGGAGTTTGACGTGGTCGGTTGATGTATTGTTGTTGCTATGCTTTTACCGGTGGGGAATGAAATTGTTTATTAATTTGTTAATAAATTACTATACTTACATTAGCTTAAGCTAATAGAGTCAACTAGAACCTAAATTACAGCAAACAAAAGTAAAATAAATAAATAAATATCTTATGGACATTTTACAAGGCGTCATCTAGTCCCAAGCTAAGCAACTTAATGCTTGTGTTATGGTAACCAGAGTAAGTCTTATAACGTTGTCTCGATTTGACTCGAAAAACTGTGTCCAGTAGCTGTCTATCTTTAATCGCTGAACACGACAAAAATAAAAAAATATTTTAAACATTTTTTTATTACTTATATCGTCCAATGCTGAGCAAAACTTCTTGGCATATCAATAGTTTTATTTTATTTAACCTATTTTGTCCCACTGCTGGGCAAAGGTCTCCCCCAAACTCTTCCAATCATCTCGATCTTTAGCTGTGTCCCACCATCCTTCATCGAAGGTGGCAATATATACCTAGTATAAAATAATAAAAATATGTTACTCCTTTAAATTGCTTTCATTGAAACATTCAAGAAGGTAGTTACAACCGAGACTAATAGCTTAATGTCTATGAGTTCGCGTGCAGACGCAAGTCATGAACAAGATTTTTCCCATCATTCATCTAACCACGAAGCAGTGTAAGTTACCCTTTTAATGTAAGGAATTTTGCGTAAATGGTTCTTTCATAGTTGCTCACTATAGCCTATGGCCACATTGATCTCTATGAGAAATTTTTAATAACATTTAATCTTGCGTGTTCTAACTTTGTCAATTTTTTTCTTTTTCATTAAAAATAATGAATATAATTTTTTGGAAATAATTAACTTCAAAATGGCTGACATTAAAATTTACCCCCTTATGCATACCTATTGGTTTAGTAAACCTACTTTAGCTAAAACGGATATTAAATCTGTTGCTCTTTCTCTTTTCATTGACGTAAGAGTAAAGAAAGAAAAAATCTATAAGTTAATTGACAAATTGACAAAAAAATTGACAAATCTTTATGAATAAAACCACTTTTTAAGCTTTCGAGATAACAACTTCATTATGAAAAACCGTAATATTCATCAAAAAAATATACTTACACAAAAATGCTTAAAGACAAGCAACATTATTTAGTAAATAACTTTACTAGATTATCTGAATAAGCCTACGTGTAAGACAACTTTCGTGTAAATAAATAAACATAGGAAACTTTCGGTTTGTGAGGTGTAATACCCAGGTTCTTGTATTCTCAAACTTTTTGCATTCAACACAGTTTCAAAGAATAATAACAGCCCCTTCACTCGGAAATTGATATTCAAGTGAGAACTTTTAACATAAACAACCGTGATTAGTCCCGAGTAGCTAGCGGTTACCTCAGATAATTATGAAGAGCAACTCCGTGATATTAAACCCGTGATGTAAAGTTATACATCCACTGCAGTTGAACGTACATAAAAACTAAACAGCAGTAACATTTTTAATTCGATTAATTCACAGATAAATACGTGCCAAAACGCATAAAAACTCCCCAATTTTTACCAAATATATTCAACTTTACTACAGTTCAGCTTTTTCTTTTATATTCAACCGTTTTAAATCTTAAAAAGTGATGTTCTTAATTCAAATTACTGGTTATCGTTGATTATGGTACAAAATAATAAAAAAAAACAATTCGAAGAAAATAAAGTATCTAAAAAAAAGGCATAATAATTATGATTCATTTTGATTTTGGATATTGATTTTACATCGTTTTAGTCACCACAAAACACCAAGTGACTTTATTAATTAAGTTATCACCAAAGAATGAAAATGTTCATTACTTTGCACTTAGGAGCTTTCGTGAGCGGCAACCTTTACAGTATAAATAGTGGTTCTCGTTGCTTCGAAATCGAAAGTGGGCAGGCAATAAGGAAGTCGATTAAACGGTAGCTGTGGTTGATGGTCAGGGCAGGGCTTTATTTTGCCGTGGAGCAGTTCTACTGATAACTTGGACTATACCACCTTTAGGTGATAATTTAAACATGTAGTTAGTACAAGCAATTAAACTCCAAATTAAGTTCACAACATTACAGTTTAAAGTACAGTAGACTTTATCAAAAATCTTCAAACTCTTAAGATCAATGTAGAGTAGTCAAAGTAAGTCCTAAAACATCCCATCGCATTTATTTTAAACTGTTCTTGTTAGTTGACTTTTCAACATCTGAGTTGAAATATAACTTAAAAAAAAACACAAATACTTACTTATTTCTGAAAAGTACCAAATTCGAACACACATCCTTTAAATCAAAAGTTAAGATTACACCTCACTTTAATCAACTGTTAACACATTTGACTAAGCTAGTTACCAGAATTAACCACTCATTTCCTCATTTAGCTGTTCAGATGAAGAGATAACTTTAAGTTTCATTATAACAGAACCATAAACCCGATATGACGTAACAACTCCAAGAAATGTAGAAAGTTTACATGCTGAGCACAATGTAACAAAAATAAAACCATCTCCCTATAAGGGCGGGTTATCTGTGCCTTAAGATCCTTTAAAGTCGCTAAGCTGTTTATGAAACGTGGGTACCGCGATTCCTGGTTTTCTCATCAATTATATAAAATCGTTGGGATAACTGACTGATAATCGCGCACATAGCTTCGATGTACTTGTAAATCGCGACTCATTCATGATTTTTATAAAGTGAACGAACAGGTACACTGACGGTTTGAAAATGTTCGTCACCTTAGAGTCGGTTTTCGCTTGCACCAGATTGCAAGAATCAATTTTTATTGTACCAACATTTACCAGTGACGTTCCTTTTTCAAGTTTCAAAAGGGATTATGTGCTCGTGCTCGTTGAACAAATCAAGTTGAAAACCGACGAACATTTTCAAACCGTCACTGTAGGTACATAAAAGACAGTCTGACAGCTATTTCTTGACCTTTAAAACTTTAATCTAGATTTAAGGTGACCTAACTACATCGATACAGCCCACCGACTGGTTCAACTTTACCTATCTGCGTCATAACTGCACTTTTGAAGCTGATGAGGAGTTTGGATGAAAATTATTTATTGTTTTCCTTTAAAATTAACCCTCCTTAAAGTTCCCTTGTTAAAATTATCACGAGATTTCAAAGAGGATCTCTACAGCGATTTGGTCGAATAATTAGCTGTATTCAACCAAAACAAAAAAAACAAAGTCACAGGCAATCCTCTAGTTCACAACAATACCTACTCATCTCAGGACTAAATTGCAGTGTGCGTTCCCATAGACTTTTCAATGAATTTCTTTCATTCTATTCCGCGTATGGTCAACGATGAGAGTCGTACTAACATAATGTGTTCAAATTGCTCTACGCCCTGAGAAAAAATACACTACATAGCTTTATAGATGTCTTGTGATTCATAGGAATTGATAGTGTGCATTTTACACATACAATTTGTACGTAATCTTAATGATATTATCAATGTAAGTTAGGATATCTGAATGTTAACTGTACCTAAGTATTATTAGTTATATTAGTAGTATTATTGTAAGTATTAGTAAAGGCCTTTAGGCGGCCTTAAAAGTCCGTCACCATAGTTGGCCACATGCTCATATTAAATTTAAGTATTTTATTAAATCCAATCTTTTTTGTGATACATTACGATGTATAATGTGTATTGTATGCAACATCATCGTTCCTGCCTTTCACCATTACCCCTCGTCCTCATTACTGAGTTTCCTCTACTTCACTCTTTAAATCGTTATGATTAACATTCACTCTACTGCTTAATAGACACAAATACATAAACTGCATAATATTTTTTTATAGTCGTTTAAAATCAAAAGCTGAAACTTGGATAATAGATTTTTCACAAAGTAAGCATCTAATAGTTAAAAAAATCGAATAATGTTGATCGCAATTCTGACTATTCTCTAGTTATTGTCAAAAGATCTTATGGAGATTATCTACGAGATTTCAGCACTATATTTTCTCAACCAGTGTATACCGATTCCTTCTTTCAAATCCATCATTCATTCATTTATCTTTCCCTCTTGGTTGCACTTGATTTATTGTTATTCTATAAGTGCAAGACTGTGCGTTATCCAATCACTCATTCATACAATGCAATCATTAATTCGTAGACTTTGCTAGTTAACTTCCCGTTATGTAGCCAGTTATTCAATATACATCCTGTAGCTATATATTGGTTTGTTAGGCGCTGGCCTGTGTTTTGTTCTTGATGGCTTATACCCATAGGAGTTGCATTAAAATTATATCTGTAAAAACGTGTTATGATGTTTTTAATAACTCATTATCGTGACATATTTTCAAGTGCTGTTAGATTTTCTTAAAAATGAATTAAAATTGAAACGTTAAGATTTGAAATCAGAATATTGTAACGTAGGGGCTCACTTTTTATTGAACAGGAACTAAATTGCAGTTTTAAACGTTGTTATAAAATAAATATTTAAACACGTAGATATTATTATCAAGTATTCAAGGAATTCCTGTTTAGTAACTTACCTACATAAGAACTCATTATTAATTTAAGTTATTTTATTGGTTTATGAAGTAGTTAATAAGAGATAAGATATTTACTAAATACAAACAATGCTCGCTCTAGTTTCTAAACTCCCCACGACAAATTGCCATTCTTGCCATTAAAGTGTGTTACATGAATCAGGAAACTGCATTTTTGATGGCTGACCTTTCTACGGTCATGCTGCACTAGTTAGATAGAAAGCGGACCGTGGGCGACAGGAAGGGACCTTTACACTCGCCTCTAGCCTATATCTTGGCCATATCAGAGTAGTTTAAGAGCTGAAGGTGATTTTTTTAGGCAGTAGAATCCCGAGTTTTAAAGTGTCAAAGTGGTCTGTAAACGATCGTACTAAATAAATAAATTTTGAGTTTGAGTATGAGTTTACTACAATATCTTACGTGGTGACGTCACTTTTTGGCGCCTAAGGCAGACTTTCGGCCCGATGAACCTGCCGCAGTCAAAAAATCTTAAAACAAGTTCCGTCGTCACAAGCATTGCTTATTGATGCTAAGAGTATTAAAAAATGTGATAATTATGATATGAATGTAATGAAAGTAAATATTATAAATATTGAGATTATGTTTATAATTATCATTTATATTATACGTAAGTACCTGTTATTTATTCTTTTGTATCTAATTTCACGGTTCAATAACTTGTTATGAGATTATTATGCCGCATAGATTAGCTTTTGCGGTTCACATCACGATTTTGTATCCTCCATTTATGAGTTCCAAAATCATTTAAATTTCCACCCAACAATAGAAAATAACACATTTTTTTAATTCTCATGAGAAAAAGTTGATGTTAAAAACCAGTTTCGAGGAAAAACAAAGCTTTCAAGCTTTTTATAAAGGTTATTGCAGCTTCCTATCGTGCTTCTAAGAACACTTTTTTTATCTGAGCCTTAAATACTTACATTCGTTAAACAATTCCTTGGCAAAGCTATGAAAGAGTCCTAAAAACTGTAATGTCAATTTGGCCTAGATACTGTAGTACCCCGTGCAAAAAATATTCACAAACTAGTGCTTTATAAACTGCTTATATCACCTAAAGTGTTACAAGGAATTAGAACTAATGGAATGAGTGTACGTGCTACTGCAATTACGTACTGTGATGCAATCCGAGGCTTACATAGGCTTTACGTAGCTGCCGGGCTTAGCACGGATTTTTAGTTTATTACTGAAACGGTAAAAAAAACTATTGCCTGATTAGCCAAATTGTATCTAACGCTAGTTTTTTTTCTTTTTTTACCTATTAAAAAAAACTAGCGTTATAATAAATAAATATAAAATAAATATAATCATATCAGGCAATTGTTTTTTTTTTTCAAAATAGAACAAAGCACAGTGAAAATTTGCTTAGAATTTTAATCGGTAATCGGAATTCAAAATAATTTAAAGATGTCTATAAACATAATCCTGAAAATCGTTCAAATTATATTTGAGTGGATTTTCATACAATGGTTTAACATAAAAAAATTACGCTTATTTCTTGTTACCTCAAATTTGAGGTGAATTAATACTATCAAAGAAAAATATTCAGCACTTGTTACTTCAAATCGAATCGAATTCTAGAAATAAGCTAGTTATTGGTGCAATTCACCACGACTTCCCCATATATGAGCATTGCTGATTCCGATTCCGTGTTTATGGTCATAAAAACAATCGAGTCGGCATCACATCGCTACCATATTTTCACCGATAACCGATAATATTCCGTCGGCGTGATCATCGGTCACGTATTCACAGGAGTTATGACCCAGGAATGGAATGAATCTAGATATATCTATATCTAGGCTATCTAGGTAGTCACTGTCACCTATGTGTGAACACAACCATTGATACTTGAGCTTTCTTATTTTCTGACGTAGAGCAGATTTCACAATGGCATCAAATTTTTTAGACTCAGATTGCGATGATGGGTGCTGAATTATTAGAAGGTACAAGATTGTGATAATGTAACAATTCATTACACAAAATACCTATGTAAGTAATAAAAATTGTACATAATTTACAATTTAGTAAGTTCAGTAATTTAGTTAGTTCGTATGGTTTGTGACGTTAACGTGATGTACTAAACTCTTAAAACAAAAGATTTATCGTTGTTACACAAGAATATCATAAACACCTCATTTACAGCAATATCACCCTACTAAATTAAATAAATGTATCAAAATATTCATTTCAAGTTTTCATAGTTGCATTATAAACAATTGATAGTATTATTTTGTCTCTACATTAGGATTGATGATATCTGCAAGATTTATTTCATTATTGTTACAACTCTTAGGTTTTCCTCGCCTTGGATTGCGGTTGCCATAATTGTACGAATTTTGCATCAACGTAATTTGCCTTGCGGCGCAAATTCAAATCGGGTATTGTGTTGTCGATATGAAATTTACTTCAAACACAATAGTGATTTTAGATTTCCCTTCACAAGGCTATGCGTGTACCCTGATTTCTCTGTGTGTAATTTGATTTGGCATAATATAATTTGTTGCTAAAGTAAGCTCGTAAAAGCTAGTAGCTTACTCGGGTGAGAAAGTTAATCGCACTGCTCATGAACAAATTATAAATAATGTTAAATTAAAATCCAAAATTTGAGCAATTATTTTCTTTCTTAAAGGCTCACAAACTAAATTAAAATAACGCATTTTATCATAGGCAGTGGATACTAAAATAAGAATAGCAGTAAGTACCTACTTAAAAAATAATTTGCATTAAAAAAAACATTGTTTTAGATACCCACTAGTTGGTTCGCGTAAGTTTATTTGGTAATATCTAGTAGGTATGTATTTAGTTTCATAGTCAGTAGGCGTCACGATAATATTGCAATAATCCAGACAATTTACGTGCGTGTCATTTTTTGTGTAGGCTTGTGATGCAAGCAGCCAAATAAAGCATGGTAAGCATTGTAATGAAATCTGTATGCCTTTTTTGTCCGATGCTTAAACGTCCATTGGAAAGCGATACTGTAACCACAGGTGGGCCGGTAATACCCCAAATATCAGAAGAAATGAATTCATTTGTGTCGTTAAATAATTCATCTTTGTCTTGATGTTGTAATAATTGTCAGTTTGTTTAACCATTGTTCAAAATTTTACTCCATGACCCAGGTACTTTAGGTCCCGTTGAGTATAAATAATGATGTTTATCGTTTTACACAGCATCATCTTACCCCAAAGTAAGCAGAGCTGGTAGTAGAGATGTTATGAGACCTGTACACGTTTTTCATAGAAAATCATCCCATATAGCAATATCCAATATCCAATATGGCATAGGTTTTCTAACTCTACATAATTATTTAAATATCACCTAGTAAAAGTTAAATAACTTTTGTGTTCAAAAAGTATTTGAGTATTTTTCGGTATATGCAAGAGAATGTGTCGGAAGTTGGTACTAAAAATAAGGTAAATTCGAATGATCCGAGAATGTAATCAAAACGCAGGAATGTCACAATAAGGTCCTATAAAATGAGGCACTGTCCCGAAGCCCTTAAATGTGCGTTTTATTGCCGAAACCATAAAGTCTATTTCGGTGTGAAATAAGGGTTTCCGTTGTCACGGAAGGGATGGTTAGTCCAATAAGCTGTTTCACTTATTTATTTATTGACCCATAATATTACATTACATGGTTATCATAAACCGTAGTATCAAGAACCCATAAAAATATGACCATAACTAGAAAACATGAAAAGGGAATAACACAGCAGGCAATTACACACAAAATTATCTTGTTGTAAGTACTTAAATAACAAAATATTTTAGAAAAAACTGAAACCATTTCTATCATGCAGACCGTCCTTGAATAAATCTGCTGCTGCAGTATATCAACAGAAGTCGAAAAAGACGATCTCCATACATTAGTGGAACTCCCTAGTAATACTTGGGGTATCCATCAGAAATATACATTTAAGATTAACAGAATTTTGGATCTTATATTGTTTAAAATCAAAAGAAAACCTGTATGCTTTTATTTATAAGGATCGCTTTAAAAAGCAATAAATTTCTATAAAAAAGAAAAAAAAAATAAGGAAAAGATGTTAAATTCAAGAATAGCTCTGCGCTCTAGATTCCAAAATCGGCGTATATTCAATTTTATTCGACAAATCTAAAGATAAAACGCCTTTTTTTCACCCATGTAAACCTTAGAACCTGGTGATAGGGTTTATTTTCTATCGACGATGAAACAGAGAGATCTGGATGGGGTGCCGTTTACTATCAAAGTGTAATGCGGCTATAAAGAGCTATGAAGAACCCCCGTGGAGAGGGCTTGGTTTACGACACCAATTGCGTGGCCACACGTACAGGTTGCATTTAAATTAACGACTTATTTAAGATACTTTTGTAAGTACTTTCGCTTATGGGTATTAGGAGTATTAAACTGTTTTTCTGATCTAGTGGCTATCATCAGAACAAAAAATGGAAATAGCTTGTAACTGCAGCACCGAATTTTTAGTGTATTCGCAATATCCAACTTTTTTATCAACAGAAAGTTTGGTAGAGCTCTTTACCAGTATAAAGCTCTTCACGCTCAAAATTAAGATCTTTGAGTGCGGAAAACTTTTTTTTTCAATTTGAGCCAAAGTTTTAATAAGATAACAAAAATTCGTGTGAATCTTAAAATTTGCATCTAAACATAAGTTATTCTGAAGGTATCTAAAATCACTTAAGCGTCTAGTTAGTACTTTTTGTGCCGTTAGTCCATTAGAATCAAGATGTAGAAAGAATGCGGCAGGTAATTGTAAAACTATGCAAATTAACAGATTAAAACTACAAGTTAACGCCTAAAGTATTGGTTCAGAGGATAGCTGTAACTGATTTACTCTCGTAAAATGAAGAAATTGACGGTATCCCTAGGTAATGGTAGACATCTATACAAAATTAAATAGGTATTACGGATTATTTTAGCATTTAGCAGCAAGATAGTGATGTTAAGGAATATACTCTTGAATAACGATAAGGAATGCTGAAAAGTTCATAAGTAGCTTATTTTTTTTTATGTATTTGCTGCTGAGTAAAATATATCTTCTAAATTCTTTTATTCATAATATTTTTCTGTTTCCAGGCATCATCTTTCGAATGCGTCGATTGCATATTACGAAAAACTGATTGTACGATGGAAATTTATTTCACTGAGCATTTTTATTTGACTAGTTACCACAAGGAAGAAATTACGACCATTCAGAAACGGATGATATTTTTTGGAAAACATTTTCTATGCAGATAACAGCAAGTTAATTAAACGTTTGTTTAAACGTAAGGTATTGATTGGATACTGTAATTTCATGGTAGTTGCTAACTGATACAGTGCAACAAAAACACGAACGAAAGATACGACAACGTCTACTAAGCACAGGATTAAAATGTAAAAAAAATGTTATTATTAGGTTTTATCCTTTAATTTTGTAACAATAAAATCAGTCTAAAACATATGCAAACGGGTATTTATCACGAATTTTACCTTTAATAATAACATAATACCTTTAATACCTTTTATAATGTGTTCTGATCGCGAAAGTTTAAAAAAGACAATAAAATCAGTCTCTAAATGATCATAACTTTTAATTTAAGATGGAGAGTCTTATTCACTTCAATAATTCAATAAATGTTTTTATTTCATTCTGGTAAAACATAACTATTTTGTTCAAGAATGACAAGCACCGTATTAAAATAAATTTAAAATACTATATTTTATTCACTAAAATCTGAATAGATTTATTTGAAATATCTTAACAATTTATAATTATTTCACGTTCATTTTCACCGCCAAGCTACACCCAAGCAAACACCTACGCAGAACTTAATTTTACTTTTCATGAATGAAACCCTACAGCTGTGTTTCATTATAACCAAATAAGGTTAGTTCACTTCCTACAGAGATTCAGGAGATAAAAGAACACTGTTGATAATGCCGCGCGATAATTAAATTGCCGAAAGCTTAGTTTGTTTTACAAAATAGTTAGTTACTTGATTTGTAATCACATGGTTTAATTTTCCATTCCAATCTTATCTTATTAAACTTGTCCTTTAACAGATTTGATGTCAAAACTTCTAGGCCCTGTATACTACTACGAATGTAGGTACACAAATGTTTTAAAACTTATAGACATAAAAAAGAGTTGTAAATTATATACTTAGGTATTAAAACTGTATGTCATGCCTTTTAGATAAAATAAATAGGGCATTGGTACCCGGTCCGTATTCAAAAATAGGGCAGAATCACTCTAAGCCTTAGGCGCCTTAGCCTTAGGCCTTAGCCTTAAGCGGCTCTTGATCAATAAAACGATGACTCAGCAATTCAAAACCTATCCTTAAATCATTTTTGAAAGCTGTATCATCCTAAGATCAATGACTCTTAGAACAGAATCTATCAGAATTAACTAAGAAGTTTACGTTATTTGATAGATTACTACGAAATAAGCCATTACTGATGGAGGCTACTGAGATTACAGCATTGAGGAAATTAATATCACCCACGCGTTTAATGGCTGCATCTAGATGTGAAATGATTAGAGCTTATTTCTCGACTAACCTGCTTAGTTATAAAGATTTATAAAGATGTCCAAAAACAAAAAAATATATTATGTAGGACCTCAAGGAGCACACAGAATCGTCTTACCAGCTAGGTGATTCTACTGCCTGTTCCAAAGCGTAATTATGGTAATATTGGTATTCATATATAAATACTTACATTCGTGATTTTGTCGCGTTTAACGTAATTTATAGTAGTCAAAACAACCTGTATTATTTTCACTCGATTTGTAGGTAGCTATTTATTAGCTTTTATTTGTAAATCATCGAAATTCTGAGCAGTCACAAAATGCATAGGTATTCTTTTAGCTTTTACAGCTATGCGCACTCGGGCTTCGGAGTAATTGTTAACTTACAGGTCCTATTGGGTCCTACCTAATTATGACGGAATTTTAGGCTTTATGGCCATGTTGTCTAAAACTTCGTCATTATCGTTACACTTTCTGTATTTCTAGTATTAAACTACGAATCGGACAAAAGCATTGTTTTCAAAAATAATTGGAGACCTAAATGGTTAGCGGGAAAGCTAACTATGAATTCTTTTTTAACTGCCAATTAAAGTTTAAATCATAACTAGAACCACAAAAAACACATAATAACCTTTAATTATTTAAAAACTATGTCTTTTTCTTGTTATCAACAGCCAAACAACCAGCGTCTTTCAGTTATTACGCTTTCTAAGCAACAATTTTAGGGTTAACAGTGTTCGAAAAATATTTTATTGCTACAAATTTTTTGGTATAATATTGTTTGTTACGTTATACAGCAGACGTGATTAAACAATCGTAGTTTTCAATTTATAAATTCTTAAAAATTAAGCAGGTTATATTAAGAAAAATATAAATTTTAAAGTTTAAGCTTAGAATTAGTACCTGTAAGCTCACTAATTCAAACCAAATGGTTTATAAAAAAGTAATAAATGTAAATCTAATTATATTTTTATAGTTCTTAAATTAAATAATACAAGTTGTCAACTTGATAATCAACTCTATTAGAATAAAAAATTGGATAATTTCATTCATCATAACTAATTTATCATTGTGACAACTGATTTGTTTAATGTGTATCTAATTTATTTTGAATTACTAATACTAAAACGTATTAATAAGATGACTAAATAACAGTAATAAATCACAAACTTAAAGCATGACGACAGATTTAGAAAAAAAACTTCAGATTACGCAATAAAAGGTGAAAAAAGGGAACTGTTTGTTTGGTTGTATTTATTTTCTATACAACATGAAACAAAGCATGAATTTAACATAACTGCATTCTATGCATTATAGACACTTAAACAATTATCTCAGATCTCACTATATTCACTATATAAGGGGGTAGTCAGAGGCACTCATATTACGCATTTTACTTATGCATTTTCGTTAGGATACTAGCTATGCATAAATTTATATAATAAAAGTGCTGAAATAAGTTTAAAGTCAAATACTGACGAACACTTAACTGAGAAACTCTTTCTCCTGTTTGTCTTTGACTTACCTATTCATATTGGACAAACAGGACACTTAAAGCTCAATCAGCAACAAATCTGATGCCATCACTTTTCACTTAGTAAGTAAGTTCGTATAAGCAAGTGGCCAACTCTAGTGACGGAGTTTTTAGGCCGTCTAAGGCCTAAAAACTCACTTTTCACTAGCATAATAGTTAAAAAATATATTCTCTAAGCCTAGCTAAATTGACATTTGAATATGAATAATGGGGTAAATAGTTACTATGAGTATTTGTGATACTAGATTATTTGACCTTCACGTGTTCTACTGATTTCAATGTTATAGCGTGAATATTTAATTATATTTGATTGTTTATGACACGATTTTTATGTTAAAATGGTCGTAAAAATTGAACATAGGATAATTAAAAACGAATTGGATTTGGTGTGATGTCACCATGAACTTGATTATTATTATTTCCTGTAGAAAAAACATAACATATTTTAATAAAAAATTAGTTTATAGCTCTGTAATAAGAATGATCTATATATATATTTATGTAAAAAACTAATAAAATAAAAAAAAATGTTTAAAAATTCAGATTAACAAATTCTAAGAAAATAGTAATTTTCTAAATACAATTCATTGTCATTAAACATACTTAGATTTAGGCGATTTCTTCATCATCATCATTCAGCCGGGACGTCCACTGCTGGGCATAAGCCTCATTTCGATTGACGAAGGTAATTGTCTACAGGATGCAAGATATTTTATTAGAGTTTCCCTGTGTACGTAGCTTTACGGCTGTAAACCATTTTCACATAACATTTTCTAACATAAGAACTAAAACACAAAGTTACAAGCTTTAGTTTCGCGTGTTACAAAAGTTTTTAATTATGTCGACCTAAATACCTTACACCACTAACCCACATAAATGTAATAAACATTGTGATTTAGTTGCTATGAGTTTCTTTAGTGATTTATAGATACCTACAGTTTTGTGCTACGCAAATGAGCCCAAATAATACTTTGCAGAAAATTATCTAATATAACAATGAAATTTTATGAAAAACCTCCTAAGTATATACATTTATTTATCGATTAAAGAGCTGATGACCTTGAAATGTCTAAACCGATTTTGATAAAACATGTCTATTAACAACCGCTAGAATTAAACATTTCAATAAAAAAACGCATCCAAATCGTTTAGGACATAGTCACGATGCTTCGTATTAAAATGTTTATGTTTTACGTAAAATATGATATAAGGTTTGCATTAAAATAATCTTCGTACCCGCGTATTTGTTGGCGTCCTCCAGTTTATACTAAAAAAACAATGCAAATGCATTTTATAATGTTAGGTACGTAGGATCATATTATGACAAATGTAGGTAGAATGCCTCAGCTCCCCAACCCAACACAGGCTGGTAATGTGCGAAAATCTGAAGTAATATTAAAAGCCATACTTGATAATACATCGCTGGTTAAATGCTAAGGTACCACAAATCAAAAATCGTGAAAATCGTTTTTATTACAAAAATGAGATTACAAATAGTTGTTTTATAGTATGAGTAAAAGACATTTTTAATTTTCGCATTAAAAACTACCAAAAAACAGTTGTGTCTGTTTAGCATTTATACACTTTGGCACCAAATTTCAGAGCTAAACAGCCATTTTTGCAGTTGTGGTTGAGTGATTGGCGGAAGCGCACTTAATTTGACTAAAATTTATATTCTAAAGTGCCATATTTCGGAATGTGGTACTATTGAATATAAATAAAAGTCAAAAACAAATATTATTTTTGGGCAAAGGTACCACATTCCTAAATGTGGTACCTTTGCACAAGATTATTGTATTGATATTACGTTGTGTGTATGTTCAAAAGTATCATTTTTGAAATGCGTTTGTTTTGCACATAACTTTTATGTGAACTTAACTATAATTTTTTAAAGCATTAAGTGCCTTTTTGAGATGCGTTTGTCTTGAACATAACTTTTATAAGAAATCAAAAATTATTTTTCAGGACGTAAGAATATTTTTTGAGATGTGCTTGTTTTTAATTTGCTTTAAACGGGTTTTTAATCATACAAAAATCACTGTTTTATTAATATTTTTCCCTGTAAGTAGGTACAACATTTTAAAAGTAATGTCAAACGTCTAATTTTAATGTCGAACAATAAAACTATTTTAATACAATAGCAGTAGGTACCTATCTAAAAATATAAAAGAATGTAATCAACAACATAAAACCACACCTCTGTGTGTTTATTTATTTGTTTTGTTAGCTTAAAATCTTATCCCTTTTTTTAACTAATAAAATAAATAAATGCTTTAAAAACCTCAAATACCTACACAAAATAAGTACCTACCTATCTCTACGCTAAGATCAACAATAATAAGAGAGTAACCAACAACATACGCTATGAGGTATAATGTAGGTGTATAAATAATGAGATCAACTTTTAAGTTGCTTCAAAACAATATTGAAATTACTTTATCTTTTTAATGGCATACTAACTATTTATCATTGGGTGTAACTTGCTTGCCGCTGTCTAGCGTTTGTGGACACTGAGAAAGCCTTTGATTCGGTCGAAACATGGGTGGTACTAGAGCCACATGGGCAAAGTCGATGGAGGAACTTAGTACGATGCTCCTTCGAGCATTGATAAGGCCGTTACCTAGCCAAAATGTTAGTCACGTTAGTATGTTTATGGTTTTAGAAGCATTTATTTTGATAGGATATTATTTTTCGGTGTCTATTCATTTAAAAAAGTGTATTTTTTAGAATCTTTATAAAACTTTGTTGTTCGTGTAACATTTAAATTGCATAATACTACTAGATTGTGATTCAAACCTTCAAAATAACTTGTTTTAGTTTAATAAACCTTATTTTTTAATGAAATATGGTCTTTTGGTGATATATTTTTTGTGTATATAATACATTTTTTTATATGCTAAAGTCACTTATCTGCTTTTATATGACGTTGGGTTAAAGTTACGGAGAAACTAAAAATGCACTTAAATTCTAATTAAAATTACGCGTCGATTGATAGGTAATACATAGATATAAAAATAAGACTTACTCAAAAAAATTAAAAAAACCTTATCGAAAACTTTGAATGGCCCTACTGAAAAAAGTTAAATTTTGAATTGTGGTAGTTTAGCATTTAACCAGCGACATGACCGTTGAATCTTCCGTTTCTAGTCAGCTTATTCATGATAAGTCTGGCTTGCCAACAATTAGTCGAATCCATCAGTAAAGGCGATCCGTCTTGGCCGCGATAGCTTCGTTACCATGGGAACGAAGGACCACACACGAATGGCCGGTTGGCACAAATGCAAATGAATCCCTTCGGTTATTCACTCCGCCGTGAATATTTTACGCGCTGTTGTTCAAATTAATTGAATTCGCATCGAGATTTGACGACGCCGTTACGAATATCAGATGAAATAACTGTCTTTGAAACATTTTATTTGTTATAATGATGTTTTAATCGTTTCGGTGCAGTGGTCCAAGAATAGGTAGAAGTAAATTTGGATAAAATGTATTTGAAATGGTTTTACAGTTTAAATGAAATTTGGGCGGTTTTAAACCACGGGAAGACGATAAGATCTGAGAGATGATTAAAACAAGTTAACAACATTCTGAGCTAATAGGAAAAGAGAAGAATAGATTTAAGAACCCACAAACACAAGAAAATTAAAATAATATCAGTGAAAAAAAATATCTGCTATGGTACAATAATACTTATCGCTGACAACGATCTCTTCCAAAGAAAAGCTTCTAACGTGAACTTATTTTATGTCACATTTATGTGAACTGAAACCTGGTATTGAACGTATTTGGTTAGAAGTAAATAGGTACCAGCAGTTCTAAAGAACTGCTGGTTTGGGTCTGAGTATTTATTTGATTCTTTGACTCTATATATTTCACTTTACCTTGTTTTCCAAGTATATTTCTCTTTTTATTTTTGGGATTAAAATATATCTGTACTTAATCAAATTTACATCAAAATTTAGACGATAAACTCAAAAGCACAGGATTGCTATTGTGCACCGTCAGGTAATCCATAATATCATGTTCTGCTTGTTCAAGGAAGGTAAGCAGCCATTAATCTTTGTCTTCCTTGTTTTGCATCTTGCCATGTCAAAATCCTCGGATACTTGACACCGTTCGCCCTGGCAGTAAGCCTCTAGTTTCTTTAAAATACGGCCACTGACATATCACGTTCGTAAAAATCATCTAATAGGTAAGAACGTTCGTTAACTCTATCTACTAGACCAGAGGAGTTAGCGCCAGTTTACCGTAGTATTGAATACTGTCCTCGATACCGAGTCAAGTATCACAAATGTATGAAAATCTAGCACAGCCTCCCCCGGTAACAATGTACATCAAACTAGTTCCTCGCAGTGAAAAAAAAACATTGCGTAACAGTGTTTCTTTACATTTAAAAATGAAATGTATAATTTACTACATTTTGTTGTTGTTGTTGTTTGTCACGCTAAGTGACGTCTACAGTTTCGTAGGACACCAAGTGTCAGAGTTTTGTTAAATCGTGACTTGGTGTCGATTTCTGTCTGTCCGATACAGATGTTGTGCACGACAACAACCATCAGCGGGCGCCGACGCACATAGCTAACTTGAATTGTTTAAGTTAGGCTACTTTTAAGACTATTTTTCAATAGCAATATAAAAAGTCGAGTCATTTAGGTTAAGATAGTTATAGGGCCTTGCCAGCCGCCTTTTACCAGTCGAGTCATGTTTGTATCTTAGAGTCTTTGTTTTAGTAAATTATTAACCTAGGAGTAAGTTTTGGGTAAAAGGTAGGCAGGGGCAAGGCCAAAGTAGTTATAAGTAATAGTAGGACCTCGTTAGGGCCGCCCTTCTACCGTTCGAGTCGTTCTTTATAATTTAGAGTCATTAGTAGTAATAATAAAGTTAACCTTGCATTAGAGTTTGGGTAGAAGGGTAGGCAGGGGTGGGTTTAGTGTTAAGATATAAATAAAACTTCAATTGGTGGGTGGTCTTATTTATTCCCGGAGGAGAGGGTGGTGGTAGGTAGGAGAGGTGAAGTAGGTAGGAGAGGTAAAGTAGGTAGGGAAGGTAAAGGTAGTCGAGATAGGGGTGCCCGGGTCAGACAAATACCTACCTAGGGAACGGGAGGACGGTCCAGGCTTAAGGTTGTCCTGGCGTCCTGGCCCTTGTAGCCTAAGTAGGTACTTGTGTTACGGCACGTGTAAGGATCTCTGAAGGTCAAACAGGTCACCTCACACCACACCTCCTCGTGTCAAATCGGGACCTATGATTGGGTAGTTTTTAGAGAGTAAGTGAGAAAAATGTAAGAGAGAGATAGACTATAGTTTTTCAGTGGTTTCTAATAAAAACGCGCTGCCGCAGTAGTATGGAGTGGCCAGGCGGGACTTCAAATATAGGTTCGCACATTTCGGTGCAAAACCAAGTTCTCAATTCTCAAATGGCAATTCGCAAGGCGAAGCTCTGCCCGACCGCTCCCAGACCCTGCCAAGCTTAAACTAGTAACCGACGTCTTTTCTTGTACTGCCTGCTCCCACCATCTGCAGCCCTAAAATACAGTCCACTCAATCGGAGCCGAGGAGGACTCGAACATTTGGTCCTTCGGCAGCCGGATTTCATCTACCAGCACAGGAGCAGCAGTACCATCATCATGCCGGTTACCAGGAGCCGTCAGGGTCGAGACGAGACCCCAAACACCAGCTCTGAGGAAGCCACTACAGAAGAGACTACTTCAACGGAGCGAACCACCGAGACGGAGGAGACCACTGCGACCGAGGAGACGGAGGTCACGGCAACCCGGGCGACTGTCGACGCTGAGGAGGCGCCGGCGAGGGAAGACCCCGGGACTGCGCGGGCCCGCTCACAGCGGTCAGCGGTCTCCAAAAGGAAGAAGGTGGCCAACGCGAAAACAAGGCTGGCGGAGCTGCTCGCCGCAGAAGCGCAGGCGCAGGCGGCGGCAGCCAAGGCCGCCAGGGAGCTCGCCGAGGAGTGCCTCAGGCGAGCTGAGGAGTCGTCCGACGAGGAGGACGGCGACGAGGTGGAGGACCGCGAGCAGACCAAGCTCGCGTCCGGACGAGTCAGCGAGTGGTTGGCGCGGCGGCCCGTCACAGAGCCGCCGCAGCCGCCGGACCTGGTGCAGAAGGAGGCCCCGAGCGCGCCCAAGGAGGACCTCAGCGCGCGGCAGAGTCAGGTCATGGAGAGACCTGGCATGGGTGCAGAACCCGCCGCACCGCAGAGGCCTGTCGTCGACCTGGAGGCGTTGACGGCGGCGCTGTCGCGCATTGCGACAAGGAGGGACCCCCCGAAGTACATGCAGGAGCTACCCATCTTTAACGGTCAGGTTAGTGGGTGGTTGGCGTTCAGTGCAGCCTATAAGGACACTGAAGAGTCCTTCTCCAAGTTGGATAACGTGGCCCGCATCAGGAGAAGCCTGAAGGGAGCGGCCTTGGAGGCCGTCGGCAGCCTCCTCATAAGCCATCCCGAACCCGGGGCCGTGCTGGAGGCCTTAGAGAGGAGGTTCGGGAGGCCGGAGGCTCTGGTGCTGGCGGAAATGGAAAGGCTCAAACATCTGTCCAAGGTAAGCGATAGTGCACGTGATCTATGCATATTCGCCGGGAAGGTGGCCAACGTAGTGGCCACCGTCGAGGCCCTTGGACGAGAGAAGTACCTCCACAGCCCAGAGATGGTGCGGAGCGTGCTGGAAAAGCTCTCCCCTATACTACGCAACAAGTGGTATGACTTCGCTGCCGTCAAGACGGAGGAAACGCCAGAGTTGAAAAAGGTATCCAATTTTCTGAACATAGAGGCTGACAAGTGCGGGGCGTACGCGCTGCCCGAGGTGGCTGAAGAGAAGCCGCAGCTTCTCAGGACGGGCAAGCGCAAGGAGGCTGAGAGAATCTACTCGGCAGTAGATGCCCCCGACGAGCGACGATGCCCGCGCTGCAGCAAGCCTCACAGGTTGGTCGATTGTGCTGAATTCATAAAGGCGGAGTTACCGGATCGGTGGTCGATGGCGAGAAAGTATCACATCTGCTACCAGTGTCTCGCTGAGAAGCATCGCTGCGACCAGTGCGGTGCGAAGAGGTGCTCACGAGGCGGATGTGGTAAGTCGCACCACATATTATTGCACGGAGAGTCGGTAGAGAGAGGAGCGCCCAAGAGAGCTGAAATATCCGCGTGCGCGTCCGAGCCAGAAGGGCCGGAGCGAAGGGGTAGTCAGCGGCGAGCGTATTTAAAGATAGCACCGATCGAACTTGTAAGCAAGAGCGCAACTGTAAGTACATTTGCCTTACTCGACGATGGAAGTACGTGTACGTTTATTGAAGAGTCGATCGCCGAGCTACTGGGCATAGAGGGGCCCAGAGATACGCTCTGGATACGGGACGCGAATGGAGGAGAAACAAAACATGAGAATAGCAGAACAGTCAGCCTCAGGATCCGAGGAAAGAACCAGGCGAAGGAGCACGTTTTGCGCGACGCTCAAACAATCAAAAGGTTAGATTTCATCACGCAAGCGATCCCGGCGCGAGAGTTGCGCGGATGCCGACACCTGACCCCGATACTGGACGATATCACGTATGAATACGCACAGCCTAAGGTGGTGATCGGGCAGAACAACTGGGATCTGTTGGTGAACACGGAAATCAAACAAGGACGGAACGATCAACCCGTCGCTTCACTCACGCGGCTCGGCTGGGTGTTACACGGATGCAGTTATTCCGACGGCGACGCATCATCCGACTTCTGCGGATATGTATCAGCGGCGCGCCCTGCGGATAACTTGGACGAGGCGATGAAGAACTTCTTCAGATTAGAGTCATTGGGCATTCAAGAGCGCAAGCCGGTGAGCGACCCGGAAGCTAGAGCCGTGCGGATGCTCGATGAAAAGAGCCGACGGCTTCCCGACGGGCGCTTTGAGACCGGACTCTTATGGCGAGACGACACGGTGAACCTACACGATAACTACAGAGACGCAATGAAAAGGTTAGTCACGTTGGAGCGGAAACTAGATCGCAACGAGGACCTCAAAGCTAAGTACTGTGAACGTGTCAATAATTTACTTGTGTCTGGCTATGCTGAGCGCTGCGAGGCGCCGCCGACAGAGGGCCGCACGTGGTATCTGCCGCACTTCGCCGTGGTGAATCCAGCGAAGCCCAAGATACGGATGGTGCACGATGCCGCTGCCAAGTCTGCCGGCAAGAGCCTCAACGACATGCTGCTGACCGGACCTGATCTGCTTCAATCTTTACCTGGAGTGGTAATGCGCTTTCGTCAATACCCATACGCCGTGACAGCCGACATCAAGGAGATGTTTATGCAGGTGAGGATACAGCCGGGCGATAGAGACGCCCTGAGGTTCCTCTGGCGCGGAGACCGAAGAGGTGAGACGGCCCCCGAGGAGTACAGGATGACGTCGGTCATCTTCGGGGCCTCATCGTCACCGTGTACGGCGTTGTACATCAAGAACAGGAACGCCCGGGACTTCGCGGATAAACATCCCGCTGCAGCTTCAGCGATCGAGAGGAATCATTATATGGATGACTATATCTCGAGTTTTCTGACCTTAGAAGAAGCTGTGAAAATCAATAAGGAGGTGGACTTCGTGCATCGGCAGGCGTGCTTCGAGCTGCGAGGCTGGGCTTCCAACGACCCGAGGACGATCAGCGAGCTGGCGGCGCATTCTGGCGACCGCACAGTCGTCATCGGCGGGAGCGAGACCGAGAAGGCGCTCGGCCTGCTGTGGAACGTGCGCGAAGACCACATCGAGTTCAAGGTAAACACAGCGAGAACTCCAACAGCCATACTCGAGGGCAAAACGCCCACGAAGAGGGAAGCTCTGAGCATCATCATGTCGCTCTTCGACCCGCTCGGGTTGATATCACCCGTCACGACGCCGGCGAAGAGGCTGATGCAGGACACATGGCGGCACGGGATCAGCTGGGATGATCAGCTGCCAGAGGAGCTTCAGGTGAGATGGCGAGATTGGATCGTTAGCTTGAACAACCTAGCATCGTTACGAATACCGCGGTGCTATGACTACGAGCCGGCCGCTACGCATCAACTGCACACCTTCGTAGATGCGAGCGAGGAGGCCTACGCCGCCGCCGTGTACTGGCGCATGACGCGCGCCGACGGCAGCGTGAGCGTGGCGCTCGCGGCCGGCAAGAGCCGCGTTACTCCGCTGAAACCAATCTCCATTCCAAGACTCGAGCTGCAGGCGGCGTTATTGGGAACGCGCCTGGCCGACACAGTCCTTCAGGAGCACGACTACAAGGTAGAAAGCAAATTTTATTGGAGCGACTCGCGCACAGCCTTAGCGTGGATAAGGGCCGAGCCGCGCGCTTTCAAGACTTTCGTCGCGCATAGACTGGCGGAGATCGAGGAGACTACGAAGCAGTCTGAATGGCGGTGGGTGCCTACGAAGGAGAACGTGGCGGACGACGCGACGCGCGCGACGCCTGAGGGCTTCGACGCTAGCCACCGATGGTTCATAGGACCGGCTTTCCTACGCGAAGCCGAGCTAGCGTGGCCGCAGGAGGCGCCGACGCAACCGCCGCAACATACCGGAGAAGAGAGGTGCCTAGCAGCTGTAGCAGTGAAGGTCAGTCACCCGACAGGTCATCTACCCGATGTCAGTAGATTTTCCAAGTGGCTGAGACTGATACGAGCGACGGCACGAGTTCTTCAATTCATCTCGCTATGCCGCGAGAAACGCAATCGACGTGTGGAGAAGGTAGCCGCAGTTCGGAAGCGTACGCTTCGCAACCCCGAAAGCGACGGCGATTGGCGTAAGAAGAAGCCAACGAGAGCGCGACGAGCGGTCACCCGTCCGACAGCGGAGGTCGTCAAGGTGAAGTACGTCGGTCTAGAAGCTCATTATCTCATCGAGGCTGAGCGGCTGTGGGTGCTGAGCAGCCAACGAGAGAGCTTCCCGGACGAGATCGACCGATCACCGAGCGAGGCGACACCGCGCGGAGGAAGACTGGACGCGCTGAGCATCGCCAAAGGAGCCGACGGGACGCTCCGTCTACGCGGACGCGTAAGTAAAACGCCAGAGATTTCCGAAGAGGCGGCGAGCCCGGTCATCTTAGATGGAAAGCACGCCTACACGAAGCTTTACATTCAACACGTGCACGAGAAGCTACATCACGGAGGCGTCGAGACGGTTGTCAACGAAATACGTCAGAGGGCGTGGATAGTCAAGATCCGCCCGGCCGTCAAGACCGCAATCAAGAGTTGTATGAGCTGCCGTTTGAAGAAAGCGAAGCCAGGCGCGCCAGCAACCGGCGACTTGCCTACTGCGAGACTCGCGCACAACATGCGCGCATTCACCTACGTCGGATTGGATTATTTCGGGCCACTACAAGTGACAGTGGGCCGTCATAATGAAAAAAGGTACGTGGCGTTATTCACATGTATGACCAGCAGAGCCATCCATCTCGAGGTCGTCGCATCCCTCAGCGCCGACTCAGCGGTCGCGGCAGTGCGCCGCTTCATCGCGCGGCGAGGCTGTCCGCGGGAGATCCACTCCGACAACGCGACGTGCTTCAAGGCCGCGGACCGCGAGCTCAAGGCAGCCTGGGTAGAGGCCGTTGAAGAGGATGCAACGAACCGCCAAATCATCTGGCGGTACATACCTCCTGCCGCGCCCTTCATGGGAGGCGCGTGGGAACGCATGGTGCGCTCTGTCAAGGAGGCGCTACGAGTCACACTGCACGAGAGGAGCCCGAGCGACGAGACTCTGGCTACACTGCTCGCCGAGGTCGAGGCGACGGTCAACTCGCGGCCACTCACTCACGTGGCCGTTGACCCCAATGACCCCGAGGCGCTGACGCCTAACCACCTGCTGTTGGGCCCCAACAGTCATGTCCCCGGCCCGGGGGCATTCTCCGAAGATGACGAGCACGCAAGGCAGCATTGGAGGCGCGCGCAGCGCCTAGCTGATAACTTCTGGCGGCGGTGGCTGAGGGAGTACCTCCCTACTCTCCAGCACCGGCGGGAGCCCCGCACAACGGGCAAGCCGCCCGAGGTCGGTGATCTTGTCATCGTCTGCGACGAGAATCTGCCCCGCAACACATGGCCACGAGGGAAGGTGACGGCGGTACACCCCGGCGAGGACGGCGAGGTGCGCGTGGTCGACATCATCACCAGCGCAGGACACACCTGGAGGCGACCTACGAAGAAGATCGTCGTGCTTCCGGTGGATCGCGAGACGGCGACGGCGGGAGAATGTGCACGACAACAACCATCAGCGGGCGCCGACGCACATAGCTAACTTGAATTGTTTAAGTTAGGCTACTTTTAAGACTATTTTTCAATAGCAATATAAAAAGTCGAGTCATTTAGGTTAAGATAGTTATAGGGCCTTGCCAGCCGCCTTTTACCAGTCGAGTCATGTTTGTATCTTAGAGTCTTTGTTTTAGTAAATTATTAACCTAGGAGTAAGTTTTAGGTAAAAGGTAGGCAGGGGCAAGGCCAAAGTAGTTATAAGTAATAGTAGGACCTCGTTAGGGCCGCCCTTCTACCGTTCGAGTCGTTCTTTATAATTTAGAGTCATTAGTAGTAATAATAAAGTTAACCTTGCATTAGAGTTTGGGTAGAAGGGTAGGCAGGGGTGGGTTTAGTGTTAAGATATAAATAAAACTTCAATTGGTGGGTGGTCTTATTTATTCCCGGAGGAGAGGGTGGTGGTAGGTAGGAGAGGTGAAGTAGGTAGGAGAGGTAAAGTAGGTAGGGAAGGTAAAGGTAGTCGAGATAGGGGTGCCCGGGTCAGACAAATACCTACCTAGGGAACGGGAGGACGGTCCAGGCTTAAGGTTGTCCTGGCGTCCTGGCCCTTGTAGCCTAAGTAGGTACTTGTGTTACGGCACGTGTAAGGATCTCTGAAGGTCAAACAGGTCACCTCACACCACACCTCCTCGTGTCAAATCGGGACCTATGATTGGGTAGTTTTTAGAGAGTAAGTGAGAAAAATGTAAGAGAGAGATAGACTATAGTTTTTCAGTGGTTTCTAATAAAAACGCGCTGCCGCAGTAGTATGGAGTGGCCAGGCGGGACTTCAAATATAGGTTCGCACATTTCGGTGCAAAACCAAGTTCTCAATTCTCAAATGGCAATTCGCAAGGCGAAGCTCTGCCCGACCGCTCCCAGACCCTGCCAAGCTTAAACTAGTAACCGACGTCTTTTCTTGTACTGCCTGCTCCCACCATCTGCAGCCCTAAAATACAGTCCACTCAATCGGAGCCGAGGAGGACTCGAACAGATGTGAGTTATGGTTGGTTTGTTCTTTCCATGTTTCAAAATAAATGGTAGTGACAAAGAGTGTAATAGTTTTACTTGAATGGTATTACGAAGTTAATAATGTAGATACTTTGCACAATACAAGGATTGATTTTTGTTCAACAAAACGGTGGAGTTGATTATCTCATTGGATCGATCCTGACGATAAGCTGGAGATTTGCGCTAGTAGCCATATTACAAAATGTTTCGTACTTATCTATTTTTTTTAACCAGCTTCATTTTATTATGTAGGTAAATGATCACCGATTATTCTGTTAATTAGTGGACCTATTCTGAATATTATTCTTTGTTAGATAAAGTATCTCCCGAGGTGGTCCCAAAAAATTGAGGATCTTCAGAGTTATGAATAGAAATAATAATAATAATAATAAATGCACCATTAAAGTGCAGGAAATGGCTCTCTTACAAAATTGAAGTAGGTTTTATAAAATTTCCAGGCCATTATAATATCGCGCAGAAGTAATGACCTTTGGGACCGAAAAGTCCTCGAATGGACACCGCGGATCGGCAAGCGCAGCGTAAAACGTCCACTAACGAGGTGGACGAATGATTTGGTAACAGCCACGTTCATGGTGGATTCAGGCCACCTCCAACCGAAACAACTGAAGATCTATGAAGGAGGCCTATGTCCTAGGACGTAGATAATGATGAAGTTTACAGGTGATCAACTTTACTGACATCTTCCGTCACGCCTTTACTTTAGCTCAGACCGACAATGAACATACCATGTGAAGTTATTTCATATCCGTATTCATAAGCATAAATCCCGAGCCCATTGAATATTGATGCATACCCGTTGCCTCGAAGCCAATATGTCAACCGGAATCAGATACAATAACGGTCACAGCCAGTTGTGCCGATAAATCTCATAACACTGAATTGCTAGCACTCAGACATAGTAACGCTATATTCAAATCAAACTATTTCATACCACAGCAACCTCTCAAAAAGAGCTCACAAAACTTTCAACATCCACTGAGCAGTTTTGTACTTTGGTTGGTTGGTGGACAATGGACATGTTTAAAAAAACATGGCCACGGGACTTTATCGCGTTATTTCGCTACGTTTCGGTTATGTTTCAATAGCCATGGTCGCAGACAGACTTGATGTAACTAGTGAACGTAAAGAATATCATAGGAACTCTGTTAACACTGGAACCACATAAAAATAAATATCTATAGAAATTAAAAAAAATCCTCTATCACACTTGAGTATCCTAGAGTTATTAAAACTTTATTACATAAATGAAGAGGAGACTTATCTTCACAGTCAAGTGACAATGTTGATAAAAATACAACAACCGATTCTCAAATGTTACCTTCGAACCGAACTTAACATTCTTAATAGGTAACCATTGAGATGTATTAAAGAGTCACAATCTAATAGCTGACAATACTCAAAAAATGTGCGAGAAAATTCAATGTTCTACAATGACATTTGACATTTGAATGTAGACGTTATGTCGTTTGTTTTAATGTTCAATGTCGCTTGTACGCAAAAAATTAAAACTCGGCGCACTACGTAGTGTGCGCAGAGTTTTGGCGTTTACATTTTATTTGTCTGATTGTGGCTCTATAATACATCTCAATGTAGGTAACCAATTTACTTGAAAGGTAAACCGAAACATCAAAGTTAGTTGCCTGGTATTTGTACTATGCTCTGATCTTGTATTGTCGATGTTGGGTCGTGGGCGACTGATGGTGAGGGCACTACCACGCTGTCGAATGCTTCGGGTCTTGTTTTTGCATGTTTTAGAAGCACGAACTTTGTAGGGCATTGAATCTAGACTATCTTGTAACTGTCCAATCAGTCCATCTTTGACCAACCGATAGTCATGTTTTTGGATGTAAATGCAATTTTCAATGCTATTCAAAGTCGGTAATGGATCTTTCAGTATCGTTATCTCGCTTTATCTTCAATGCATTCTTATAATGTTTTGAAATACATTTTTAACGAGTATTTAAAATTGCACTCGCAATATCTGCTATAGCTATGTCGTTTTAAAGTATATTGCTGAAGTCCACTAGTACTTGCTACATACTAAATCAATCAATCGTGCGCACGAAACAGCAAGCAAAAACTCTATCAATCGACCATAAAATTCAAACAAACAGATGGTCGACAATCGACTAAAAAGCTCACGTTATCCTCTGAAACTTTTATTTCCCAACAGCCTAACAGTTTTGTCACGAACCAGGCAATTACATAAGAGTAATAAACCGATCACTTTTTCCCAACATGTGTAGCGCTCAGCATTTTCCGCGTGCTGCAATAACTCCTCTGCCTTACATGGCTTTGCTATTCGTTGATTTTGCTCGATGCAGTCTCCGTTATACTACGGTCGTCTTGAGTATAGTCTTTTTACATTATTATTGTTATTTCATTTTGTCATTGTCTATAATCTGTTTCATGGTTATTGTTTACTTGGTGTGCAATGAGGCTTGCATTCATTTTTTTTTATTTATTTGCTGGCTTCTGTAAAACAGTGTATTAAGGTGGCCCTTCCCGGTGCGTCTATCATCGACGCGGGCATAGCTGAAAAGCTTGTTGTTTCATCCAGCGCAATGCTAGAAAAAGAAGCAAAGCGAAAAAAGAGAGTTAGCGCCTCAGCGCTCGGCATTCAGTAGGTACTTTCGCCGCTCACTCGCTCACTCGAAAAATAGTGTGCGGAAATTTCATAAAAAGTGTTCCAGGAAATACGTTTTTTTCAGTAAGCCTTACAAGTTTGTAAAATAAATATTAGTCATTTAGAATCTCCATAAGATTTGCAAGGTTTCTATGACAATATTTTCTTTACGTTAACAATTTATGAGTACATTATGAACGGCCAAAGTTCAGGTAAAATTTATGCTAAAAGCAGGTTTTTGGAAGCTTATACTGAATTTGTTTCTCAAAATTTAGATTTTTAGTTTCGATAGAAACCTAGATATAGTGCACAAGACACCTATTAGTCTAAAAGTTTAAAAGAAAGATCTGTTACAACGGCATAATCACGTACGAGCGTTTGTATGAAAAGTGAGCCGGGTTGACCGCTCTTAAGGTAAAGCCATTATTGCATTGACACTCAACTAAATTGTATTTTTCGCTATTTATAAAATTATTGTCTGTCTCTACATACATCCTCTAAATTGGCAAAATAGTGTAAGAACAATGAAAATCAATTATATTTCTTACACCACGATAGCTAATAAGATGAGTAGGTTAGTCTTTAAAAAAAATGAAATGATATATGATCACGACTATATCCCAGGGAGCGGTAGGCATTTCTTTCAGATCTTATTGCAATTTTTAGATCCTTTTTGAAGATGTCTAAGGGGGTAGTCATATATTATATGGTATTAGTCTTTAATTGTAACTAAACTGAGATTTTAACAACTGCGATGAATTTAGATAGAATCATGAGGGCATCAGTTTCTTAAGAAAAGGTTTCGGTCATAATGAGGTATGTCGCTGAATTAAGTATCTTGTTCAGATATTTATAATGATTTGAAAGTGTTATCATTGCATACCAAATACAGTCGCAAAAAGCGCGGAGGATTTCCGATGATTTGTTTACCAAAACAAGTTTGCCAGCACTGTGCACGTGCAAAATAAAATGAATGACTGAATGAATAATTTAATGAATGAATATCCTTGGACATTTTATAATATGGTCACAAATGTATTATTAGAGCACGGTAGACATTCTCTCAGGTCATTCATTAAGATCCTTTGAATGTATATTATTATGAGGTATGTCTTAATACATATGTATTTGGTACAAGCCCAAATTTTGCAGAAGGTAGCATTCTATACGTGACTGCACGCTGCAAGCCCATCTCCGCTTTTTGAAAGCTCATGATTTTTTTTTACCGTTTCGAGATCGTGTTAATGTGTATACTTACACATTAACACGATCTCGAAACGGATGGATTTTTTATTTCAAAAATGTATAGGTATATATACCTATACATTTTTGAAATAAAAAATCCACTGATGTAGGTACGCTTAGGGTTCGAACCCAGGACTTTTAGATTATACTATGCAGCTGTGCTATATCACGTTGCTTTATTTGCCTAAGACCATCCTACAATTCCTTGGAATGCTATCCATTACATAAATAAAGATTGGTTGAATTATAATAATAATCGTCATAATTTACATCTCTGTAAAACTAGCGTAGGTTTTTATAGCTACAGTTTATCAGAATTGAATGACGAGGTTATAAAATAGCCAATCGAAGCGCTCATGTGTGGCTAAGCTCGACGATTGGCCAATAAATTAGCTTCAGGAAACAGACACGACGCTGGCCGGCGCCATTTCAAACACGAAGAACGCTATCAATATTGCAACGTCAGTAAGAATGTCACATTGATTGCAATTACTACTGATTTTATAATGTGTACGCGCATTTTATTACCGAAGGCGCCATAACGTATTTTTATAAAAACAACATAAATTATGTGATACTGGCAAGTATTTGAGGATAACATCTTTCTTAAAAAGTGGGCATGTACCAAATATGTATGTATTTGGACATACCTCTGACTACCCCCTTAGACATCTTCAAAAAGATCTAAAAATTGCCTAAAGATCCGAAAGAAATGTCTACCGCTCCCGGGATACAGTCGTGATCATTTTTTTTTTTATTTTTTATTTCATTTTTTTCATTTCATCTTTAGAAGGCGGCCATCTAAATAAACCGTTAGTTAAGAAGATTATTTGTTTCACCAATAATGCGATGATGATAAGGCATGGCGACATGGTCTGTATCGGTCGTTTGTTCGTGAGCTAGTTTTTAGGACGCCTAAAGGCGACATGGCTTAACGGCTTTAAAAGCCGGGACTGACAATTTACCGTGCCCTCCGAAGCACGGAAGCGTGATGATGATATACATAGATGATCACGGTAATAAACAAATATTGATATAATGGTAGTTGTTACATCATAACGATTTTTAAAATAAACTCTATAAGCCTTTACAACTTTTGTGCGCCGCTTTAGATTTTAAACAGTATCTTGTTGATACGTCTATATAATGGACGCACTTTTTAAAAACTTCAAAGAACATAAAAGTAAAGATAAAAAACTTTTACTGGCACTTTATTTTATATTCTGCACAAGAAGTGTCACTAAGTGCCTATTTTTGCGTCTAAATGGTCACCCACGAGAGGTTGATGGCCTGAGATTGTGGAGTTGACTGTTGACAGAGAATTCCATTGAAGTAGGTAGATAGGTGCAGATAAAAAGGACTTTTAAGACTTAAATTCACCGAATGAACGATCTATACGATATTCTCTTGTTTCAATTTTATTCAGGAACTTCTTATATTTTAACCGACGCAAAAAAAGAAGAAATTCCATGTCCCACTGTATGTGTTTTTTATGTATGGTACTTATCTCTTCTATCATTCTTTTTAGTTGTTATTTTTTATTTTTGCGTCCGTCAGTTTCAAGAGCCAACGATTTTGACAATATTGCGGGTCATAATAAAGTTAGGTGTAAGGATAGTGGGCTACACGTACCTATGCTTATAAAACAGTTTTTTTTTTTAAATCACATATTGTAATAGTTCTAAATGTCAACCATTTCGAGGTTAAGCGTAAAATTGCGTCATAGGCCATTTCACCAAAGTGAGGTCAATTCTTGCTAGCTCCATTATTCATAGTTGACGTATCAGCTTTAGTAGTGAAAAAGTATGATTCAGATATAAATGAGACTTTAATAGACTTAGCGACCGTCAGATAACGACCGTCATAACATTGTGTTATCATATCAGTAATAAAGTGGCTGCTGTTAATACTTAGCAGGAACTTTGTCTTCTGTAAAGGTACCAGGACTAATATGTATGTGATACATGGGACATAATACCCAGTGCCACAATAATATCCACCAAAAATGTTTCATACAAAGCTCTTGATTATAAAGCTTTGAATTAAAAAAAAAATCGTTTTTGAATTTCATTTTGTGATGGTAATCTTTTAGTTTTAGGTTACTTTATTTATTTATATTCATCTAACCATTGTCATTTTATATTTACTGTACCTAACAGGAGTCAAAAATGTTGTTGTTTGATGATTTTTAGCTTCTATTTCGGGCCTTGAGCGTGGAGACCGAATCCAGAAATTCCGTAACGAAAATAACCTAACACCCCCCATGCAATAGCTTTACCGCGGCAGTCTCCGAATGCCACCACGTCTTTTTTATAATCACTGTTCTGTGTGTTGAAAATGTATGTATTTAACATCTTTCTTTTATTTCTGTCGTTTGTATGGCTCAAATGCTCGTAGGTTTAGTATCTTACCGCTATTAACAAACCACATTATATATCTCATAGCGAGTTCAATTTATTACAACCAATAACTATAGCTTGACTAATAATAACCCTGTAAATAATACCGGTCAACCATTAAACATTGCTATTGTAAAATTAATGTTTAGCAAGCATTAGTAACTGTTAGTTAAGATTTATTAAAGACTTTTATTATTCACTTACATAATAATTGGTCACAAGTTGATCTAAAGGTGAGCAATGAAGAATAAATCTTTTTAATTCGTTAAAGTTATTTTTTGCTTAAGTATATAACTTAAGCGTCTCACTCGCTCGTAAGCATAGTCAGAAACGATAGTAAGTTTAACAGTTTCCGATTTTTAGTTAATTCATATCGAGTAAGGAAATTAAGTAAGGTCGTATGAGCAAGTGGCCAACTCTAGTTAGTAAATAGATGAAAATCATAACTAACTTACTAATTATAATTTTAATATAATATTTTATTTATTATTTATGTGTGTAAAGTCTATGAAAATATTAAAGTGACAGAAACTTAAGTATTTTAAAAAAGTATAGATAAAAACATTAGCTTACTCCGGTAAATAGACACTGCAGAGTATTTGAAAGTTTTAAAGCAAAAGTTTCGCAACTGGTACCAGGAATGCATAAAACACCAGGCGGTAATAGCAAATGAAAGTCCCAGTGTGTGATTCTGCGGATCGTGACAGTGGGCTCATGTCGTCGCGTGATAAATGTCAGTAAGTAGCGTACTAATGCAGTACTAAGGAGCAGAGCTTGTTCATTTCCATTAAAAGTAACATTGAATTTCCTTCCTTCTAATGCTTTTAATTTCTCTTTTCGCACCTATCCAGTCCATACAAAGGTTGCCTGGAAGAGATCGCTCTTAGCGATAAGGCCGCCCATTGTGCTTTTTATTGTAAAGTCTTTTTTTTTCTTTTATGAAATTTTATGTCTTCTTCTTCTAATGCAATCTCTTTTTGTGGACAGAACAGTAACATTTTTAACAAGCTGTAAGTGAATAACATTATTGATAGATCGTTAAGTTAAACAACGGTTTATAGGCCGCCTAAAGGCCTCCGTCATGGCTTAACGACTTTAAAAGCCAGGACCGACAATTTAACGGGCCCTTCAAAGCATGAAAGCACCCAGCTGCTGCTATTTGCTGCTATTTGCGATCATCCGAATTGTGACCGCTCAGAACGTTGCTTTCAACGTTCAGCGATTCTTAAACTTTCGTTTCAACAATCTATTACGAACGTCTTAGCAAGCTTCGCCACTAGCGCTTTACCTACTTACTTACAAACTTACTATAGGGGGAGGTGGGCTGCATTGATACAGGGGCACATGGATTCACTAGCCATAACTAATAATTGAATGCCACCATTTAAAATACGTATTGAAATACTTCCAAACGCATCCATTGTAACGACTGAGTCAGCTATACTACTACGTCGACTAATAGAAGTATTTGGCGTATTTACTCGAAAACTGTAAACTTTCCCTCGTTATAGTTTTAATTTGCGGGTCCGATTCCCGCTACGGGACAAATGTTTGTATGATCTGCAAATATTTGTTTCGTGTCTGGTTGTTTTCTATGTATAATATGTATGTATTTACAAAAAAAAAATGTATCTATGTAGTTTATCAGTCATCTGGTTACCATAACACAAGCATTAAATTGCTTAGCTTGGGACTAGATGACGCCGTGTGGAATGTCCAAGGATATTTATTATTATTATTTATTATTATTAATTAAGTCTTATTCAAGAAACTAAAGACTTCATGGTTGGTTTAGACAAATATTTACGTGGTATAAAACATGAATGGAACTTTAGATTAGATTTTATGAGAGTAGAGTAATTGATAAATGATTAGATTTCCATTTTCGTTATTGCATGGTTTACCATATAAAACTGGTATGTAATATTATATTTTCTTATGAGCTTTTTACAGAAAAGACACTTTATTCAAAATTCAAATCTTTTATTCACTTCCAGGATTGCATTGAAATGTATGTCAAAACTTTTATGTATTCAGTTACTTTTAATGGAAACATTCGATTGCCATTGGTTAATTATTATCGATTGGTGTCCATGTCAATGTTATACAAACTACAAACAAACCGTTTGAAACTTGTCAAGGCCACCTCATTGAATATGTTGCATACATTTGTAGTATGTAAATAACTCGTATTTTTGTACTACGTATGTGGGTCGAAAGTACGAAGAATTCGGTAATAACTTCATTGAAGTCTTTTGTATACGCTGTTTCAAACGTAAATTGTGCTCCTAATGTATTAAAAAATAAAGGTCAGCATTATTGTCTTTGGTCTTGTCCATAGTCTTGGGTGGCTATTCGCTATGACCCAACTAACGTTACGCGACCAAACGCATCAACAATACAATAACGCGGTGATGACGCGCATTTATCGAGTAACCACCGTGTAGAGCTAAATGGTGTCTGTGTAATTTATTTATCTGATTAAAACATTGAGATGTATTATAGAGCCACAATCAGACAAATAAAATGAAACGCCAAAACTCTGCGCACACTACGTAGTGCGCCGAGTTTTCCTTTTTTGCGTACAAGCAACATTGAACATTAAAACAAACGTCATAACGTCTACATTCAAATTTCAAATGTCATTGTAGAACATTACATTTGCTCGCACATTTTTTTAGTGTTGTCAGCTATTAGATTTTGTGATGTGACTCTTTAATACATCTCAATGGATTAAAATTATGATTTTTTTAGTGTGTCAATCGTAATGATTTTAAATTTAAGGGTGAGCTGGCAAGCCGATATTGTGGAGTGTACCCACCCTCCACTATATCAGTTCGCCAGCTGTACGTTGACTCATTTGGATAAATTGTTGGAACAAATAGTTTTAATGTCGTGGTCCTTAAAACCGCTGGTTGACTTGCAGGTTTACTATTTTTTTAAAGCCTTACTAGCGATCATAATGGATAACTAACTAAACGTTCTCATGATTTGAAGAGTTTATATTTTAGAGTATTGTAGTATTTAAAAAAAAAGACGTGTGGCACAGTGGCACTCGGAGACTGCCGCGGTAAAGCTATTGCATAGCATTTTTTCGGAGTGGGGGGTGTTAGGTTATTTTCGTTACGGAATTTCTGGATTCGGTCTCCACGCTCAAGGCCCGCGATAGAAGCTATGCAATAGCTTAAAAATGAGTTAGTATCAGAATTTAATTTCATAACCTTCATGCTATAAACATATTTTTTTTAAGGTAAAGTACAGACGTGTGTTTGTGTCGAGCTACTACAAATGGTCTTTGTTACATTACCTAAACCATAATTATTCAGCTTGATAAATACCAAGCTGCAGTAGCGAAACAAAATACCTAGTTCAACAATGTCTTTGTTACAGTAAAGCCAATATCTTATCAGAAACGAAATCTTAAAGCAATAAGCCGGTCGAATTTCTTTAATGAGTCACCTAACGATTTTACGTCAAACAATTGATCATGAATAATGGAAGGCACGTACATACACCTATTACAAAGTACAGACTTATGCCCTAGATTCAGTGTATACCTGAAGTAGCCAGCGTAAATAATAAACTAGAAACGCTTCTTCGAAGTATCTTATTCGCATGATTACTGTAGAAAAAGACTGAACAAACGTTATCAGCAAATGAAAATAGTTTTAAAAAAATCGAGAAAAAATCATTTAGGTTTAAAATATAAATGTACATCGTTTCCAGAAAGTTATGTTTAGTTAAATAAATAATTCAAAGGTGGTCTCGGTATTCATTATCAGCCCCCTGATTGTGTAACTTGTTTCACATTGTATCCAAGTTGTATCAAAGCAAAAATCACAGTAAATCGCGAAAACAACTGTCAAATATGACAGTAATTAAGTTAGTTACTTACAAATTTACTTAATCAGCGTTAAATCTGACAGTTATTTTCGCGATTTACGGTGATTTTTGCTTTGATACAACTTCGATACAATGTGAAACAAGTTACACAATCAGGGGACTGGTGTCATTTTTACAAGGATAGTCATTTTCATAAGGATATAACTGGTTTTTTTTTCTTGTCATTTAAGTGCCTTATAAAATATTTAGTACCCATTTAAGTTTGTATTTTAAAATAAATTTCCAAATCAATAATTATTATTATAATAAGTATCGATTTTTAAAAGAGAATATTTTAACCAGGTGTGTAGTGTATATCTATTTTCTCATCTACAAGTATTCAGCTTGTGATTATTTATTCTTTTTACGAATACAATCATGATGTGTGGTCCTATTAGGTTTGATTCTGCTGTGGGTAAAAGATATCCTTGCCAAGTTTTATCCCACCCAGTCATTTAATGAACGTGCCATACATGGGGCTCGATTGGCAAATGTAATGTGAATTACAGGTGGTCTTAGTCTATTTACAAAAACGTAGATTATTTACTTTTTATGTAAAAGACCCGTGGCGAAGCTGACGCGCTCGTGGCGAAGCTTGCTAAGACGTTCTTGATAGATCGTTGAAGTTAAGCAACGTTCTGAACGGTCAATGCATGAAAGAGGATGGGTGACCGCAAGTGGCATTATCAGCGGAGTGTTTGCATCCTTCGTAGGGCACTTTAAATTATCGGTATCGGCTTTTAAAGTCGTTAAGCCATGACGGAAGCCTTAAGGCGGCCTAAAACTCCATCACCAGTTGGCCACTTGTTTGTACGAACTTACTTTTTTTATGTAAAAAATCTGACATTGGTATGATCATTAATTTACATTCTTAATAGAAAAAAAACTTACACAGTAATATTCGTTAAGTAGGTTTAAACTAAAATAATAATTCAGTTACTAGCTTAACGGGTTACTATGTCAACCGCCAAAAAATCAAGGACTACACAATCGAAAGAAACAATCTTTACGAGGAAAAATCACGGAATTGCGTACAAATTAGGTTCAATTTAGATTTACACGCATTAACTCGAACTTTCTGTTATATCACAATGTGTGTAGAACTAACCAAGGTTGAACATGGAATAATACACGCGTCAAAACAATAAAAATGTATGTCTACTGAGCTACCTTTCTTTGTTTCTATATTGCTCTATGATTTTGCCAAGTAAGTTCGAACAAGCAAGTAGCCAACATGGAGTTTTAGGCCGCCTAAAGGACTCCGTCATAGCTTAACGACTCTATACGCCGGGACCGATAATTTAACGTGCCCGAAGCACACAAGCGCTCAGCTGCTAATATGAATTGCGTAAGACAAAGTTTCAGAAACGATATTTAACGTAGTAAAGTAAAGCTTTTAGTTTGCCTAAACTGGATAAGACTTCCAGGGAAACTTAACCAAAATAACCTGACCCACGTTTTATTAATAGTCGAAGAGTAAAGCCCATATTCATTTTATTATCTTTAAAAATCTACTTATTCTTTTATTTTTAGTCATCTAAATATGACATAGTTGTAAGTTTATGATTTTTATCGAGTAATTATGTGTAAGTAGTTAACTAAGAAAGCAATTTACATTGTAATGGCCACTTAAAGTAAATGGTCTATAACGTAGAATAGAGCGATATTGGTGAAGTTCAGAACCGTTTAAAAGATAATGCACTAAAGTTTTCTTAGGGTAATAAGTTTCTTCTGGTACAAACTGCGCCCGCGGTTAAATATACATTAATTAAAAGTACAAAATAAGACAACATTTTATAGTGGGTGGCTGTGAATTGAGAGCAAACCATGTGGTTGGGTGATTAGAAGTACAGAAAGGGATTAAAAGTATAGATTAGTTATAGCGACATCTAAATTGACACCAATGTTATTGTATATATTTTCGCGTTTGACACTTTACTGCTAAATTATTGTTATATAACATCTTCAATAGGATCTAAAATCTAAAAATTTCCTAAAAAAAAGATCTGATAGAAATGTCTATCGCTCCCTGGAATACAGTCGTGATCAATATATTTCACATTTTAATGTAATTTATCATTTAAAGATGTACCTACCTTAACCTGTAGCAAAGACGATTAATATCTAGAAGACAGACAAAGGTCATACACAAAATCGTAACCCGATCCCGCAGTACCAGATAGCCTGAAAACTTTAAAACATCAATTTTATCCAAGAAATTTCAATACTTAGTAGTAAGTAGCAACAATATTCAATATTTAAACATTTTTAACTAGAAAGTAATTGAAATTTCTTGGATAAAATTGATGTTTTAGAGTTTTCAGGCTATTTTTTAGGGTTACGATTTTGTGTATGGCCTTTGACTGTCTTCTAGATATTAATCGTCTTTGCCTGTAGGTACATTTCTTTTTAAAATGCCTTGTTAGTACTGTTAGTACGAACAGCAATTTAATCTTCACCATCAAGAAAAAGGCAACAAAAACATAATGGGATACTTAGAAACGTGCGAAATATTTTCCGTTCCGACACTTTGCAACAAAGTCCATACAAAAGACTTCAACGAGCTGCGCGTGCGCATCCCAGCGTTAGATAAGATACTCGCAGTAAAACGATCATAATTCTATTGATAATCAATGTATTTATTGCCCAGGCTATTTCGAATGTTGAGATAATGAATAGTTTGTATGTATGTGTCCGGAAACAATAATTAAGGAGCTTACAAAATGTATGTTGTGACTGTTATTGTTTATTTCAGAACTTTGACACGGGATTATTGCAAAATATACTGGTATTGCAATTGCTCATTGTACATTTTTATTTCATTTTGTAATTGTTCATGTACTTCATGTTAACTTGGTGTGCAATACAGAATTTTTCTTTATTTATTTATCCCAAATTTTTCAGATCTTCAATTTTGCGCTGAGTCCCACAGCTGGGCAAAGTTTTTATTTTTTCAACAATCACAGTCTTAATGCGCTTTGTCAATATTATAGTCTAAAATATATCAAAATCCTGTAAATCCTACTAATATTATAAAGGTGAAAGTTTGTGTGTGTGTAAGTATGTAAGTGTGTTTGTTACTCTTTCACGCTAAAACTACTGAACGGATTTGGCTGAAACTTGGAATATACATAGTTTATGACCGGGAATAACAAATAGGCTATTTTTGATTCCGGTATTCCCACGGGAACGGAAACTACCGCGGGTAACACCGCGAGGCGCAGCTAGTTCAATATAAAAGCATGAATTGTGATTGCGAAAGTTTACGAAAGACTAAAATATATCTGTTTACCCACTAATTGTCTTTTTAAAAATGATTGTAAAGGTGTTTCTAGAACAATCTCGTATCAGCCAACATTTGTCAGGAAATGCTCTAACAAGAACGAACAACAGTGATAAGTGCAAAGATCTGTCGTAAGATGGCGCGAGAGTGCATCACGATCAACATTGAGTGGGTTCCGAGATATCCCGATCAATAAATAATAGAATTTATATCAAAGAACCTAAAGAACATATTCCAAAATCAATAAAGTCCCAGAATGTACGTACAGACAGTTCAGAGTTTCAATTTCATAGCGTTTATATAAAATAGTAATTTACTCGTAGCTCTTTAAACCTTTTTACAGCACATTTTTTATTCAAATTATCTTCAAAGTTTGTTTTTTATCAATAAAATAAGGCTTTATTTTAATCCGAAAATCCGGGTATCATTTCAAAGAAAAGCTTACGCAAACATGCTGTACGAAAATCGACTTTGTGCCCCATGTAATAGAGCCTACGCATTTATCTTAAAGCTAATAGGTTTTTAAATGTCTACTCATACAGTGATGCATGCATGGATTGAAACTTGAACTGCAGCTTAAAATGAACAGCTAGTACAATCTTAGCGATTTATCTTCGAGTATTGTAGGCAGTTAAAGCGCATGCGCAAAGTGCTTGATAAAAGATATAGATGACAATCTTTTGACGGATCGGTCCATTAGACGCGGAATTTAACTTATCATGTTTTCCTGCTGCACATAAAAATCAATTTAAAAGAAATGATTGCGTAACTTTTTAAATTGATTTAATTATTCATTTAATTAAATGGTTATCTTATTTAATTAATGATAATAATAAATTTGTGAGAAAAGTTTACCATGAAAAATACAAAATATATTGAAGTGGAAAACTTTATCATTCAATTTTTTTGTTTTATCATGTAGGTACTTACCTAAACCACTAGCATACATTTTTAGACAAATCCTTTTACAAAACTGTGACTAAAGCAAACAATTATTAATAGTAAATTCATAAAAAGTGAACCAGCCGTACTTAATGAGCTAGGATCAGTACCATAAGCTCACTAACATTTAGATAACAGTGGGTTCAAATTCCTGTTTGACATGTCTGCTTTTAAATGTGCTTTTAATTTAATCTAACACTTTTTTCTTCATTTATGAGATAAGGAAACAAGCCGAGATATATAGGTAATTGTAAGGTGTCTCATAGATATGTATATGATGGAGACATGCGCAAAAGCACTTTCAAAGTTTGATAAAACAAACCCATTTTTACGTACATTGCTTGAATTAAAAACATAAGCATTTGTTTGTCAAAATCTGAGCAACACAAATTAAATGTTCAAAAGTTTATACAACTTTTAAGTTTTTCGTTTAAACACGATGGCTTTATCAATAGGTATGAGCAAAGATACGGTTGTAAATAGACTACTATCACAGATATTATAATACTATACTAGTGCTACTACTCCAAGTAGGTATGAGAAAATGTATGTTTGATTATGGTTGTTCTCTGTCACAAATAAAAACAAAACTAAAACCAGCTAATAAGAAATCAGCTCGCGCAGGTACTATAATGTTATCAAAGTACTATCATATACAACTTACTGTTATCGTGCAACTATTCCGAAAGCTCCAGTTATATTACATAAACGTCCACTTTCTCACAACACAGTTTTTAAAACACTAGACACGTCCGCCGTGTTTCAGAGTCCGTACGGTACTGACGGACGCCGGCTACCGAAGCGAATGGCCGGCTAGTAACTGTTGTTTATTCTGTGATAATATACCAACTATTTTTATACTGTGGTAATGTTATAGCATAGTAACTGTTATGTATACTGTGGTTACATAGTAACTATTATGTATACTGTGGTAATAGTAACTGTTGTATAAACTGTGATAGCATAGTAACTATTCGATAGTATTACATCGAGAGCTTTGTTAGATAGAAGCTTTATTTACATAAACTAAGGGGCACGTTGATAATTGCGGTTTTTCTGTTTTTTATACGAGGACAATCAAAATAGTTTCTCGGATTAGAGGGTGGTACGTTTATACGTAAAAAAGTTATCTTTTAATAGTTAGCTAGGAGTCAATTTGAACAATAGTGGCAATTCCGGATGTCGCCAAAACTTAACTAAACCAATTTGACAGCACTAAAAATGTTGCCGTCCATTTCATAACGATCGAAATAAAAAGGATGGCATCAATTTTAGTGCTGTCGAACTAATTTCACATCCCACAGTCTCACTCCTATTTCGTAAATTATAACTTTTTATTCTAACCAAATATCTTTGAATATAACATTAGATTTACAATACAGTTACGTCCGTAATTTAAATTATAGTTGCTACAAGATGAATAACCGTTAAAAGCTAGCACAGTACACCCTAGCGTCCACACATGAAACTAGCACCCATACTATTCTTATTGCGATTTATCGCAACCTCGACTTTTTGCTGCAGCCTTAGTACACTAAAATCTTTGGAGTTGCCATTGAATGTAAAAACACTACTAGGTATTTTATGAACTATATTTTATGTGTTTCTTCGTACTATATTTTCTCCGTGGGGTAACTTTTATGGCAGTTAATTTAAAGCGAAATCCAGAATTATTTTCGTATTTTGTAGTATTGTTGAATATAATACGTTACCTCTAAATTATGTTATCTATATATTGACTCCTTTTGTATTAGTAGACAGAGATTCTACATTATGGTCTATTCAAAAACTTAGCTATTTTATGTCCTATATAAATTAATTAATCACAATAACTGTTACGTAACTCATTCAAAAACTTATCATTAAAATGATATTAAGTCCTTCTTTTGGTAAAAATTAAATATTTTTTTCGGTGTCAGTGTCTTAAAATTTTCTTCACTAAAGTTTAACAAACACGACACTGTTCATACTTATTTTCACCTTATTTTCTAGCTCTGCAAAATCGCGTGACATAGGGTGAAACCCTAAGCGTAAGTCGGCGACTTGCATGTAATTAACTAAAGGAAGTTTGCTTCTTTTCGGGGCCGACGCGTGACTACCCCACCTCCACCCTCCTTAAAACATTAGAAGGCAATAAAAATTAAGGAAACCCTACAAATAAAAACATAAGAAACAAGTCATTTTCCGTAATCATTCGGTAACTTAAAACCCTAACTTGTTTATAAGGTGAATAATTTGCGTCTCACGTTACAAACAAACTTTGCCTATAAAACTTGTATGTTACGTTACAGTTTCTGCCCAGGTTTCGCCTACTTTTCAAATACTTCGCCTCGTTGTCATCATCATCACAGCTCGACTTCACCCAGCCTCCCTTAGTTTGTGTAATCCACCACGGTCCCTCTATTAAATCAATTTAAATCACATCTATTCCTTCATCAATATCGTTCACATGATTGAAACACAAACATACTAACGAACTTTAAGGTTTATAATAGTAGGATTATGCAAATGCTTGATCATAGCGACCGCGGCAACAGCCGTGAAAAAAGAATTTAGTCAAATATCTGGTTTGTAAGATCAAAAATGCCGAAGCGACTCCACAATCCCGACAATGGTTAATCAAAAAGCCGTATCTCATTCCGCGGAACCTTGGCTCTCGGTTCTGGACATTACGTTATTTCGATTTCATTTGCTTGCTCGTGCGAGATGTTTTTTAGCTCGTGTTCGCCTCAGAGGTCATGCCACGATCCCGACTCTTTGTTACTCCGGGAGAAATATGAAGGCAGACACTAGGAATAAATGGGATTCTTTCTATATTTAAATATCTTAAGGCGATGGAGAAACAGGGAGATTAATTCTCGAATGATGAATGGTGGCGCGTAAATCTTATTCGTAATTTACTGTTCGCTAGTTATCGCTTTTGTCCGTATCGTATACTGCCTTCTATTTTAGAGTTTAATAAGATACGGTCCAGAATGTTATTACTATAGCTTTTTGTTGGGTGCCCGTTAGTCGGGTACGTGTGCCTTTTTTCGTAAACAAGTTGTGAGCGGGAGGTTTTTTTGAACAAAAAGTGATTACTAGTCACGAGTTTGGTGGTGGATGGTTGGATTAATTGAATTCTTTGGTGTTGAAGATGACTCTTAATTTGTGAGGAGATAGCTTTTAAGTGTTAAGTGGTATTTTGAGTTTCAAATGGACAATTTTGACTTAAAGGGAAAGGGCGGCTAACTTGAGTATCACAAGCTGCAATAAGATTGAAAAAAAAAAACGTATCAGAGTTACTTTTGATAAAGTACCTAAAGATATTTTTTTATAAAGCACGCATTATGTTTTCCTATATTGCTAGCAACACTGGGCCTTATGCTAAAAAATGACGTATTTTTTATACTTTGATGATGTCAAAAGTGGTTGGCACGGTATCTTCTCAATTTTTTTAGAGTTTTGTTCAGAGGTTTTCAGTAGGTACCTTAAAGTTAAGTAATAAAGTAAAGCGAAGACTAGCCTATAATTTACCGTAAGATTTCATTTAGTGGCGTGTCCGCAGCTCTATTAGCATAAAGGTGGGATTAAACCAGGAGTATTTTAATTCGAACATGAGCATTTCCAGAAAGTTCGTTGATCTGTCACTTTGACGTGGGCAAAGAGGCCATACTACTTCATTTTGTAGGCTGATACATTGAATCTAGCTGTTTGAACCGAAGGGAGATCTCTTCATCATAGTAGTGGCAGGTAGGAAAGTGGGTAGAAATTATTATAAACATGTTCCTTTGGCACCATAAGGATACAAAAAATTTGCAATAAATAATTTCTTGGACCCTCCTACATTTTTTCCGTACAAAAAAAAATCATCAAAATCGGTTCGTAAACGACGAAGTTATCCGCGAACAAACATACAAAAAAAATTTTTTTTTTCTTCAACCTATATCGTCCCACTGCTGGGCAAAGGTCTCCCCCATATTCCTCCAACCATCTCTGTCCTTCGAGATTTCTCACAAAAAATATAAACGATCGAATTTAAAATTCTCCTTTTTTTAAGTCGGTTTCAAACAAGTTTCAATCGTTTTCTTATTATTTTAAGAAACTTCGTCAATTGAACGTACTGATGCATAAAATCGGCGGCTACTTCACACTTTGTTAGTGTGAAGGAAAGCGTGCAAGGCAAGTGTCAGCTATGCATTACAGGGACATGCGGTGAGAGCCACCGAGAAATCGATTGGACATAGCAATTCTGAGCCACTGGATCACGATAGCATTTTGATACAATAACGGAAATAGAGACCAATTCTATCTAGACTTATAAATTACCTACCTGTTAGCTGTCAGAAGCTGCCGTTCCAATTCACCATTTTTAAACAATTTCTCAGCTGAGGCAGGGCGCAACTGTGGACACTTTTGTGTCTTGTGTCGGATACAAACTGCCGATGAATATTTGATTTCTATAGAACCAGAATAAAAAAAAAATTAAAAACTTAGTCAATACTGACTTTATTTTAAAAAACGAAATAGTCGTAAGTAGGAGTACCTAGGTGTATTTCGTAGTATTTTGGTATATAAACCAGAACCCATAAAAAATCAAATTTTTTCAACTTCAGTCTCTTTAGTGTGACTAGAACAATAGGTATACTTAGGTTAGGTACTTATACCTATTATTTTATTTTTGAATGGTTATTATACAAAATAGGGTTAAAAATTGCCTGCTAAAACACCAATGCAGAATATAATAAAACAAATTACAACCAGCCACAAAGCTGTTTTTAATTTTTGATTATGTAAAATTCTACGATTCCAAACCGTCGTAAAATCCCATTAAGTTCAACCACTATGACTCTGATGGTCTATCACGGTGAGATACCGACCATCAAAAACCCTTTTAAGGGATGTTTCACGCTATACGGAGCCAGTGTGAACAAATATGTTCGAGTCATGGTATTAAAATAAATGGAGCGACGATGTTACTATGAAAAGCTTTTGTTTCGAGATTTAAAACAGTTCGTGCTAGTATGAGCACGAACTGAATGCCAGGATTTAGATGTTGGTCGGAATTTGTATTTTAAATACTTTCTGTGACATGTTTTGGGAACCGGTCATATCGCTTTTAGCCGTGTTAACGTTTCCAATTATCTTTTATGCAAATAAATATGTATTTCGATCAACCATAGTGAATTCGATACAAAAGATAACTTAAAAATATCGTGGTCGTGGAACCAATCGCGACACACATCACGAAATTTTTGTGCGACTGAGAAAGGAATATACAGCGCTCTATTTCTTACTTCCTCTAGTTCTCGTGCTTTATTTGTTCCTCTTTTTCGGCCCGGAATCGTCTCGGACTATGCACGGTTTCTTGTAAACTGCCCCGTCGTAAAAGGTTCCCTTTACCAGCCTTGTTCCGAAACTTTATGGCTTTAGGATTCTTTTTTCAATAGTTTCGAGATTTTTATTGAATTTAAAGTCAGAGGTAGAATGAGGTGTTTTTCTTTTTATGCAGATTTAAAAGTGTTAAATAAATGGATCTTTTTTTAAAAAAGAGTTGCTTTAAAAGCGATGCAATACATTTCTAGTACTAAACTTTTATCCGTTTTTACTTTTCTCGATATCAAAGGCACTTTATAGGCCACTTGAAACATTGTAACTTAAGAATATTTTGGCAATATTATGAAAAAAAATTTTTTTTTTTGTAGGAAGAGGGCAATTTCTATTCATAACTTAAATAATACTTGGGAGTATACTATTTCAAACAAAAAAAGAATTTTCAAAATTGATCCACTATTGACAATCAAAGAGCATTTACATTTATAAAAAAACATAAAGTACAGTGAAACATAGATGTCCGCGGTTAATGAAGTCAGTTAAAAATATCTAATAATGTGACTAGGTAAACAAAAGTTAATTAGTATCATAAATTACATGTAATGAAAATACTTCAAAAGAAAAAACTTTACAAACAAAGAGAATCCGATTTCTTGATTCCATTCCAAAGTATACTTGAAGTAACTCTTGATTTGAAACTTACAATAAAACTTCCTATCTTTATCTCAACCGGTCGGTATTGTTCCTTATCCAAGGTTTTTTGACGCCCGAGGCGAAGTGGAATCCATTAAGATAGGTCAGACGATACTAAGGATACTCTGTTCCAAATGGAGCCTTGAGAACTATGAGTGTATTGAGCACCAGTTTAGTCAGACCGGTGAATTGAAAAAAAAAGAAAAAAAAAAAGAAATATATTATGATCACGACTGTATCCCGAGAGCGGTAGACATTTCTTTCAGATCATTAGGCAATTTTTAGATCTTTTTGAAGATGTCTAAGGGGGTAGTCAGAGGTATGTCCAAATACATACATATTTGGTACATACCCACTTTTTGCAGAAGCTAACTTTCCATACGTGACAGGTTGCAAGCCCATCGACGCTATATTAGAGAGCTAACTGGTTTCCTCACGATGTTTTCCTTCACCGTTATAAGCTCGTGTTAAAGCGCATAATATACATTTTTCGATGCGAAAAGTTCATTGATGCACGGCCGGATTCGAACCCACGACCTTCGGATCGAAAGTCGAGATACTAATCCACTTGACCAACACGGCTTACTGGTGAATTCACTTTGAGTTTTTGTCTAACTGTTAAGTATTTAAGGTATTTTAAAGTACCCACTAGTTGTTAGTTCAGAACTAGTAGATAACTCTGATGACAGAGTTTTTAGGCCGCCTAAAAGGTCATGGCTAGCCGGGGGTTTTACCCGGCGTAAAAAAAAAAAAAAAAAACCTTTCTCTAGATTTTTTTATAGTGTCTCATTGAGTCGAACATATTTGTTGATTCTCGATAGCATGCAATATTATAATGACAGCGATCCAATTTATGAAGACAGAAAGTTAACTTTTATTTTTATAAAACCTATTTATCATCTTCTTCTTGCCCTTAACCCACTAGTGGGGTCGGCACAGTGTCTCCTTTCTCAATTTTGTTCTACACTTCTTTCATACTCATGTCTATTCACACAATCCATCCATCTTTTCTTTGGAATACCCCTCTGTTTATCCGTCCACATTCTGTTCATCGCTCGCCGTGTAACTCAAACAGGACCAAACATATTTAAGAAGATAAGATTATCGAGAAATTTCTGGGATGCAGTAAGTGTTGAAAGGAATCGCGGAGGTTTTAAATCGTGCTAAAGGTACAGACTTGGATTCCATTCAAATAGTTTAATACTGGCTACTTGATTTATTCCCTATGTAGATTTACTTACTTTAGTTTTTTGTTCTAAGTATCGGAAATAAAGTTTGGGAATATTTTCAATTTGATTACTTATGTGTACTTACTTATTATTACATAATTGTGTGTCGTATTTCTGTTTTTATTAGTTAAAAAAAATATGTAGCCGTTAAAAAAGCGCCTTTATTTTTAAAACACTGGTTTTACTTTCTACATTATCATACGCATGTAGGCTCTCAAAGTTTTAAGCCTTTATCGGTATATATCAATTTTCATCATTTAATTTATTTAAAAAAAATTCGGTTTATAACAATTTTCATTATTTCATTATTTAAAAAAATATACTTTATTCATTGATAATATAATTTGACGTATTAATTTCCGCAAGTGGATGGTTGACATGGCATAGTCCGGTCACAAAGTGGGGAATATCTCAATTTGCGGTTCAACGTTGCGGTAACATCATGCAATATTGCATTATCCATGGTTATTGGTAAACCTAAATGTGAATACCATTATAATTATCTTCATTTGCTATCAATTATTTAGATTAAGTAAATTCGTATCGTTCGTAAGTGGCTAACTCTGGTGACAGAGTTTTTTGGCCGCCTTTAGGCCTTCGTCTTGGCTCAACGACTTTTAAAGCCATTTTGATGCTAAGAGCGATTTTCATAGTCAATAAATAGCTAAGTACCTACTAGCGATTTAATTTTCTACAAAATACAGTTGCAGTTCTGATTCTATCTTTCTGCGTATTCATCAATGGACTCCGGTTTGTTATCTGCTGCAATGGCTTACAAATGTGAGGAGTCACGCAATACAACTTACTCGACTGCTTTGGTAGCCCTTGTAAACTGTCCATAAGTTGAGGTTCGATAACTGCGACCAAAGAGAATAAAAACACTACGTTTAACTGCGACTATAGCAAGCCAACTATGCTTTTCTAAACTGACGTGCACTGATATTAATAGCAGCACTGAAACGTCAGGTCAAGACATCTGTGAAAATGCATATTTACAGAGTCGCGTGACTTTAATTATATTTTGTACAGATATTCAACCTCATATTCCAAGACCGGGATAGCGTAAGATTACGTGTTTTGACAGCTATATAATCTACATAAATTCGGTTTTTTTTTTAATCCTCAGTCTAATAATTTTAAGCTTTACTTTTTTTTTACTTTAGTGAAAATTGTGACCAAAATGTCATTGGGTTGGTCATTAGTAGAATTGGAAATAGACAATAATCTAAGGTTCAGTCGACATATTAATAAATAAATATTCTTGGACATTTCACACATAACACATATTCTTAACGAAGGCAAGTAGACCTAAAAATTCCATCAATGAGTCATGAACTTATTTACTTACAGTTTAAAGTCGCGTGTCGTATTTTGTAGAACCTCCTTAACTTACTTAAATAGAAATGTCCTTGTAGAGGCGACAAGGATAGTGCAGTATTTATGGTGTGCGCTTGTTAGATCTCATTAATTTCATAATAAAAAAAAATATACGAGCTATCCTATGCGTTACTATAACCACCTAACATTAATATGTTCTAGATTAAATATTAAACAAAAACAGATTAAATTCTTACGGAGCATGTTCTGTTTCACCATAAAGTTCCCATCAAAATTACATAAAACTTCAACACAGCTCACTAAATGTGTGTTTATTATTAGTGCTGTACCAATACACACAGACAGTGCGCCTTTATGTAGGAGCGGTGAAACAGGCCTAATGAAGTAAATTTATGGTACGGGGCATAATGAGGCCCTGTGCTCGAGCTTTGAACGGCGTTCAGAGAAAACCTCGTTCAAACATTAAAAGAGTATTGCACAAGTGATTTGTCTTTGTAAGCCTAAACCTCCGACGAGAGCTGGCCACTCATATGAACTTACTTATAAGTGAATATCCACCTGTCATTAGAATTCAGAAGACTTAATTTTTTTTTACATTCAGACTCTCCTAAACTTTTCAGATAAATATTTTGAAATATTTCAATCGTCAATATTAGCTCACATCCCAAAAAGGCTTACTATGGAATCACGACACTTTAAAATATGAGTTAATTTTTTTGCCATCACGTGTTAGAAAAAAAATATGAAGTTGATATTTTGCTAGGTAATGTGTTTGTTTATTTGTATATCTAGAGGTTAAACTAATTTCAGAAATCTTTTAATTCTGAATATTGTTACTTTTTATTGAAACAGTAACACCCGATCATTATATTCAACTTACGAATGACCGTAGATCTATCTTCATTGTAACTTTGCTTACAACAAAAAATGTATGTCATTTATTGACAGATACCTAACAAGTTACTAATGACACTACGGTCACACACATCTACGGTCATTCGTAAGTTGAATATAGGAATCGGGTGGGCTTTTTGACGGGTATTCAAGATGGCATGTTGTCTTTTTGTTTTATTTTCCGAAATTTGTGTTTTGGCGAATGTTAATATGTAATAATGGTGAATTATTAACTGTTAAGTGTTCGTGAACGTACATAAGTGTAGGCAAATGAAACAAAACTGTATATCATTGCATTTCGAGTTCTCTCAAAAAGTCCATGTAAAAAGCTGCAGTAAAGAACCCACATCTTTACTGACGCTGAATATGACTTTGACTCGACCTTGACTAAACCGACTAAACTATATTGTACACATGGTAGTGGCTAAATGCGTGGCAAAAGCCGTCGAAGCCAAAATAAAGAAGAAGAAGAAGAAGGAATCGGGTGTCAACAAAATTTGTTCACACCCGGTTCCCATATCATCCGTTAATTTATGAATCAAGTTTGAGCAAAGTAAAACGAGGCCTTATGTTACGCGAACAAGGTTTTTGCCCCACGCCATAGAATGCATGCATAAAATGTGTTCAGATTAACATACAATCCTTGATAAAGATGTCATTTTTGTGGTTATGCGCGTTCAAATATAGCCCACATACTTTATTTGGAATATGAAATTGAGCAAAACTTTTTGTGTACGCTCGATGGAGACATAAGAATACGAATTTGAATAAAAATTACGTTTTGTTCTTGTTTTGTGACCACACAGTTCGGCTTCAGTGACTAAATTAAATTCAAAAGTTCCGATACCACCTTAATGACAATAAAAAATAAACTATAACGGAATAAATAACAAAAACAATTATTAAATTAAAACTGACAATAAAAATCAAAAGGCGAATTGTGAAAGCAATTTTGATGTAATCATTTTCACTATTTTTAGGAGCAGTAAAGTAAAACATGTTTTTTTTTTTATTATACTTACCTATTAAAAAAGTAACACTAGGTAGGTACCTACATTTGGTGTAAAAGAAGGTTTAATCTGATTAATGTTTTCAGCGACTCCTTTCAAACGTAGAACAACATTTCATAAATATTTGCAGACATTATATTATGTTTACAATAAGCGCAAAGGAAAGGAAATAAATGACTATTAGTATAAGTATTCCAACCTTTCCTCATTCATTAAATAATTCTGAATGAGGCAAAATAAACATTGCTACTTTAAAGCTATGGGCAGTACACTCCATTGTTCCACAGGTCAACCTACAGTCGTGTCTAGTAACTTCATGCTAATGTTTTATATTTTTGTATTATCACAGAATAAACAATATAGCAAGTGCAGAAGCCTCACTTCGCGAAAACATTCATTTTAATACCGAGTCTGACTACGACGCTACAAAGTGCAATTCAGCTCGCACTAGCGCCTCGTGGGGATCGTTAAATCGTGCCATCTCATTTTTAAGTTATCTATTATAACTCTGTCACTGTCACGCGCGTAAGTAGTTACCGCGACGCGAGAAAACAAACTAAAGGAGCCGCAAGGCCGCCCGCGGACGGACCGAAAATGTTCTACCTTAACAGCGGAGTGAGATAAGTCTGGTACTGACTGTCTAACTATTTAAACTGCACATGGAACGATTTGCTGATCAGTTATGTAACTAAAGATGAAGATCGCAAAGTTGAAATTTGTGTTTAAGATATAAATAGAAAAGTCTTTGTGATCGCGATGGAAGAGTATTTAGACCCATCGTGGTTTTTAGCCGTAGGCGGTACCATACTGGACACGCAATATGAATAGTACTTAGTACAGTTAGCATCATTACCTTAGGTATATCAGTGAGAGAAGTAAATGTCTCATGATAAAAATTTAGTAAAAAAAAAGGTGCATTGAAAATCTATTAGATTTACTCGTACATAATCAGCTGATATAGTAAGCAAAAAGGAAAATCGATTGTTAAGATAATTATTTACCAATTTTTATGATGTGATGGCACAGATTTCCCAAATCAAACAAAATGAGTACCTATGGTTGAAAAAAAAAATATAGAAATAAATTCTGTAATCGAAGTAAAAAACGTTTAATTTGCGATTTTATTTAGCAAGTAAAGTAAGTTATATACAGCAGTGAGTATTCTAGTAGAAGTAGGGTATTGGTTCGTTCTCTATATAATTGACTTTTTTAAGCGTAATTTATATTTTGCATCTTTCTGATTTAATTAACTTAAGTATCTCTCTTACTACTCTACGCTGACTGTATCTTAAGTAATGTCGGTGTAAATAGCGGAAACATTTTCCAACGTCAAAATTGTATTCATGTATCATTTATTTCCTATGGGAACCCCTTTGGGTTTATGAGATTTATTGTATCGTCGTGCTACTGCGTGATTAGTTCTAACCTAACAGATTTCTTGACCATAGTCCTCCATCGTCCATCGTCCTCCTAAGCGAGCATATCTGAAACGAAACAGAACATGGTCACGACTGTATTCTTCAGGTAAAATATACACTTTTTAGATTGTTATTAGCTAACTTAAATGAAATGAAATAAGTTCACAATTAATGTTTTCCCAAATCACGACAGGTATTCTTTCTGATCTTTTGTAATTTGAAGGCATTTTGACGGACTAACTAATATGAATCTAAAGTTCACAACTGTATCAACAAGATACGGTATACATTATTTAGGTCTCTAGGAATAAAAAGTGCTTTGGGACCACAAAAGGAGTGATGTCTGATGTAAATTTTAAATTTTACGAGTAAAATTTGTTGTATAATAATAATTATCTTTTGGAATTATTTAAGGCAGTTTTTCAGCGCAAAAACCATCAAAATCAATCCAAATATAACTCAAATTGAGTATTTTCTTGAACTAAAAGTAAATTTATTGTTGCTTAGTAATTATAATTATTAAAGACCTCGTGATAACCAAAGCAATGATCGCATATCTTCAACATACATTTGGCGAAAATAATTTTCCATTTTGTTCTAGAACAATAGGACGTTAAAATGGACTCATACTGCCATTAGCTCGGTTCCACCATCAGATAAGACTATGAGATTTGCTGGCCCAGTATCTGCAGCCTGTTGACAGGTAACGGGAACGGTTACAACTAGACTGAATGACTTTATAACTTATTTAAGATTTCTAACCAACTTCAAAGAAGTAGAAAGATAAGTTCTGCAAAATGTATCCCAAAATGATTTAGAAACTAATTGTTTACAAACTTCGAAAAAGAAGTTCACATGTTCGACTAGGCGTATTTTTTCCTGTTTTAGGTTTCTGTAAGTACCTACTAAAAACCCTTACTATCAGGGATCTACTATTGGGCACGTGATTTTCTATCTGTCCGTCTTTTAAAACCTATCTATATTTTTATCTACTTGGTTTACATGTTGGTTTAGCAAATATAAAATACTTACTTCTAACTTAAGGGAAACAGATCAATATTTTACCTGGTGTTGTAAGCAGACCGCAATATTACCCAATTATTGTATATTTGAGCGGAAAATACGTTTTTCACGCAGAAACCCTTGGGAAAAACACAAAGTGGTTATTGACCTATATATAAGTGTTTCGCATTCGACCCTTGAAGATATCACACGCAAGTTATAAACGACTGTATAAGAAGTTAGGCATTTATTTACTTTCTACAGTTGTATTGTAAATTGAACCGTGTGGATGCTGACATGAGCAAAGAGAGAAGATAGTTTAAGAGAAATACATTTTGGACCTAACCCTGAGTCGAATATGCAAACCGGTATTCAGTGACACAAATCTTATTCTAACATAACATATATTTATAATAATAATAAAATAATAAATATCCTTGGACATTCCACACGGCGTCATCTAGTCCCAAGCTGAGCAATTTAATGCTTGTGTTATGGTAACCAGATGACTGATAACCTACATAGATACATTTTTTTTTGTAAATACATACATATTATACATAGAAAACACCCAGACATGAAACAAATATTTGCAGATCATGCAAACATTTATCCCGCAGCGGGGATCGAACCCGCAACCTCTGCGTCTCACTGGGCTTTCGCCCACTGCGCCACAGAGGTCGTCAATTTATATTCCACATGGTTTAAAAACTATTCATACTGTATAGTATAGTCAAAATGTTTTGATTTTCCAGACAAGTGATCTGATTGCACTTCAATCTGTCAGAACACAAAGGAAGTTTTGTGTCAATTTCCGGGGTCAGCTTATGTTGGTGGATACTGAATTTATAACAGTTCACCAACATAAACGGGACCCAAAAATTTACACGAAACTTCGTTTTCGTTGATCCCAAGTAAGGCCTCTGTTCATTCACGCCAATCGCTCAAAATATGGCAATCTTTCATGCTGCCAAAAATCAGAAAACTAGGGAAGTGAGTGGCACTCAATCAAACAGGACATCGATCCGCTTTCAATAAGAGGTCACTCCAGCCCCGAGGCGGTAGAGCTAACGCAAAAACTCGCTTGCAAACATTACTGGCAAACACGAAGGCAGATATTGAAATCGGCTCTGCGATAGCTTATGTAGAGAAAAGCTGGCAATGTTCTCTTCATATTTATGATCAGCTCAAAATTAATGCGAAAACTACTCGTAGGAGTGAACAAAGACGGTAAAATATTTTATATTGCTTACAAATAACCCTTAATAAGAAACATGAGCCTTGTTTTAAACTTTGAGATAAGAAGGGGAATCCACTCTTTGGATTAAAAAAAAAAACATTTTTGAACAGTCATAACCTAACCTAACTCACCCTGGGTTCCTAACAAGTTGCAATCTTTTTAAGGACTTCGAAGTATTTCCTTATAAAAATACGTAATATTACATGTACATTGAAATACAGCGTTTGAAATGAAAGAAGAAAGAAAAAAAGAAAAGGTTTATTGACAACACACAAAAATGGTACAAATCAAAAATACAAAGACAGAGCTTAAGGCAACAAATATTAAAACAAAAACGTACTTAGGTAACTAAAGTACCTGCCTTATGGGCACTCTGCCTAAGGGCGTTGTCAAAAGGTCCAGACTCAGCTTTAAGCTAGCTTCACGAGGGGGTGCCAGGTGAAGAAGCGCTGGTTTCCAGTCTGGGCCTAAAGAAGAGTGGCGTCATAAACAAAATAGATAAAATAAAATAAATACATGCATTTTATAAGAACATTACATATAATATAAGTAATAATTACATAAAATACCTTTATATGTAGATATTACATCATTACATAATTTTAAATATATATTTTTTATTAGTTAAAAAAAAAGAAAATGATAAAAATAAAATAAAAACCTCTGACAGTGACATTTGCATTGGCTTTGGCTGAGCATTGGTTGGTCCATGGCAAGGCAAAGTCTATGGTTGGTCTATGGTATGGAATTAATGAAAAACAATTATTGAAAACAATGAAAGAAAACTAAAAAGAAAATAAAGAAAGTTTAGTGTTGGAGACCAACAGGCTGAGGAAAAGTTTGAAATTTGGCTAGCTAGAAAGAAATGCAACACAAGCTACCTACCTGAAAAGAAAAATATTTAAAAGCAGACGCAACAAAATTAAAGAAAAACAGGTAGGCAGTATCAGAAATGTGGTGCTAGAGGAGGATGGAGAAAATCAGCTGGACAGAAAAGGTTACCAACGAGGAAGTACTGAACAGAGTTAAAGAGAGAAGATTGCTAATGAATACTGTCAAAAACAGAAGAGGAAAAATGATTGGCCATCTTATACGACATGACAGCTTTATAAGGAACATCATAGAAGGAAAAGTGGAAGGAAGGAGAGGAAGGGGAAGACCGAGAATTAATTACATAAGTCAGATAAAAGAGAAGGTCGCTGTCATGTCGTATCAAGAAGTTAAAGAGATTGCATTGGAAAGAAGTATATGGAGGAAATTGCATCATTACACCGACAAGAGCTGAGCTCTTAAGTTTTTATATATACATGTACATGAGTTACGTGTAACAAACTATAGTGTCATAATTACCATTTCGAAAATGACGTCAAATCTCGACCGTACCTACTATATTCCTAGAAGACGCACGTCAAAGATCATCAAGTGAGTATCTATCCAGTCAGAAGCCAGTAAAAAACAAATTTGAGATTTATATATTATATATTTTGACATAAATATTTCGAACGTCTGTATTGAACTAACTTCTTTCTTTGGAGCTATACACTAGTTCCGAATGAAAGAGCATTTTCAGTGCGATTGAGAGTTTTCAATGGTAAGTGTAACCAGGTTTCAGTTGCAACTTCTTCGTATTTGAACTGAATGTAGTTTGGATACCTTTAGATTCTACCTGATAGCTTTATCTTCTACTTCACTGGTTTAAATTATGTGTTTTGTAATTAGATCGTGATAATTGGAGAGACCAAGAAAGGCCTTTGACCAGCAGGTACGGGATAATAAACGTCGAGACGTCTATCGATTCTAGTATATATCAGAAAATATTGGTGTTTAAATCACATTCTAACAACAAACAACGCAAAGCTTGTACTAATTATACGTAGTAAGATATCTAATTCATTTGGTATGTATTTTTTGTGAGCATGTTTTTATAATTCTTTATAACACTCGAAACATAATAATTGGACCAGGTTATATCCGACACTATATGAAACAGTCGGTACACTAATTAGCTTTATACAGAAAAAAAACAAATAAAATAAAAATGCAATAAAAGTAAGTAAGTTCGTATGAGCAAGTGGCCAACTCTGGTGACGGAGTTTTTAGGCCGCCTTAAGACCTCTATCATGGCATATCGACTTTAAAAGCCGGCATTATATGGAAACGGCATCTAAAGCCGTTGCCTATTTTAAAAGATATTGAGCGTACAGATATTATGTTGATATGGTTGTGTAAGTTCTATTATAGCAAATTGTATAGCAATGAAAATATGCAAACAAATCTGAACATCTGTGATATAGCTACATATTGTACTGTACAGAACTAGACTGCAATCAAAGCTATATAGTATAGCTATACTCTGCTGTACATAGAACTGTCCAGCTTCCTCCGTGTTTGGGCGTGACAGGCGACGACGTTTGCAGATGGGAATCTAGCTGCGAATGTAGTGTCGAATAATCTGCTGTAGATCTTGACAATAGGGGTTAGGAAAGGGAATGGCAGGTCAGATCATTTATAAAATAATCGCACACTGTATAAAATATTAAAATTTGATCAGTGAATTATGTAGTAGTAACCTTAACAAAATAGTATCTGTACGCTCAATAAAATACACAACGGATTTAGATGCCGTTTCCATAATTTGAAAGAATGATTCAAGAGAAAGGTTTATTGAGAAAATACATGCATACAAGAAGAGAAAACACCGTGTAAATGGTTCGCTAGTCATGGAAAAAAATAGTCTCTTTCCCCCGCCCTTCGTCGCATTTACAAAAGACAAAAGCTTTTGTACAATATGGACATCTTTACTTCGTATCGTGACCGTACTGAAGATGTGAAATGTTAAAATAAAATATTATTCAAGATATTGAATCTCATATTACATTGGCGATAGCAACAGTCTTGATTTCAGAAAAACGAAAGCCTTCATATTAAGATATAGAAGTTAAATACACAAAAGTAACGGCCGTCAATATTGATAATGTATTAACTTTTACAAAAAAAAGTAGGACGCAAGATTTAGACAAAGAGTTAATCTTAAACCAAATAACTAAGCAGAGGATGATTATTTATCGCTTTGTTAATAAACGTTTGATTATTAAATGTTACAGTTAAAGTTGAGTGATCTTGTATTGTGAACTAATTGTAGACAGGCCACGTAGTAAGTTTGAACTGACTATATAAATATTTAATAAAGCTCTGAGATTACGCACGCTATTGGGTATATTATGACAGGACAAAGCCATTTTTTTCAGCTATTGCATAGCTTCTATCGCGGGCCTTGAGCTTGGAGACCGAATCCTGAAATTCCGTAACGAAAATAAACTAACACCCCCCACTCCGAAAAAATGCTATGCAATAGCTTTACCGCGGCAGTCTCCGAATGTCACACGTCTTTTTTTTTTATTTTTATGTATTGTATGTATAGGTACGTGGAGTTTACAGAAAACTAAAAATTATACGTATTCAAAAGTTATATGGTTGTTTTATGACGGCATTAGTAATGTTTAAAACTAGAGCTTTTACGCAAAATCGGATAACTACCTTGCAAAGTTGCGGCGCAAGATGTAGTGATACTATTGTAGTAGATTATTGCTCACGATAACCTTAGCTTATGTTTTATCGGTATTTTAGAACAGATTTAGATAAAACGTAGGTAAGATTAAATATTAAAACTTTTTCTAAGGTTGAACATAAAGTTTATAAAATGGACGGATAATAATAATAGATTATAAATTAAAATTAAATTTAAAACTTTGTAAGTACTTGAGGTTAATTGATTAGGTATAAGAAAGGAATAAAATGAAAAGCTCATGTTTCACTTTGTTAGTTTGAAAGCTTGCAAAATACTGTTGGTAATTTTGAATTAGTGTTTTACATAAAGCTTTTTTAAAAATAAATAGATCTTACATATTTTGCGTGTGTGTTTTTATGTTATATTATATTGCCTGTTTAATGTGCTTCGGAAACCATGTTTTGTCTTTAGACTTTAAAAATCTTTATATAAACATATTTATTGCACAGTAAAGTTTATTATAATTATTAAATATTTTAGGACATACTAAAACCGGAAAGTAGCTTTTACTATCGGAATCACATCAGACTAGACGACATTTTATGGTAATAAGATTGAAATCACTACTAAGGTAACGTCAGCAACAAAAAATAATTTCTGATTAAATTATTCATGTCATTTGAGAAAAAACAATATCAAATCACACAAATTTTCTTCTTTCTCTTTCTCAGTGATGGATGTTGGTATCGAAATCGACGATACATTTTTGTTGATAGAATATCACGAACGTTGACGAATATTTTTTTTGGTTGTTTATATTTTTATTCGAGTATCTCTTCCTGCCGCCTTAGAACATTTAACTACGCAACGGATTTCAGCAATAAAATCCGTTTTTCTTCAATGTATAGATAGATTCAAGACGAAGGTGTTTTATGCATAATATATGCATATAATTATAGTAGAAAATAACCGTGCGAAGGCGTGTTTGCTAGTAGTTTTAATATTAGATCTATAAAAATCTTGAATTTTACATCTTTTTTTTTAAACAAAAGATATTTGGCAATTTTTTTTGCTAGCGGTATTTATTAGGCAACTTCCTACGTTGCATTATAGAGCATGATGCACTGAACTATGCATGTCATGTAGGTGAATGCAGAAATGCAGACATCGTGTCGACACTCTGACCTAACATTTTTTCGACACCTTGGTTTTGAAATATGCTTATAAGTCCTCAAATGGTAATATTCTAGTTTTTGATTTAACTTCAAGTTCTAACTTAGTTTTTTCAATAGCGATCAGCTCCTAGGATTGAATAGTTGTTTGAAAAACCAATTAGGCTTCCAAAAGAGGTTAATATAAAGTTAGCATACTAGCTAAATGGTTCTAAGAGCTTATGGTTCTAAAATGTTTCTGCCTTAGTTTTAATTTGGCACTCCATCATGCTATAGTATGGCTAGTTGGTTGTACAATGATGAAGATGCAACCTAACCAGGGCCTATTCAGAAACACATTTTGCTGATATTCGTAAGAGTAATTCAAAACCTTTGCAAGGCTTTTAGGTTTTTTCGTTGATCAATTCTAGTCTCTCTGGCAAAAGTTAAGATTAATTGGAATTTTAAAATTCTTTTTGGTATTTATGAGGATAGTTTCTAGTCCTAAAATCTAAGGAAGAACGTTGTAAGACTTTATTTATGCGTTTTGGATCACTTTGCAACTATACAGGATGTTCTGGCAAAAAATTATTAACAGTGGCATTACCATTTTATTTAATACATACCTAGGTAATTATTACAACAGTGTGTAATATACTAAGGTCGACAGACAGACCGATGCTTATTGTAATTGATCATTATTGCTTTTTTAAGGATTTTGATATATCGACGTGGCAAACTATAAATCTTACCGATTCATATAGGTGTCATGGATAATTCAGTTGTGTACGTTTTCGAGCAACTAATGTTTGATCAAATGTATTAGTTTTTAGTCCATTTACCGCATGTGACGTTGAGAAGAGCTTTTTATTTATGTGTTTGTTATTATGCAAAAAAATAAACAAAAAATAAATAAATGGGAAGTGATACATTGGTTGGGTAATCGGTAATCGGTGAATAATCGTTCTGATTATCCATGAAGTTAATAAGTACTATTTTAACTTACATTTTTAATTTTTCAGTATTATAAAGCTTCTGTATGGAAAGAAGACTAAGTATTATTATTCTTCTACCCAAAAAATCTTAATCTTGCTCTTTAAGGTGCCTGTATAAGGGTGAAACTAGCGCCACCGCCTATTTATTTTATTATTACGTTGAACAAAGGAATTAAAAAAACTGAATGTACAACTTGTGAAAACAGGAGGAGTAGCGAAAACAGAGTTTGGTGGCCACCAAGTGCAACTTGGTGGCCACCAAACTACTCCTCCTAAACTATACAAAATAAAACTTTTACATAGGTATTAAAAAAAAGCTTATGATAGGTTACGCCTGCTTTATGCCGTGGCGCTAGTTTCACCCATATAGGCACCTTAACCGATTGGCATCCAATTTCCATTCTTCCATTCCTTTCCAAAGTTTTTAAACGTCTTGTTCGTGGTAAGCTTAGTTTCTTCCTTATCAAAAATAACCTTCTCAATCCTCTCCAATCTGGTATCCGTCCCGGTCATAGCACTGTTACAGCGCTTGTTATAAGATCACTGACGACGTAAGATCTGGAATGGAGAATGGTCAGTCTTCTTCTTCTTCTATCGTTTCGATGTTTCAACAATTAAATTATCATGGTCTATATATCGGTGGCGTTTACTAGGTCCTCTTGGTTACAGCTGGTAGGGCACATAGGGCATACAAGTAAATGCGCCATATCCTGAGCGGCAGCTCCACAATCACACTGGAGTGGTGTAGCGTCTCGGAATCCCCATTTTATCAAAGTCTCTCTGCAACGGCTAACTTTGGTTCGGAGTCGGTTTAACGCTTTCCACATTGGCCATGTCAGATCACGGCCAGGTGGTAGGTGTTCGGCTGGGGGTAATAAAATCTGCGACGACAGAGGACATCCACAGCTCCAATCGAGCGGCTGTTGCATTCTTTTCCGTAGGCGAGGTTAGCCCTAGAAAGCTCCTGCGGCTTTTTAACCGTACTGGAGGCATCTGATAACCATATAGTGGATCTCGCCTGGCTGTCTCCTGCTTTCGTTTATCGATAGAACACGCTACCTCTCTACGAACTTCAGGAGGGGCAATGCCTGCCAGCGGATAAAGCAATTTTAGTGGCGTGGGCTTAGGGCATCCGGTTATAAAGCGGCACGTTTCGTTAAGTGCTACATCAACCATTTTTGCGTGAGCAGAGCGGTGCCACACTGGGCAAGCAAATTCACCTGCGGAGAAGGACAAAGATAAACCGGTCGTCCGCAAGACTTCAGGTGCCTCACTTCCACGAGGTGGAAGTGAGGCGCCGCAGGAGATTGTTCCGAGTTCCTACTTTTTGCTTGACTTTGAAGCAGTGGGATTTATATGAAAGGGCTCTATCCAGCATTATGCCCAGTCTGTTGACTAACTTGAAATAACTAGACTTGGTCAGTTGACTAACTTGATAAAACTTGGTCAGTTGATTAACTTGAAATAACTAGACTTCAGTAATGCTTTCAATACTGTAGATTTTGACCTATACATGATTCATTACGCTCGCTTAACATAATAACTTCATCAGTGGTTGACTGGTTTCGCAGTTATCTGCTTGGTCGTCGGCAATGAGTTCGAGTTGACGATACCTTTTCGCCTTGGAGCCCTATGTTGGCCAGTGTACCTTAGGGTGGCATTTTATCTCCTCTTTTTCTTGCACTTTTTATTAACTTCATTTCAAATCTTCTTACTTCTTCGTACAACCTTTATACAAGCGATCTTTAAATGTATATGCAAGCTACGGTAGATGGCATGTCTGATGCAATTAGTAGCATTAACAAGAACTTACTTTGTATCATCTTCAAAGGATCTGAAATGCTTAAAACGATCTCTTCAATCAATCTTTGGATGTAGAAGAGTTACATACAACGAATGGAAGATTGGTCGGGTGCATAAAAAACCAGGAAAATTAAAACAACTACAAAAACATAGTAAAAAACTTACTAAAGTAATTTCCTATCTGTATGAGTTCACCTGGAATCGTTCAGTTACTTACCTACTGATTTATTTTGTCCCTATCTCTATTTCAATATAATTATCATTAGATCTGTGTAGGTTTAAGTAAGTATATTTTTACAATTATTTATTCGTTTATGTAGTTTATTATAAGTAGGTACTTTAGTAAGTTTTTTTACTATATTTTTGTAGAAGTTTTATTTTTCCTGGTTTTTTATGCACCCGACCAATCTTCCATTCGTTGTATGTAACTTCTCCACATCCAAAGATTGCCTGGAAGATATCGTTTTGAGCGATAGGCCGCCCATTGTAAATGTTTTTGTTATTGTTTAAATTATGTTCTTAGTGTAAGTGTAAAGAATTTTTATTCATTTAGATGAGAAGCCCTTCCAAAAGTAAACATCCTGTATGGAAAAATCACTCACAATGAGTAATACCTAATGGTTTCAGCAAGCTTTGGACACTGATCTAAGTAGCCGCATAAAGTTGTTATTTAGGCCAATAAAGCTTATTGCAGGCTAATAGGCATAAAATAGATTACATTTGACTAAATAACAACCAACTAGACCTGACTATTACTATCAAATCCTGAATTAGCCTTTAAATATACCAGTAGCTCCTAGTTTAGCATATTGAAAGTCCTTTTGGTAATTTTTAAGTGCAAAAGGGCTAGAGCCATGGCTTTTTTATCATAACTTAGTTAAATCTCAAACCTGTAGGTTCTGGTATCAAGTCGGCCATTTTATTACATTAAAATCTCATTTCGTAAGCAATTAAATTAGCATTTTTCGCTTTATTAAGATTTTAATTTCAGTTTTGTGATACACATAGTTAATATATTTAAAATTCTGATCCTTTAAGCATTTTTTTGTAAAAAAAATATTTTTTTTTAAATAAATTATTGTATCTAAATTATACAAAATGAAGTATTTCAGAGGGCCCGTAAGTTTTACACTGGGTATCGAGACCTATTTCATCGACAAAGTAACCGTCGCAGTAAAACTGACCAATACGTTCAGTGATAACAGTATCATAATAACCTGTCTCAATAAAAATCACTACGAATTAAAGTCGCCATCATTTTATGTATTCACAATGTCTTTGAAAGTCTTAGTAAACCTAATATAATCTTTATGAATCCCAAAATAGCCTATTTTATATTTTCGTAATCCAATTTGATCTCAAAATGATCTTCAATTAAAACTTGAATTGGACTTACAAGACTTTTTCTATGTCAATTTGAGTCTAATTCAAGGCTTGCATGTAAGTTCTGTTAAAGACTCAGCAAGGCCCATTGGGTTTTGAGAAGGTTAAATTTAGTTTCTGGGCTTTGCTTTTTTATCCTGACGACTTAACGCCAAAACGTTGTGCGGAGGTTCTGTATGTTGGGCCCTTTTGGACTACAGGATAAATTGAGAAGGTTATTGTAACGTTCTGGAGACTAATCACCCAGAACCTTAAGACTTTCTAAAAAGGTTCTAAAACCTTTTTCAAACCATTTCAGAAACTAAAATGTTACTTGGGGTGTACATAATAATATTGTACCTACATGGTGTCCGAGGATGTTTAGATGTGGTACGTTGCCGATACTAATCGATGTACTCGTACCTTCGACTCTCTCGATTCTTTCAATCGATGTACGTAGATGAAATAAACAAATATATATGAATGTGATAAAAATATTCTTTATCGATATAATAATAATAATTATAACATGGTGTCTAATGTGTCTTTCTAATGAAACGATATCCAATAGAAAAATGATTCTTGATTAAGATCCCTATAACTGGGAATATACAGTTTAATTTCAATTGAATGTTTTAAGTTTATAAAATTACACAAAATCTTTCTATCAAAGCTTTACATAAATGAATAATTTCCTGTATTTGAGGTTTTTTACTACTTATAAATTAATTAGTCACAGCAAATGCTGATTTTAATTTATTAAACAGGCATAATCATCAAATTTGTAATAAAATTGTTTATTTGATTTATTTATAGGATTATATTGATATAATTTACATGTATTATCGGTCGTAAATCAATAAGGAAGTTGGTTTCAACAGATTTAATCCTCGAAGTGTTTATGGTTTATATCGGTTGTAAAATTGTGATTGAATATTCATTTGTAAATGTATTTACATGTGAATTGATGGCATTCACGTATTTGGTTTCTATTACGATGTTTAGTTTCAATCTATATTCACAAAATATTGTGTTCAGATTTGGCACCTTCTTTCGTTTTGCTGTTGTATTGTGATGTCGAATAGCCTATAACAATCCTCGCTCAACGAGCTATGGAGAGGGTGCTATGCTTGGGGTTTCTCTACGGGATCTAATCAGAAATGAGGAGATACGTAGAAGAACGAGGGTCACTGACATAGCCAAGCGAATAAGCTCGTTGAAATGGCAATGGGCAGGCCATATAGCACGTAGAACAGATGGATAAATGTTTGAATCCAACGACACAAACCAACTCTGCCGTTTTAGTATATATACCTATATTTACCAATTATATTTGTTCACATGTGAAAATACACATTTTGCTTGCCTGATTTCTGTTTGATGTTGCCTTTATTGATGTTTTGGTTTCCTTTTGATTTACCCCCAAACCCCAAAGCAAACAAATTAAATACAAACTTTTTATTCGTTCGATCTCGTTATCGAACGAATAAAAATCGGTCACTGATCTGAACTTGGAGTTATGGTTGGATTTCACTCAATTAGAACAAGTTGTTTAGTTTTTATCTACAATATAGTAAAAAAAAAAATGTTACCTACCACTACGAACATTATTGTGTTCGTGGAGTGGATTTTGTGATAATAAACTATCGTTACTATCGTTATACTATCGTATAATACAGAACGGACAAGTGATAAAAAAAACAGAAAAAGAGAACCTTTGTGTGTCAACATCACCCTGAGGGCAGGAATTATAGTGAATTCTTATTACTATGGTAGCGGAGAACCCTTAACTTTTCCGTAAGTATCCAATTCACTTTATAGATACAGATATTTTCAAACGCAAGTTTAAAAAGTTAAGCATACTGGTCATGAAATCTTAAAAATGTATCAGGATTCAATATTTGTAGCAATAATAGTCTTATTCTGTATAAGAAAAGCGATGCTATCGCTACGTACCGTAACGATGCGAAGTCAATAGGGTAATAACGATTGAATATAATCATTAAAGCTACCGAGTGTTAAGGTATAGGCATGGAAAGATAGCTCATTCAAACTGCGAAGATTCATTCAAAGTGTTTGAACGACATGAAGGAAGGTTTTGGTTTGGTTGCCTCTTTGGAGTGCCGGATGAGAGGTCACCAGAGCCCTGAGTTTGATTCCCGTGTCATAAAATATTTTAGACGATGAAGTATTTGTTCCGAATAAGCTTTATTGTTAGATGATAGTTTCTGACGCCAGAGAGTTACTACCACCATTGTTGTATCCAGACCAAATGGCTGTACTGATATAGTTAAATCATTATTATTTTAGTATAAATGAAAAATTACAGTTACTCACGTAAAATTATCGTCGATTTAGATACCGACAATGTTTCGATTCTTCCGGAGAATCTTTATCTGTGTATGAGTGTGATCACTCCTCGCGGTCGCGTCTCACACTCATTCTCAGAGTAATTTCCCGTGTGCTATTCTATTGTCTAATACAACTCACGATAGTTTTGAAAGTAAAAATGACAGTTTATATTCGGCGTCATAAACTTCGTGGCCAAGTAGTCAAAGGCAACCCGGCTAAAGGGTGATCGCTTGTATAACGCGGGTTCGAATACCGTCGAAGTCATAAACCTTGAGTAAGATTTTTCATTTATAATGAAATACGTAAGTGTGGTTTAACACTATAATACAAAAATAAATAAAAAAGACGTGAGGCACTCGGAGACTGCCGCGGTAAAGCTATTGCATGGGGGGTGTTAGGTTATTTTCGTTACGGAATTTCTGGATTCGGTCTCCACGCTCAAGGCCCGCGATAGAAGCTATGCAATAGCTTAAATTTTTTTTTTGTCGGACAGATGACAGATTTAAGTTAGACTATGTAATTTCTGACATACTTGTTGTGTGCTATGAGTTAGCGGTTCTATCCTTCCGTTGGACATTAGGCTCCACCGCGCTGAGACAGCTCAACTCACGACAAAGCGATTTTCGTGCGTTCCGGAACGATTTCCTCATTGCTGGAACAGCTGGAATAGGTTCTCAGGTTGTTGGTGTTTTGATACTGGCCAATTACAATTACCTAGATGTATTCCATTTGTAACACTACAAGGTAATTTAACTCAAAAATTAGAGCGAAACGGTATTATAAATTACTAGCTGCGCTTTGCGGTGTTACCCGCGGTAGTTTCCGTTCCCGTGGGAATACCTGAATCAAAAGTAGCCTATGTGTTATTCCCGGTCATAAACTATGTATATTCCAAGTTTCAGCCAAATCCGTTCAGTAGTTTTAGCGTGAAAGAGTAACAAACACACTTACACACACACAAACTTTCACCTTTATAATATTAGTGTGATAGTGTGATAGTGTGATATTAGTGTGATTCTTATTCCTTCTAATATTATTAACCTTAATTAAGCCGTGTTAGCCGAATGGGTTAGTGCCTCGACTTTCAATCCGAAGTCGTGGGTTTGAATCCGGCCGTGCAATGGATTTTTCGTTCCGAGACATTTGTACGCGCATCACAGGAAAACATCGTGATAAAACCAGTTAGCTCTCTAATAGCGTCGATAGGCTTGCAACCTAACGTATGTAAAGTTAACTTCTGTAAAATACATTTACCAAATATGTATTTGGACATACCTCTATTGGACTACCCCCTTAGACATCTTCAAAGGATCTAAAATTATCTAAAAGATTTAAAAAGAATCTAAATCTACAGCTCCCTGGGAATACTGTCATGTATTTATGTTCGTATTTTATTTCAATCACGTCATCTTTGCAAATGGATCGATTTGGTGAACTTAAATGAGATGTATAAGATGCATACTAACCCCCGGTTCCTATATCCAACGTACGGATGTCCGTAGGTTGGTCGTCATGGCAACGTTGTTTATTCAACACAAAATGTATCAGACTTTTTGACAGATAACAACGTTGCTACGACGACCGACCTACGGACATCCGTTAGTTGGATATAGGAACCCGGCATTAGTCGCTAAGAAACAGGTGTATGTAGAGTCACCTACTATTTGAGACTTCAATGCGATCCCAGCGATCCTATAAAACCATAAAAAAGACTATAGATGAAAGGTCTAAGCACCAACCCTCTTATTAATAAACAAAAATCAACAAAGTATTAATTTTCAGTTGTATTTGTATGTTTATTCTGTGAACAATAAAGTGCTAATTCCTTCATTCACTGACGTTCTTTGTTACTCTTTGTTTATTAATAAGGGGGCAAGAGGATGAAAACAGCATATCCGTGTAAAAGCAGAACAAAAATACTAATTAGTCCCTAGTGTTAATTAACTCGAAATACAGTTTTAACAGCTTAAGCCTAAAATCCACAATTTCGGGAGATTCCTCTACCATCGTTAAATGCAATGTGCTTGTTAATCAAGAGTTGCTGACGTTTATTAGACCTCTTGAAGTGCGATTATAGTTGAGATTAGCTTTGAACCAAACTTATTACTGTAATAATTAAACAAGAATGTGTACTGTAGAAGTATGTTGTAAGATATCTAACTGGTATGCTGGTTTATGTTAATATTAACTTTTTTGATAAAATTAGTGGACCCCCCTCCTCTTGAGCGACACTGAAAAACAGCGCCTGATCTCTGGATCTAGGCAAATAGACAGAGCTGTTGCCGTTTCAGCAAATATTTTTAGTTTCATTTTAGTTTTTTTGTTTCTTCAATTTTTTTAGTAAGTTGTTTAGTAGGACTTTGTGTAGACATTGCATAGTCAATTTTATTGTCAACTTATTGTTTCGCTGTTGGGCAAAGGTATCCTCAGACCTTTCCACTGATCCTTGTATTTGGCGATCTCCCGCCATTCCCGCCAAACCCGTCAAGATTAAATTAGAAGGAATTAGAAAGATTAAAAAAACATTATCTATAATCTTCATGTAGGCATGTTTTGTATTATTATGTTTTGTGTTATTTTAGTAACTAATTCAACGTGCCTCTGAGGATCCCTAAAGACACTTTCAAACAAAACAAAGCGCATCGAAATAGTTTTTTCTTAGAATCCTTACCCAGACACAACACAGTGCTAAAGTTAATAATGTTTTGGTATTATATTGTGTATAAATAACAAAACTCAAACCCACATACAATAAAAAACACACATAATACACTATATACCTACTATATTTGCATAATACCTATATAGAGTCTATAGGTATTATGCAAATATTGGCTGACATTGGTTCTGAAGATCAATGATGTTGCTCTAGGTTCTAAAAGATTGATGCATTACAATGCCGCAATGTATATCTAATAATCAAGTCATGCCTTGGGTGTGGACACCGAGTGTAATATCAACCAACAATGATTTACGAGTAGCTAGACTCAAACGACGTGTGATTTAATCGTAACCATAACACCACGAGCTACTACAAATCATATGAGGTATAATAATAGATAAATAAGCTGTCTGTTTGCAGTTTAACAAAAGCTTACATAATAATAATAATAATAATGTTTTATCATGTTTGGGAGATCGCCAAAGACAGGGTCAGTGGAGGATTTTGGGGGAGACCTTTGCCCAGCAGTGGGACATAGTAGGTTACTAAAAAAAAGAATGTTTTATGTTGTACCTAATTTAGTAGTAAAAGATGTAGTTTTCTAAAGTAAACCTCATTTAATTTTGTTTGCAAAGTCAGTTCAAAAAGTGCTGTTTTTTTCCATTTGATTGCATTATGTGACTCTAAATCATTATTCAGACAAAACCATGGGCATACAACTAGCTGAATATGAACAGTTGCAAAACATTTGTGGCTGCGGGGGACAGTCAAGATTTCGGTCATAGTCTTTAGATAAATATTTTATATGGTGTAAACCATACATCACATTACAAATAGTAAACTATAGCACGAGTACAATTGTTGACAATACAGTCTTACATTTTAGTTATATTGGTTACTACTCATAAAGTCAAACTCTGTTTTGAATCTCTGTATACAAAATCTGGACTCCTTTGGCTTATCCTTGTTGTATTTTGTACAATATGTTACTAAGCACAGTAGTTCAGTTTTTGTAAATAAATGTTTTAGACATTTCAAAAAATATTTTGTGTTATTGATTTTTGCGAAGAGATCAGCCGTAGTTCCTTAAATTAAAAAACTAGTGCTAAAGGTAATGCTTTCAAACAAGCCCCAATATGTCGAGACAAGACATTTACGTAAGAAGTACGTACTAAAGGCAGTTACGCACGGAGGGTTAAGTTGCCAATCCATGCGAATGCTTTCAACTCAGTGGAGTTTAGACTCTGGAGCATATTCAAGTCACGTTTATGCACATAACTTTATCATTAATATTATGTGAAGTTACTTTTTTTCTATATGATATGATAATGCCATGCTTAGTTTGATGTTATTGGTAAAATCATAGTCTGCTTTTACCTACTTCAAAAAACTATCATTTGCTTCTTGTTCTCTTTTGTTTTGTTGTTTTAAGAAATTCTATTGGACCTGCTGCTGGTTTCAATATAAGCACTTAAAAACGTGTTATGAATGTTTGACAAAGAAGCTTGTCTGACTTCAAAGAAAGAAAGAAAGAAAAATCATTTATTCTTGTAGGACCTCAAGGATCACTTAAGTTTCGTTTTACATGCTAGGTGATTCTAATGCCTGTTCCAACGCGACTCCCTACACCAGGGAAAGAATCAGGCAAGAACCTGGTGGTATGGGTCTAGCTTTTTTTTAAAAGCGATCCCTTAACTCAAAGCTTGAAACTTTAACAAGACTACTAAAACATACAAGAAGTACCTAATTAAGTTTGTAAGAGCAAGTGCCCATCTCTGGCGTACGATCCAGATCTTGAATGAATACCGATCTTAGTATTTTAACAATTCAGTTCAGTAAAAAGTAAAGAAACTTCGTTTATTAAATTACTTTAAGAACGCAGATCCGGTTGAGTTTTCGTTTTTATTTTATTGAACTAATTGTTTGCGCTATTTAAAGCGTAAAATTTAGTAAGTGGGTTTCAATAATACTTAATGATATCTACAAAATTGGTGAGTAGAGGACGACGTATAATTTTGATTGTTAAAAGTGTTATGAGACAATAACTAGGTTTTTGAACTACAAGTTATTTATTTACCGCTTTGAAATGGAGTCTGCGGTGCGGTTGGTGACAGCCGCAAACACAGAATCTTTACGACGTAAAAGGTTACGGGTTCTATCCCCGCGGGACAAATGTTTGTATGATCTATAAATATTTGTCTTGAATCTGGGTGTTTTTCTTTGTCTAATATAGGTATATGTATAAAAAAATACATAGTATTACATATAAATACATAAGTATTTTGTCGTTACAATTACTATAACACAAACATTAGGTAGCTTAGCTTAGGACTAGATGACGCTGTGTGAATGTCCAAGGATATCAGCTATTCTTTAATTTATTTTTAAGAGAACATGATTGATGCAACTTTTATAAAGTAAGTATTATGTAGCAACAAAAAAGTTGTCGCCGACTTATTCAGCTAGTGTGTACTCGCTTTAACAAACGGGGGCGTGCCAACTAAGAGTGAAAGCTGTGATGATCATGACCAACCTTATGTGATACCTAATTGCAATGAATCAATATAGCTTAACGCCATTTACGATTGATTTATAATTGTTACAATATAACCAATTACAATAATTTATAAGGTTGGGTAATCAATTTAGTTTAAAACGTTCCTTAGATGATTTACCAGATTTCAAACAGTGTACAGCAACAAACTTTAATGCTCTAAGAACGAATGATATCACAAAAACTAAATTAATTTCAAATGTCATGCGTGAATTTCACAAGAGTCTTGTGTGTTGTGTACTTTGTTCATAGTGACGATAATATGTAACGTAATATTTTAACAATTAGTATTTTTGGTCGACGGTTTCCATCCTTGATCACTGATCAAGCGGATCACTTGATCACTGATTGTTTCGTTACTAAGAACCATTACATCTAATATTGTTTGTTTATTGAACAATTAAAAGTAAGTTATTATTCACCCAGACAGGATCAAAAAAACAAAGATAAAACATTTATCATACCAGTTTGAGAAATAATTACAGGTAGGTACGAGTATCATTCACCTAATTTGTTTTTTAAACACTAAAAAACTTATCAATTCATCGGTCCAGTGATCTAAATACGTGCGCAACACAGATCATCATAAAAACTGATATTTAAACTGTGGCTGTGGAAGATTTTTTTTTTAATTCTTGTAGACTGCTACCTGACGAAATACGTGGAATTATTTAAATTGGTCGAAAATTTCTGAGACTTGGTATAGAGAATTTTTAAGCTTTAACAGCTTTTAAATGTTTTAGTTTAGATCTGACAGTAAACTAAACTAAAAACCAGTTAAAACTATAATCGTTAAATTAATTCTAACAAAAAATAAAAATAATTAATAAATACCCTTAATATTTACACGTAATTGGGTTATTGATGACAAGTGAAATTGCATTATTATAAGTTGTTCCAATAAAAACAATTAATATTTAAATTATAGAAAAAAAAATTTTACACTGTTTACCAACTTTTAAATCCGCTGTTATCATAGCACGATGGTAAAGCAAATTAAAACAATATAATCGTGCTTAATGATAACCGCTTTGATATTTTTTACCAGTTTGATTGACAACGATCAGTAGAAATATCACATTTTAGAATAATTTTAATGATGGAATTGGTAAAAAGAACACTATCACTACTCTCAGACATTGGTGTGGTAAAGTCGTGATCATACTTTATTCTTTTTTTCTTTTTTTTATTTCATTTTGAACTTGCCTCCAAAAGAGTTTGTTCTCTTCAAATGTTAGCGTATACTCAAATTGGTGCAAGTGGGTCTAACCACAAAAATGCGCAATTAACCACAGCGATTGCATTCGTCGTGTTGTCACCCAAACGGCTCCACCTGAGCGACTCTCTCAGGTTTTTGTAGAGTTTTTGACAATGTCGATTGATTCCGATTCGAGTTTCGTTACAAATTACAATGGTCCGGTCATGGCCGTCGGAGTCTACTGACGCGGACAATCCGGAGTTTAAGTTTTGTAAATGTGAGGTCCGTCATAAAGCAATGACTCAATGATTTTCAGGAAAAATCTCGCCACTAGTTGGCGCCACTAGAGCAATTGTACCTACATCTTGTTTTCAATGATAAGAACTTTACGATGATGTATTTAAAATGTATTTACAGGAACTAAACTATTACATATTTACATAACTGTACAAAATACAAATAGAACCAGTTGAGCCACCTAAGGATCGTTACAAATATATCGATCTATAGGTAGCTCAACTGATCCAAACCACTGCCAGCATGCCCAAGACACTGGCAGCATTACCGCGCTGAATGACAGTGCTGATCCTTTGAGCCAAATAAGTGCCATGTAAGTATTTAAAACTTAATACGAAAATATATGCACCTTTATAACTACGTTTGTGTTCGACTACACTGTTTGATGTAAATCAACTGTGTCTCTAGCTAGAGGATATAGGGTAAGGATAGGATGGGATAGGATAGAGCACGCTTACGTAGAATGAAATTGACTCGGTTTAAATATACAAAAATCATACTTTTCGGATATGCATAATTCTTGTGATCTTGATGTTGTTAATCATGTAACCAATGGAAAACTAAGTGCGAATTTGACAGATCAATCAGTGATCTGTCAAATTCACACTGTCCATTGATTTACGTAAGTAATTTGTCGGCTACAGATTCTTAAAAGCCCAGTATAAAATGAATGCACGCCCTCCCATGTAAATTAACAAGGTTTCCTTTACAAAAAACCTGTCTGTGTCCAACCCATTTCATTCACTCAGTCTAATCTCCGCCTTAGTGACAGCTCATAATTGCTCCTTGTAAACGGTGTTTTTGAGATGTTTTTATTGCCAAATTAGTATAAACCTCCTTTAGTATGGTGATTACCAAGTTTCGCACAAATTACATGTAAAGACGTTTACACAATGACTTAAATTTTAAGTTTTAATGTGAGTTTACCTTTAGTTTTTTCCAAGGAAAATCAAAAATAAAAATAATCTTAATTTGGTGAAGGAGCTCATTGAATACACTTGTGACTAATTTTATGTGATCCTTGAAGTCCTACTGAAATTATATTATTTTAGAGTTTGACTTGAGTTGGACTATCTGAGTAAAAATCTTTATTATTATCATTAATCATTTTAGCAAGGCTTAATTTATCATTCTTTCATTGTCACATAGAAAAAAATGAGACGGTAACTTTAGCAGAGATCTGAGCTCTTGGAAAGAGTTTGGCTTTTCTGAGGATAATGCTAATGAGGACAAGCTGAAGGGATGGTAAAGCTAGGCAGTCTTACACTATCTTAAGACGTGAAGGTATAGGTTCTTCCTGACAATTATTTAGATAAGACGTTATTGTCTTAAATTTATAGTAGCCTAATTTCTAAATTACAAGATTACGTCAGATTATAATAGAAACATTTTCAGCCGTAGCGATATACCCAACTTTGTTTATAGAATACTAGCTGAGCCCCGCGGTGTTTATACCTGCGGTGAATAGTTCCCGTTCCCGTGGGGATATTGGGATCAAAGTAATCTTTTTTTATTTTTTTTATTTCATTATCTTAATCTAAAAATCTATGTGGTAATCCAGGATATAAGCTAACCTAATACCGAATTTCATTCAAATCCGTCCAGCCGTTTGAGCGTGAAGGAGTAACAAACCTTCACACTTAAACACAAACTTTCACCTTTATAATATTAGTGTGATTTAGATATAACCCTGTAAGCGCTATTAGAAGGTCTAATTTAGAACTTGCGAATTATGCCAGTGTCGTAATAATTACACCATAAGTTGCAAAAACACTTTGTTGGAATTAGGAACAATGTTCGAAAATGCAACAAACTTCATAGTTACATAACTATTGAAGATATTGGAATCTCGAATTCCTAACTTAGAGGCAAGCAAGCACAATTAGTTATATTCCAATAAAATAAGTTCGTATATACTTGTGGTCAACTTTGGTAACGGGTCTGAGTTATAGCTTAAACCATTTATAATCGGCTATTGACCTAAAAGGACATTTAGTTATATTTTGAGTTGATGGAAAATCTTTGTGACGATTATTCTGCAAAAGTATAATGATTGCATGATTTAAAAAGACTAAAATAATGAATTAACTTTGCAAACAAAAAAACAACTGTTGGCAAGAGATTAGAAACGGAACGGATAATCCTGTCCGCTTGTCCATTATTGTCCTGCCAATTTTTTTTTTTTTTAACAATCACTTCACAAAAATACTTATTTTTCACACATTTTCATTCATCATTTATTCAATGACCTACAGTGGAACAATTAGGCTACGAGTAGGTACTATCATAGTACCTGCTCGTAGCCTAACTGGGTGACTCAACTGCTTCTAAGTGTATTTTTAACCGACTTCGATGAATTATATGTTCCACTGTAGGTCATCATCATTCTCCTGCCTTTATCCCACGCTAAGTGGGGTCGGCACATCATCTTTTCTTCTTCCACTCACTCCTATCACTCGTCAACTCTGAACCACATCCATATCCTCTTTTACACAGTCAAACCACTTTTTCTTCAGCCTTCCTCTACTTACATGCCCATCATAATGTTCCGCTGTAGGTATGTACCTATTGTTTTTTTTTGTATGTATGATCAGTATTTTGTTACCTGTGTATATGCTATAGTTTATTTTCTGTAAATAACCTAGCAGGCTTAATTCAGTGTCTTAGAGCTACTTGAAGCTAAATACATTAAGACCAATTACTGGGATAGTTGTCAAGACTCAAGTTTAAAAGTGTACTATGTTTTGCTGAAACTCGTCTCCTCCAAAGTATAATTCCGTATGTACTTAGGCTGATTGAAGTAGTCTCGAGGAACTAGTTACATATCCGCTGAATGCAGTCCTGCCAGTTTACAACTAAAGGCTGTGCTTGTGACATAATTATGGAGGTTGTTTGTGAAGAAGTTTTCTAGTTAGCTTGATCAATTTACTGTACATTTTAGTAATTGGCGTAATTTAGTACAATATTGGATATGATTGAAAGTTTAACAGGAATTAAGAGTTATTTACACGATGCAAGATTCTTGCCTGTTACAATTAAATTGACTGTCATCATGACTTGCATGGTCTAAACAACAGTTGCTTACAATTATTGACTTACTAACGACAATTCGGTGCAAGACAATTTATACTAAAAACTAGCTCCTAATAAGGAGCAAGACACACTTGCACTGCCAATTACATATTAATTTGATACTTTTAATTAAGAGATAACCTAGATAGATAAAATAAAAATAATTTCAAACAACTTAAATCAACTATTCCAAATATAAAATGCTTGAACTGATTTTAAACATAATAAGCAGTATTACGCCGCTCTTTGAAGGTCATTTGAAACCCATAGATTTTTGTATTCATGTACACACTCTAGTATTTATTGAACTTAGCAGTGCCGTGGGAAAAACTTTTAAATGCACTTAGAATTTGCCGATTTTGTAACTTCGTTTATTCTTAAAATGGGTATTCTATATTCTGCTTTTAATCTATGTCACAGTAGATAAATATTAAAACCTAGAACATTTTTTGTGTTGTCATCAAACTTAGGATCTAAAATGTTACGAATATCTACGTAATTATTACGAACCAATGCAACATTTTGATACTTATGTGCCCAAAATACCACTACAGTGACCCTTTAGATATGCTATGATAAAGAAAGAAAGAAAATAAAATTTTGTCATCACATATTAGATGAAACACATTACATATAAAAGGAGAAAGAAAAAACAACAAAAATGGTTACTACTTAACATGATGCGAAAAAAAAGCGCTGGTCTTCCGTAGCGCCGAAATGATGGCTAGTAACTATGTGTAACAACAAAACCTGCTTTACAGTCATACCGATGTCGACATCATATGAATCAGGAAAACCAATCAAACCTGTTTGGACTTCCCATCCTTATCGTCCGCTAAAAGTGAGAGTGGGACAGTAACGGCGTCATTACTCGAGTAATTAGCAATCCGATGGTTCGATATGTGACAGGGCATCTACTCTGCAAAACGAAAAACGAAGTTTCGTGACAATTTTCGGGGTCAGCTTATGTTGGTGGATACTGAATTCGTAATAGTTCACCAACATAATTAGAACCCGAAAATTGTCACGAAACTTCGTTTTTCGTTTTGCAGAGTAGACGCCCAGAATGAATGTGAAATCTGTCGATTTGTTTTTGTATTTGCGAAAACGTATGCAAGTGACAGTAGAACTTTTCATTCAGAAGATTTCTGGCCATAAATATTAGAGAGGTTCACTACAGTAAAATCTCACTCAACCTTAACACCTATTAACACGTATAACGATTGAATTGTTCACTTAAAGACTGAAATAATCCAGAAATTGAGATTGCTTAGAATTCTCAACCTAATATGATTAGACGATCTCAGGTGGATAAAATGTAGCTCGACACCTTATGATACCAAACACCAGTAACTCGATGTTTACCTGCAAATTACATCCAGACTTTGCCTTATTATTTGATTTTCCTTGAAGGAATTTGATCAATCCTCGAGCGCGGCAGTTCAGGTCAATTAAATTATTATCGATGTTTTTCCCTTTGAGGGGCGCATTCGGATTAATTATTTGTTGAAGTGAACCTTCTTATATTTTTTTGAGATGGGAAAACTCGCGACACTGTTACCGTAACCGATAAAAAAAATACACACAACAATTAAAATAATACACACGTAATTTGTTCATGTTTTTACTTCTGTCGGCACACGAAGTGTAATTTTTTCTATTTTTTATAACTATCATTGTTTATTGACTTGCAGCGTGCAAGGGAGTTAAAAATTGCTAGGTACTTGTCTAAATAAAATATTTAAAAAAACATGATTACGACGAGATCTCAGGTCTTCAAGTTCCAAGGATGACTAAGGAGGTTTTGTTTTTAATATTTCTTTATCTGAAATGTTGTTACTTTTTATTTGTTTTTGTAATTAAAAAATATCTTTGCACACTCTAAGTAAGAATACTATAAATATTAATAAAGTCAAAACCATTGGTTATGGTCGTTGTACAAAACAGGATTATTAAATCATGGCGAATGCTCTGTTTCAGCTCTAGAGATTAGTTTTGTTACACCCACTACGGTTATAGCAAAGATCCGTTATGAAACTAGCACTGATTCTATTGTTCACAATTAAAATTGACTTTAACATTTTTTAAAACAAATTTTCCTAATATGGATCCTTTTTCTACTGAACCAGGATATAACGTGCTTGATATAAATCTCGTACATTATATAACTGATCGTAACTGCAACATGTACAGTCAACTATTTTTTTTATTGTGTCTACAAATAACAAATATTTACCTACACTTTAAAAACTGTCGTAAGTTGTTTTTTGAGTATTTGGGTAGGTACAATAGAATTTATGAATTGTGTATAAAGTCACTTCTAAACGTCTTACCTTCGTCATATTCGCAAAGTTTTTGGCATTAAGGTGTGTGTATGCGTTAAACTAGCGCCGCCGCCTATTTTATTTTATTATTACGTTAAACAAATTAATTTGAAAAAACACAAATCTGACATTATTAAATAACCAACACCCTCATAAACTTTTGTATCAAATATGAATAAAAGTCAGAAACCCTAATAGAGTGCACGTTATATCTCTAACTAGAATTCCCAATAATCTAGGTATTAACTGTAGCAGAAACTACCACAATATGCAGACTAGAAACAAACATCTGATGAGATCATATCATTTATTGAGCATCGAGCCCGAAACCCTAGCACTATAGACCATTGTCGTTAAGCCATGACGAAGGCCTTTAGGAAGCCTAAAAACTCCGTCACCAGAGTTGGCCACTTGCTTATACGAACGAACGAACGAACGACCATTGTCGTCATATTTTGTTACTCATTGCGTCTTGAAGTCGACTGTCTTCCCGAGAACGTGCTCTGCTTTATGCATCGTATCCTTCATTTCGCAATTTGCTAGAATACATCCGTTAAATATTAATGCTTCGTTCGTTAATGGCTGACAGGCGCTGTTCCTAGCTCCCGCCGGGCTCCCTACAAGGGCACCCAGATAGCCAGATTGGAGGCGTGTTCTTATCCTGAACATGAGTTGGTTGAGTCCGAGTATAACGTTCGCGGACGTGATGTACTATTTTCATCATGCATGCTGAGTTTGAGCAAAAGTCTTTTCTAGTATCTCTTTTGAATTTAGAGTTTCAAGTTAAAGATAAGATCTATTATACTTTCTATCGTATCATATTCATTTTTCTCCAAACATTAGATAAGTACCTATTTGTTTTTCAATCGTACGTCGATTTGATCGTCGTCCAAAGGACTTGGAATAAATGGAAACTGTAACCCATTTATTCCAAGTCCAGTTGTAGTTGTCCAGTTCGTGAATAAGCAATAATCATTTTGTAAAACTTAGGGACCACAGGAGAAAAGCCATTAGCGTTGATAGGATTCGAATGAACACAATTTTTTGTTTTGACTTGTTGACTTCCCATGCGATTCCTTAAAAAAACATCCAACATTAATTAGGTTGGACCTTTTACTGTTTCTATATTGTCGAAAATTTATTACGGAGACAAATCCAAGTGATAAATCGTTTCACCCTCTTCAACCTCGGTACAGATTAGGCAATTCTTTGTGCACCCACGCCTATTACCCGCACACCTACGTATTCTGCTACCCGAACGAATATAATGAAGAGTGTAAAATCCATGCTTAAGAGTCTTAATCTCTTAATTTATTAAAATAATATGAGCAAGAGTCAACTGGGATATTTGAAAACAGCTGTTAAAAACATTCAACACTTTTTGTCATAATATTCACTATAATTTCGACAGAGATACAAAATATATGACTGCTGAAGTGATCGGAGTGAGGTCAAAATACCATTTACATGATGCCATTTTCTTGTACGAACCAGAGCAATAATTTAATGCAATAATTACGCGCACCTAATTGACGTTCGATAATTGTAAGCTACTGTTGTTTAGACCATGCAAGTCATGATGACAGTCAATTTAATTTTATGCCACAGACAAAAATCTTGCATCGTACACGATGCAAGATTTTTGCCTGACGAATGACACTTTTTGTTAGGTACTTTTGCATGCAAAGAATTAATGCTGCTTTTATTACTTACGTATTTTATATCTACATTTCTATTGAAAGCCTTTACTTATTTATTAGCGACATTATTCTGAAAGATGTGCTAGCTCCGCTGAAAACTTTTCACTTTGTCGCAACTATCCAACGGAGAAGTTTCGAAGTCCCGAAGTATGAAAATACCTTGACTTGCTAAAGTATTCAGGTTAAATGACACGAACTCTCCTGTGACCTCGAGTTTGCGAAGTTTTTCATATATGACGTGGGTTATGGGCAGAGGAGCCTCGGAAGTATTTTGAAAACATTCTTGTAGGTTTTGAATCCTTAAAGGGTTTTAGCAACTGTGAATAGTGGAATGTATTCTTAACTTATGAAGGTTTGTTAAGTCAAAATTAAGCGGCGAAGTCTAGCGATGCGCGTCGTAGTTAGTTAGTTCGTAAGAGCAAGTGGCCAACTCTAGTGACGGAGTTTTTAGGCAACCTAATGGCTTCAGTCGTGGCTTAACGCCTTTAAAAGCCGGGACTGACTTAAGATGAGTTCCGAAGTGCGGTAGCGCTCAGCTGTTTATGACACTTGCGGTCACCCATCCAAATGGTGTTTAAATCGTTAAGCCATGATGGTAGCATAGAGTGCGTATTAACACAAGCTTGATAATTACAATCTGCAATCACGCGATAGCTTAAGACAAACTACCTGCAAAGGTTCCAATCCTGTTTTTTTAAACTTGCATTCCACTACACCCTAAGTTATGAATTAATTTTACCTGAAGATCTTAAAGAAAGTTTACCAATTTAAATACATTATTGAGCATTATAATTTGTGTTTTAAGAAATGAGAAATATTTTTTGGAAATAAAACCAGACAATTTCGGGAAGACTGAGGTCCAAACTTTGTTTTTGAACATGCTTTAAAGGAGGTAACATTTCAAATTTTTTACCAACATCCTGTTCGGTAGGCTTAAGAGCAGTTTATTTAAATTTAGTAGGTACTTATCTCATTCTACAATATAAATTTAAGTATACACGCAGCAAAAAGCTATTCAAATAAAATAAGATGTTTCATAAACGTTTTCATGTTATTTAGATCCAATAAAAATGTTTATATATTGAAATTTAAACAATAACAATAAGTTTTGTTGATTATGCTATTCCACAAATCACGTACAGTGACCTCTCAGTGAGGGGCCTTATACACGTAATGGCTTATTATGTACCAGTTACAGTAACTTAACGACGGGTTGAATGAAAATAAGTATCACTCTAAAGTGTTTTGTTTTATAGTATTTGATGTAATGATTGGACTGGAGTAGAGTTCATATCAGAACAGTTACAGATTTGGCAACATTTACGTGTTAATTCATGAAAATGCCCACTTCAATTATAAAAAATAATGATTAATATGTATGATCCACTGTATTCTCAACCAAGGTGCGGTAGACACATTCTTTCAGAACTTTTGTAGCCAGTTTAGATCCTTTGAAGATGTCTAAGGTCAGAAGTACCTGTCTTATATCTATTATTTGAATATTTATTTTTTCAAATATATAAATGTCAAAATTATTATTTATGAAAACCAATAAGAAGAAAGCAATTTCCTGCACTCTAGCCCCTTAATTAATAAACGAAGATTAACAAAGAACGTCAGTGAATGAACGAATTAGCACTTTATTGTACCGGAATAAAGATACAAATAAAACTTAAAATTAATACTTCGTTGGTCTTTGTTTATTGGTAAAGGTGTATTTCTGTTTACATCTCCAAAAATCCTCGTCAAATCCTTTAGTTTTTTTATGAGACCACCTTGGGAGTCTATCAAATATTGTAGGTTTATCATTATCTGAAAATAGCTCGTCAGAATCATAAACTAAATATAATATTTTGCAGTTTCCTCAACTTTCTTACCAAACATTAAATCTACGTTGAATTTGCTCAACTTTTGCGAGAGACCAATACATCCCCAGTACTCCAACAAAACTGAAACATCTCGTATCTTGTAAAGTTCTAAGAGGGTCACGTGTCTAGTAATCACCTACTGGGTGTATGAAATCAATTCAGGAAGTTTGGAGACGGTTGAACTTAAACTATCTCTTTATTTTTGTACGATACAAAGTAAGTATATATAAGTTTTTTTTGTAATAAAGTAATAATATGAATCTAAAAAGCACTTATAATGACTATGTTATATGCAAGTTTTGTTTATTTATTGTGTATAAAATGTTGGTAGGCTAGTTCTGGTTACGGATTTCTTAGCCTCATAATGGCTTAGCCAGGATCAAAAATTCAGCATTCTGAGTAGTCAATGCTACTCTTGCTGTCAAAGATCCAAATCGTGACCTCTCAGAACGTCGCTTAAACTTAAACGATCTATCATGAAGTCTAGACAAGTTCAAACACAAGTTTGTAAAATAATAAATGATTGAACAAAATGTCTCTGAGTTATTTTTAGTAATCGTTGTACACCTTGTAAGTAATATAGATAGATGTATGAATGAAGCAACTCGCTGGACTAGTTAGAACAACTTCCGTAGAAATCTATTGTTAGCTGCGGAATGTAGGATCGATTTAATTGAATTTAAAGGAGGCCTACACTCACCAAGGGGGTAGGTAAGTAGGTATACCTACGGGCTGTGGATGAAGATGTTAAAACATGTAGATGTAAATAAACGAATAACTTATGTATGACGTCTTTGATTTTATACAAGCTGACTTGGGGCACTTCGTACCACCAGTTTTTTTGAATACACGAACTATTAGAAAACATTAAAAAAAGAATTATCCAAATCGGTCCAGCCATTCTCGAGCTATTGAGTGACAACGAAGATTATGATTCATTTTTATATATAAGAGAAGAAGATTATAGAAGATAATAATTATTGAATTTTTTTAGTAACAAAAAGGTAAAATAGTACATTTATCTATCCAAATTCTACAGGGTTAAAGTCTAATTAGTCCCGTCAATTTAAAAGAAACCAGAGCTTTCGAAGTCATTATGGGTCGACTAGACCCTTTTAAACGAAACACTTCAACATTTGACCTTAACCTTTCTTCGCGGGAAATTATATGGATGTAAAAATAAATTAGCTAGGCAAAAATAAATGGTTCTGCGCTATGCAGGTATGTTTTTTGAAGGGCAGTGAAGGGTAGACCCATCCATAATTTAACTTGCAAATTACTAGTTTAATTAAACTGTTTTAAGGGATCCCGATCATCAATATAGAAATACATGTATAGTTGTTTTGTTTCTGATAATAGCTCAGTGTCATAATTGCATTATTGTAATCATCCAGTTTGTGGTCTAAATTCTTGACAGTGAACGCTACTTATTTTTGTTTACAATTTTGTACCAAAACGATTGAATAATAAAATTAAACTTCACGATAAACTCAACATTAAGTACCCTTATTGTACAAATAAACTCAATTACAAATGAATGAGCCAATTTAATCCTTCAGTCATGCATAGTTCATGACATGCTTTTTGCTCTACCGCGAATCCATCATGCATCATGAAGAGAACATCATTGTGATATATGAAGTGAATAACAGGCTTTGAGTGCAATAATAAATGAGACTACAGAAACGCTCGCGACTTTGTTCCTAGAAATCGTATTTCTAAGAAACAGAAGCGTACGTCAAAATGTTTTAAAATTCTAGTGCACTCCCTTGTTCTACTTGTTGTAAAAGCTATTAGTCTAAGATCCCGTCATACAACGACTTTCACCGAGATGTTTATTTGATGAAACGTATTTTATATGTAATTTAATATGTAAATAAATATATTGCATATGGGTTGCCTAACAAATTTCAGTCCAGTACATGCTTAATTAAAAAAAAATTTTTTTTTTACATTTCACCGGTATGATTATTAGACAAATTCTATACCAGTCGAAAGTCTGAAGCCCATAGAATATGCAAACGTTGGGTTGCCTATTCTTTTCCGGTCACAACTCTCGGGCAGCCAGGTATAAACAGGTAAATAATATTAGCATTTTGCACCGATCTGATTATTGAATTAAAATTAAATTAAAAATAAATTAATAAATTAATAATAAATTCATAAAAAACTCATAAATTAAATTAATTAAATTAATAGTTGTGACCGGAAAAGAATAAGCAACACAACGTTTGCATATTCTATGGGCTTCAGGCTTTGGATTGGTATATAATTTGTCTAATAATTATACCGGTGAAATGTTAAAAAACTATTTTTTTTAAATTAAGCATATACTGGACTGAAATTTGTTAGCCAACCCATATGCAATATATTTATTTACATATTAAATTACATATAAAATACGTTTCATTAAATAAACATCTCGGTGAAGGTCGTTGTATGACGGGATCCTATACTATATCTTTAGCTGAAAAATTTAATCAGCTTTGTTAGTTTACATAATAAATTATCTTTGCTTTATTTTAAAACGCAGATTACGGAGATAAGCTTTTAACTTAAAAGGAACGAAGAAAATGGAAGAAGTTGTGCCGACTCAACGTATTCTTAGACGGGGGCAAGAAGATGATGTTAAAGGAACACTATTCTGCTCTTCAAGACTAGTATTTTTGTCATCAGTCAGGCACCCAGATTTAAGTGGGATTAAACCGAGTATGTTTGCTGTAAGGATGATCTTCAGACAAAAATAAGGACCAAATGGGCCACAGAAGACGAATCTCGGCCATACTATATTGAGGTGTTAGGATGAGCTAGACTTAAAAAGGGAAAATTAGTCTTCCTTAGAATAAGAACGCGAAAATTTAATTGAGGATAGGGAGGCTTTTGCCCGGCTGTAGGCTATAACATGCTAGCAATAAAAACAATAACAGTTTTATCGCTTCATAAAATCTGAAGTCCGTTTCTTGAAATTAATCTCTTCAGAACGCGGCGCTAATATCCACACGTAAAACGGTGACAGTATCTTTAGCTCTCCAAATTTTATAATTTAACTAAGTATATTTGTATTTATGTTGTCAGTTTGTCAGTCAGTGTATCACTTCTTAGCGATAGATGTACGAAATAATATAATGTGTCCCTTTGATAAAACGCACAAGGAACGTAGCCATTGTGGGGCACATCATCAAATGAATCAATGATACAATAGTTGCAACAATGCAGTTTGTTAGCTTCTAAATGTATACACTTTTTATTTTGCTCTTTTGAATTGCATCATTATAGTTTTACTTATATAGTGTTTATATGCAATTACATTACATTACTTTTATAAGCTAGCGGTCAAACCTGATGACGACATTTTGGCAATGACTGACCGATATTTTATTCAAGAAACAATGTTAATTAGTACAATAATATTAGATACAAAAAAATTACAAGAAGTCTTTCAACTTGTTTCAGAAATAGTAAAAGCTTATTAGTAATATCTGGTTTAAAATGTAATATTTTAATTTCAATACATAATACTTAATAATATATTGATGATAAATCATCAAAACCCTGGAAAAAAATGATAAGTACGTACACATCGAAACATGCCTAGTTATGTAACCGCATTTTACCATCCATAATAAACAGGGCTTTGGGCTTTTCAGGTTGTATAATATTGGCAGCACGGAAATTGCCGGCCACGGTACAAGCACAATACACCGATGCCCCTGATCATCACGATACACGGTATAGACGAACTGTAGTTACATAGAAAACTGGTAAAAATCTAGCTCGTGTTATGATAAATAGGTTTTTTAAAACACTTACTGTAATGTGTTTAAAAAAATGTACCTACCTATTTATTTGAAATTAGGCCTGATGGAAGTCGCGACTGCAATGGAACTATACCAAACCTTTAATATTTACTAAGAGCCGATGCATACCACGTTTTTTGAACGAGCAGTCACTGCACGTTTTAGTGAAGCGCGTTACCTGCTAGCTCACAGCATGTTTTACAAACGCGAAATGACTGTGCATATTCACTGCTTGCCTTTTATTTGCCTTGCAACGAGTGCTTCAATACGTTTTTTATTAACGTTTGTATCGATAGAAACTCACAATGACTGCGCATTCGAAAAACGTGGTGTAAATAGGCTTTAATGTTTTGCCATTTTGCAGGATCAGTTTATACGCCAACTTAAACAATATCCAGTAACCGGCTTTCAAACAAAATGCGTCCAGACCCCCACAATTTTGATGGAAGCCGAACCACCGGAGCCTTGCGTCTATTATTTTCCCGTCAAAGTGATTAAATAAATAGTCCCGCTACAAGCAGAGTTATTTTGTAATTACGTGACTTTATTGCCTATACAGGACTGAGGAATGTTCGTGCGTGGCTTCAGTATTGAACTACGTAACCCTAAAGATAAGCAGCAACAGTTAGGTACTCTGTTTGGGAGTAGCGTCTTTTGATTTGAAGCAGAAAATCCTATCCTACTAATATTACAAAGGTGAAAGTTTGTGTGTGTGTAAGTATGTAAGTGTGTTTGTTGCTCTTTCACGCTCAAACGGCTGGACGGATTTGAATGAAATTTGGTACCAGAATTGCTTATACCCTGGATTAAAAAATAGGCTACTTTTGACGCGGGTAACACCGCGGGGCGCAGCTAGTAGTAATATAAGAGGATGTCTGTAAATGGATGCTTACAAAATTTCAGAAAATAATAATAAGGCTGTCGGGATGAAATCGCTCATAGCAATAAGACCACCTATTTTTCTTCACTCTACATTTTCGGTGTCTCTGTAGTTATTTTAATGTTTTGTGGTGTTTTTAATCTATCTCTATAAAATATCAGAATAATTAAAAAAATACATTATTATTTGTTTGGTTCGAATCGAAGTACTTACCATAAACCGGAAAGCGTGTATGAAGAATGTAATGAGAGTGAATGAGGCGAAAGAGGTGTGTCAGGATCGTAGCAAGTGGAGATACGTGGTCTCTGCCTACCCCCATGGGAAAGAGGCGTGATTTTATGTATGTAGGTACATATCTGATGTAAATCAAATAATGTCTACCACTCGCTGTGAATGATTCTGATCATATTTCATATTTTCATTTTAATTAACACTTATTCAAAAAAAGTTAACTTTATATTTAACAAATTTTAATACCTACTTAACTTACGATTCCATTTTCATAATTACAATGTTTTAATTTTAAACTCACAAGAATTGGGAAAAAACTATTCAAAACCATGTTGTAAGAGAGATTGTGGGGTAATTTAATAGGTCGGTAAATGTCATTGAATAAATATTATTTTATGTATGCAGATTATTCAATTTAGTGTATGGAACAGCGTGCTCCACTCAGCATGGAACTAACTAAACCGTTTCTAATAAGCCACGTTCCGAAAGTAGTGATGTAATACGACATATCGATAGTCCTTTTTGTCGATGATCAGTATTCCATTATCGGGTTTTGTAACTTTGTCTTAGTTTAGTCATTGTTTCAGAAGGAAAATCTTATTACTACGAGTACCTACAGCACAAATTAAAATAAAAATGTAATTGAAATTTAACAACGAACTGACAGCGACCCGAATCTTTTGTTTTTTTAATCTTTCAAAGACGTCCAAAGGGATATTCAAAAGTATGTAGGGGGAAGTGGGGCACATTGATACACAAAAATTTAAAGTTCCATAAAATGTGTATAATCATAATATTTGAATTAATTTTGCATTATACGTTTAGCTATATATTTTAAGATTATAATGTCATAGTTTAAAATTATTTAAGTTATCAAATAAAATAGTTATTTGAATTTTAGTAAAAAATGGCTTTTGTATCAATCTGCCCCACTAGCGGGGTACTTTGATACACCACATGGGGCACTTTCATACAGGGTGGAAAATCTATGAAAATGGTCAAATTAACGCACTTTTACATTGATTCTACTTGTTTACTGTGATGAGATCATGATCAGCATTATATAAGTTACTTTATATAATTATTATAACAAATCTTAATCACAGTAAGTCTCAAACAATCTGGAAAGACAAAAATTTAAAAACCTAACACATTTTTTTCTTTTTTCTCAAGTATAACACCTCATAGTCTGTCAAGTTGTATTTAGAAATGACTTTGGCCGCATAGTATAGCACTGATCTCTTTTTTTCAAATTTAATGAAAAGGAAATTCCCAACATTTATATTTACCTATACCTTAGTATAGAGACGGGGCACAATGATACGCATCAATGTGCCCCGCACTTTGCTGCATCAAAGTGCCCCAAATGACATTTTTCTAGATTCTAATTATCATATTAAAACAAAGTTTGATTTTAAGTAAAATTAGCATAAATCATAATAATTGATAGTTTAACTTCCCTTTGGTATATAAAGATCCTCGTTATATGTTATCGAAGAGTGTCGAAACACTTTCACATATTACGCCAGAATTTACCTATGAGTGCTCAAAACACGTTTCGATATGACCAAGGCCGCCCGTTTACAGACGGTCGGTGCGGTTACAATGGATGCGTTCGGAAGTATTTTCAAACGTATTTGAAATGGTGGCACTCAAATCCATTCACTCAATTATTAGATAAGGCTAGTGAATCAATGTGCCCCTTGTATCAATGCACCCCACCTCCCCCTATGCCAACATTCTGAGAAAGTTTCATACGCGACAGGTTGCAAGCCCAATGACACTTAAATAACAATGCTTAGAGTATTGCTCCGCCTTTATTTCATTAGCTTAAATGTGGAAAAAAAGATGATAAACTCTATGCTACATGCTATACGCTATTTAAATTGGTTATGCGTTTTTTTTTATAATAACGTGAACGTTTCAATTAAATCAATTTCTAAATCAACATCATCAGTGCAACAATTATCAGAAGAATGGCATGTTGTTTTTTTGTCGCCGTTATTTATCACATCTGGATCATCGATTTGATTAGACGTTGCCTTTTTGCATCTCTAGTTAGCATGAACGAAGCGAACAGAGGTCGGTAGCGGTCGGCGGTCACCCGTCATGTTAGATGCGTTTTTTTTTCGCCATAGTCACTTATAAGTTTCCTCGAACCGCACTAAAATCTGGTTGCAATTTCCCTAATTCATGCGTCGTCGTTATTTAACACCACATTTGGTTTATCGATATCGATAGAAAGACCTTTTTTGCATCACTAGTTAGTATGAACGAAGCGACCAGAGGTCGGTAGCGGTCGGCGGTCACCCGGCCCCGCCATGTTAGATTCGTATCTTTGGCGCCATAATTCCTCGTCGATTTGCTCGGATTGCATTCAAATCTGTTCGCTATTTTCCTAATTAATGCTAGCAGTTTATAGAGCACCTGGAACTTATTTACTGTAGGTACTTACTATATTTATCTGTGCGATTATCGATATCTGTGCTATTATATTATCGATTGTTGTTATTATGCAACTCTGGAAATTATCGCTTTTGAGAAATACTCATGAATTTATACAGAAATAAAATCGGTTAATTTTGAAGACTATCCAATAAAAATGTACCTATAAGACGCGAGAAATAAAATAGTAAGCTCCAAGGGGGACCTCAAACAACTCCTAAGCATTGATAAAAACTAAGTAAAAATAAAAACAAACAACTTTATAGGTCTTATCGAGTTGTACCAAATTATGTAGAAAGACGTGTACTTACCCAAGCATGGTCTGATAACAAGGATCTACTCAGGCAAAATTTGGCTTACCTAGTCATTCCCATCTCAGTTTAGCGCCAAATGGCAGCCTAAAATAAAGTTATATAATAAACCTAAATACCTAGGTACTTAGGCAATAAAAAATTTAACAAACCAATCTTTTTAGCGAGTCGGCGTAAAAATAGAACCTCCAACGAAATATTGATGTTTACTGGTACGTAAAATAAAGCGGTTATATGTAAATTTGATACCATCTGCTCGTGTAATTTAATGGTAAGCCTGTTTTATTATGATGCCAATAAAACGTTCACCTACGCTTTGTACTCAGAGCAAGTTCAGGTGAAGCTTTGCTCCCATTTACGAACAGGCGCTCACATTTATAAAGGACTTTCTTTCTGTGATTGAAAAGTTATTGGTTTCAATACTTGATTTTGAAATAATCTTTATTTGAAATAATCATCATTACTCTTAACTGCGTTTTGAAGGACAACAGTCTGGTAGTATTTTTTGTAGTCTGTCCCCCCCTCCTTAGCCAGACGTCATTACGAAGACAATGTTTTTTCCTTGTTAAGAATGCCAAATAAAGATATTTTTCTAATAAATCATTTACTAAACATTTACCAATAAAGTTATATAGGGACCTACTTACAAAAAACCCTACGTACCTACTGAAAATGATATCCAAAATCATAATCTAAGTGCCTAGATAAAATATTCTAGCAAAAGACATGAAATCAGAGTACAGGTAAACAGAACAAGGATCTCAAATAACAAGGAATGCTTTTAGTGTGATTATGTCGTTGAATCTCTTGCATTTCGCTCTGCGAGAGATGTATTATTAGAAGTCGTTCGGGATGACGTGGAGTGTTGCCAGGTAATGTTACTTTTATCCTGATTTAAGGAAAATAAACGACTAAATGTACAGTTGACATTTGAGTTAACAATTTAAAACAAGAACTAATTCGTAATCGTTATCGCTACTAAAGTTAGCAAGTTGTTATGAAGTTAGAGGATCCAGTTAATTCCAGTTATAAAAGTCGAGGTAGGTAGGTACCTAATCCGGGAATTATGATGTCATTATTATAATGAAACTCAAAGATAACGAGAGACTCAGCCTCTTCTCTACTCTACAAACCGAAAACGATACATCGAGCCAATAATTGCAGTTCATTTTAATGTTGGTTAATCTTTCGAAGTAAGTTTCCACTTCCACTGTCTCGATTAATAGCGACATCAAAAACATTAATTGTTTTTTTGAAATGTTTGGAATTTTTTGAAATTAGAACTCTTGAAATTATTTACGACAGTTTTTGAATGTTTGTGCAGGTATATTGGTAAACTATGATCTCTAAGCTGGCAACTCTACACTGAAAAGGAAAGCAGCGTAATGACGGAGTAGATACACCAAGGAGCATAGAGTGATGACACTATTGTGCAAAGGTACAGTGAAGACGTACGAGTGATTGGTTTGTTAGTATGTGTCAGCAATGCGTCATAAAGGATCTCTTTAAAAAAAATTCTAGATTTTCTAACAAAAAAAATATTTGGGGAAAAAAGGAAGAGTTTCTTGTTTAGACATCAATGTTTTACAGATTATGATACAAATTTACAAATTAAAATATGATCACGACTGTATCCCAGGGAGCGGTAGATATTTCTTTCCGATCTTTATACAATTTTTAGATTTTTCTTGAAGATGTAGTAGACAGAGTTATGTATATCTGAATAGGTACATATTTGTAACATACCCACATTTTGCAGAAGTTAACTTTCCATACGTGACAGATTGCAAGCCCATCGACACTATTAGAAAGCTTACTAGTTTCCTCACGATGTTTTCCTTCACCGTTTAAAGCTCGTGTTAAAGCTCATAATACATTATTCGACACGAAAAGTCCATTGATGCACGGCCGGATTCGAACCCACAACCTTCGAATCGAAAGTCGAAGTACCTACACAACACTTACAAACTTAAAATTTCGAAACAAGGTATTGGTAGTTGGTAGTATGAGTACGCCCCCTGTAATTATTTGACCCACTGACAGCCATTAAACTCACATTGACCTGTGGTCTCAATCACAAATTGGGTCTGAAAGAATCCTTTCGGCCCATCAAGTTAATGTTTCACTAGGTCACGTCATGTCATAGTAACTTGAGCACAGGTAGGCACGCCATTTTTGTTTTCTTTCCTATTTTCGTTAGAAAACCTCCTAACTCTATGATGAAATTAAATGTTATGTTATGTTTGTTTTCTGTTATAACTGCCTGTTTACAAAGCAAAGTTTCACCAAAACTTCTTTTACAAAATTTACTCTACGTTATTTACTTAGGAGTTCGACTAGAACGTTGTATGACTGAGCTTTTGGCTTGGGTCTTTAGTTTGGACGCAACTATTCAAAAAGTAATTCTTGTTAAATGTAGCAAAAAAAAAATATCTCGCTAATAATGAAATTTATTTCTTGAAGTTGAGGATTGCGATAAATGTATGAAACAGAATATTAAAGCCGATTTAAAAGCGGATAATAGAATGAGTTTAATTTAAAAAGTTGCGAACTTTTTAAGCTTCTGAACGCGACTCTGCCCAATGCCCGTCACACATAGGTGGTATTCACACGAACACAAACACGGTAAAGGAATGGCTTTCATTAAACTCATATGTTCTGCCTTTAAACTCTACTAAAATGTTAAATTAAAATGTTAGACACGATTCTGATGACACGTTTTTAATTTATGCAGATCATTTATTTATAAATGGTTTTAAAAAACTACTGGTTACTTATTTATTTATTTTTAAGGATTTATTAAACTTATTATTAAATAATTTTTAAACTTTTCTGCAAAAACTGGGCATGTACCAAATATGTATGTATTTGGACTTACCTCTGACTACCCCCTTAGACATCTTCAAAAAGATCAAAAAATTGCCTAATGATCTGAAAGAAATGTCTACCGCTCTTAAAAAAAAAAAGATTTTAAGATTTAAAATTTAAAAGTAATTTATGTGTTTCCTTAAGTCTACGTCGTGACCACGGTGACTGTAAAGTCATCTGAAACGTCGAGGTAAATAAAATTTTAATAAATGTATTACCTATCAATCTTAACTTACACGCGATTAGGTCCGACAATTTTGGTAATGTGTTGTTCAAGTTGCGAAAGTTTCAAATATATTTTTTTCTTATACAGGATGTATTGCTTCTTCTCACATTGAACTCTCCACTTATCTTCATCAGGTTAACCACTGACAATAAGTTCCACAGCCTCTAAATTAGACACCATTTACAACTTTCGATACGCTGACGAAAAAACCCTTACATCGATTTATCTGGTAAAGCTCTTTTATAATGGCACCTACAGGGATGGGCTGACCCAATTCGGAACAAGGCGAGAGGCACGTCCTAAGGGAGCAGTGAGTACTTGGCTTAATAATAAGCAAATTGTTTCCGATATAAGATAATTTGGTGATTGAATGTTTCTTGGATTTGGGGACAAAATATCATGAAGTCAGAATTAAGTAAAGATCAGAGTACAGTTATGACAGAGCGCGGAAATTATGTAAAGACTTTACTTATTTATTTATTTATTTATTTTTAGGAAAACAAACAGTCATAAAAAAACAAATTAAATAACTAAATATAATACTAAAGACCATTTAGAGGTTTTCGAATATTGAAGCTATTATTAGTGCTTGCTTGACAAGTTACAAAAAAACCAGGTTACAAAAAGAATAACAAAATAACAGAACTGGAAGAAAAGTAACGTTAGTTAAATATATAATTACAATAACAGAGATGGGTTCAAGAACGCATGCTAAACCAACGTTTAGTTAAAATATTTTCAACTTTAGGCGACTTTGTATTAAAAAGGTCAAGTTCAGGGATGTCAACCAGCTCGTTGAACGCAATAACTGCTCGCTTAGGTAAGAATTTTGTCTATAATTAGTAAAACTACAATAAAAAACTTGCAATGCTGATTTTTAATTTTATATCTTTGTGACAATACAAAATAAATGCATGTCAAAAATGAAATTACGTGGAATATCTTTACTTTTCTTTAATGGTACTTGAGATACAAAGTTGTATTACTAGTTCCATAATTATCGGTTAACATTACGGAGGAATATTCTCATTTTTTTTTACTGGTACTAAGGATACAAAGTTGTGTCACTTTGTACAATCAATGGTACGAATCAATGGTACTTCTGACACAAAGGCAAATAAATAAAGCTTTCTCAAGAAATCTTGAACCGCAAATTGCTTACTCATAAAACATTCGTGCTTTGCTATTTTAACATAAAACATTTTCAGACATTCGTGCAGACATAAATATTGCGTTGCTTTGTAGAAATCTTTTTATTCGTGCCTTATCACGATGAATGACTAACTTCCGTAGAATAGTGTTCATATTGCGTGACTAAAGGTAGCGCGGTTGGCGCCGGAGACCGAGGAGACCGAGACAGGAGACCGAGACCGGCAGGTCGCACGGCGACCGCGACAGAAAAACCGAGATAATTCCATAGATGCATGGACGGATTCGAACCCATGATCTTCAGAGCGAAAGTGGAATACTTAACCATCCGGCCAACAAGGCTCTGTCTTGAAATCAAAGTTAAATAAAATATGAAATTATAATAGGTAGGTAGGTAATCAAAGAACCTACAGATGCGACCACCGCTTTCTAGAAAACCAGAGCTTAGCTGAAATTACTGGGCTGTAAAAGTAGGCTGTATGACACATATTCAGGTTAAGTCTATTTACGTTCGAGTGTAAGCTTTGCAAAAAATGAAGCAATATTATGGCTTTTGTTTTCAAACAGTGACTTTTTAGATGAAACTAGAATTTTTTGATAAAATGTCAAGAAGTTTAGCATTACCACTTAAAATAAGACTAATATTACCCAAAAGTGGACTAAATTGAGGGTAACTTAACGATGTTTTCCTTTCCGATTTGTGGCGCGTAATTTTGTAAGATGTAAGATAATTATAAGGGTTATTTGTAACAATATTAAAAAAAAACCAGCCAGTCCGTAAGTAGCTTTATTTTTATACTTAGTCCATTTTTACTTTGTAGTTGAAGAATAAGAATTTTCTTAAATTATTAAGATTTTGCCATTACAAGACTGATATATATATATCAATATACCTATTATAATTATGACAGAATACAATTTTTGTTCACCGATCAAACTACAGTTAGCATCTCCGGTGAAAAGTACTCTTTTAGTAAGCTTTTTACTTTTTAAATTCTTATATAATGGTCTGTTTTTTTATTTATTCATCTAAATCACTAACACAAAACTGTACACTTTTAGAACTGGTGCCAACTACTTTGACCTATCACATGTTGGCCATTTTCATCTGGGTTCTACTTTACGCAGCGGTTGCGGTGATCAATCGGGTATCAAAGGGTAGAAAAAAAGGGGAGCCTGTAAAGTGCACTTTGCATTTCCAATCTAAAAATGAGGTCAGAGTTTTTATGGATTACGAGTAGGTACTAACAGTGAGCCATTGGCATAAATATCTTTTAGCTTTAAAAATCTTTTATTTTATGTTATACCTACATAGAAAATTTATTTATATATACGTGTACTTATTAAATAAAAAAAACAAAAATCAAAATTTGGTTAGTATGTCAAATAATGTCAAATGGACATGACTGTGACCCCTTAGACCTTAGAATCCATAAAAAGTCTCCGGCCCAGTAGTCAATCTTTCAGATCTTATGATGTACCGGGGATACAGTCGTAATCCTATTTGTTTTTTCTTCAAGAGTAGAATCAGGCTTTTGCGCTTCTTTCGTTCGTATGAGCAAGTGGCCAACTCTGGTGACGGAGTTTTTAGGCCACCTAAAGGCCTCCGTCATGGCTTAACGACTCTCGCTCAGCTGATAATGCCACTTATGGTCACCTATCCAAGTTGTGACCGCTCAAAATGTTGATTAACTTCGACGATCTATCAAGAACGTCTTAGCAAGCTTTTATGCTGAAGACTGTAAGATTTGTAATAACACCTAATCATAAAGTGAAAGTTATAATGACATTGAAAAATCGGCTCTTAATAAAATAAATACGACGAAGTTTTACGAATCATAATAAGGACATTGCAAATAATAGAAAAAAAGGTTCAGCAATGATAAGGGTCAAATAATCCGTGATATAAAGGAACTTCGTAATAAAGGTTTGGGATATTTTTAATATACCTAAACCTTTATCTATCCTTAGACGAAAAATTCGCCAACATAACCTATATATAATTATATAATTCTAATATTTTTGTTGGTTTGTCTAGGCTTTGTTGTTTGTTGGGCAGGTTGCAAGCCCTTCGACGCTAATAGAGAGCTAACTGGTTTCCTCACAATGTTTTCCTTCACCGTTAAAAGCTCGTGTTAAAGCGCGTATACATTTTTTAAATGCCAAAAGTCCATTGATGCACGGCTGGATTCAAACCCACGACCTTCGGATCAAAGTCGAAGTACAAATCCAGTATCAAACCCATAAACAAAAAAAATATTAAAATATAACCAATCAGATTAGCATAAATCTGTTTTCGTTGCATTCCAATTACTTCATTCATCAAAATCACAATTTATTCACACAATGGAAGTCATATGTAACAATTTAACACTACGAGGGTGGACATAAATTGTAGTGAGAGATCCATTTATCATTTTTTGCTTATGTTTATGTTGAACAATAATAGTTGCTAATGCCTTTCATGTGAGTTTTCTGAATTAAAACGTAGGAGACGGAGTTGAATTATATTAATAATGAATTTAAAGGGATGATTTGTACAAAAGTATTATGTATAATGTGTATCTGTCTATCTTATATATATATACCTTTAAAAGAGCAATTTTTGTATCTCTGAATCTCGGCTCAAACGATTTTCATGAAATTTAGTAAGTAGGTATAAAAAAAAATGAAAAAAGCTTTATTGCAATACAACATAAATGGTAGTAGTAAAACAATTTAAAATATATAATGTATAGTAAACAGGGGGTTTCGGGGGTTTCGCTAGGAGTTTAAAAATTTTAAACTGTGCCAAAATACATTCACATTGATGTTAGTCAATTTCAAATGAGTAAAAAAAAGACGTTAACACTCCTTTTAAAAAGCTATGATAAAATAAATCTTTTTTTCATTTGAATGACCTCATTTTTATCAAAATCTCATTTTGATGGGATCCGTGAGAATTTGATGAAAACTTTTCATTCACTAAATTTTTATTATTTTATGATGTGGAAACTAAGTGATAGAAAGAACACTGATTATCCGCATAGTTACTCTGTAGGGTACGTTAAATTTATCGGCCCAGCAGGCCCTATTGCTATTTTCTCAGGAAGGCCTGTTCGGTATTGGATTTAGATTGCCTATTTAGGAATCGGTAATAAAATTTTGAGTTTTTACAGTTACAAAATTACAGTTTGAGCGTGAAGGAGCAACGAACATTCACACTTACATACTTACACACACACGGTTTCCTCACGATGTTTTCCTTCACCGTTTAAAGCTCGTGTTAAAATGCATATAATTTTTTCGACACGAAAAGTCCATTGATGCACGGCCGGATTCGAACCCACGACCTTCGGATCGAAAGTCGAAGTAGGTACTTATCCACTTGGCCAACACGGCTTTTTTTAACTGGTAATAGAATACCTGATTTTACGCCCGTCAAGTCTCCGAATTTTTTTTAATCATATTTTTTAGGAAAAAGGTCATGGTATCACCATGTTTCACATCACTTCACTTAAAAAGTATCTATCCATAAGAAACAAGAATGAACAGAGCAACAAGTGTCAACAAAGGGACCCCGAGTTTTTCCGGACTTTATTAATGTCCTTTCTTTTGCACCCCACTTCCTTATATCTACTAATATTTTAAATGCGCGTGTTTGTGAATACATAGTGAGCACGATTTGAATTTACTTTTGATATACTTTTTGATAAAATAGTACTGAGAAAATAGTTAACTGTACTTAAAGTATTATAGTTTTGGAAGAGTAGCGAAAACAGAGTTTGGTGGCATGAGAAAAAGTGCACATGAGAGTGTAAGAAATTGATCTACTTATGAAATTAAAGTCGATTTCATGACTTTTTAATGATGCCATCATTATAATTATGATAGGGTTACGAGCGAAACCGTAGGAAGAAGTATACTTTTTGTTTTATTTTCTCTCTGAAAAATATGTTTCTTCCACCATCATTAGTAAAAAAGGCGTGGGTAATGAGTGTTTCGTCGCGTAAATTGAGCGAAAAGACTGTTATATTTATTGGGTTGTTATATTTAGATATTATAATAAAGAAAGATCGATAATAGTGGCAATTGCAAAAGCTAAACTTAACTAACCAAAAATGTTGCCGTCCCTTTCATTGGGAATAAAAAGGATGGCATTCATTTTAGTTAGTTTAGTTACTGTTATAATATTAAAACATAGGTACTCGTAATTGTGTAAAAACTGTATGAATACCATCATCAATAGGCAAACATAGTAGGTATAATAATGGTCAATGCACTCGAGTGGTTTTGCTCTACTTTATCGTTTAATCAAGAATTACTAGCAATTTTCGACGCTTGCATGAATGCAAGAATCGATAGCACTCGATCGATCGTCTTTGATAGCGTTAAACGATGTTTGCTAACGCTATCGTTTCTGGCGTAAACGAAATCAATATCCGCAGCAATTCCAGGTAAAGATAGTTGCAGACTAACCGTTTTTTTGTATCTAGTTTTCTATGTTGGTTTAATTTCAAAATAAAAATGGATATTGTCATCAAAAAAGCACGACCACAATGCCTTTTGATACTAAGACTAAGTTATTTACTATATTATTATATTATTATATTATAACTGACAATGAATTATTTCATCATGGTATAATCAACAAATTACGCCCGGTTTCGCCCAGGTGACAAAGTAAAATCCGGTAGATAATAAAAACTCATACAAGCCCTATACCAACCAAAGAAAATCACAAAGACAACTCTGAAAAGCTATAGAACAAATATTTGTAGAACATGCAAACATTATCCCGCATCAAGTTTTCAATCGACACGAGTCGAAATTTTCCTATTTGCGATCGTCTACTCTCAAGCTGAATATTCAAGTTACATGCAAATACTCCTAATCTGCATCCAACTAATCGGGCAGCGAACCAATTACTATCTAGTAGCCGACATAGGGTTGTAACTAAAACGTTTTCAACTGACCCGTGGAATACACAACAGTTTGTAAGACACGATAGGACCATAGATAGTATAACAGTTGTGCAACACAGTGTATAGTTACATCGAGCTGATAGTCACTGGTCAAAAAAACTGTTTGTATAACAAAAAATTAACTGCTAAAATATCTGCATGTTCAAACATGTATTTTGAAGTTGCCTCTGGCCACTCTCTGACATCTTCAAAGGATTATGAATTATAAAAAGCAACAATTTTTATCTAATTTTGTAACACTCTTAATAACAACTTAGCGCTTACTTTTTTTAACTTTCTTGAACACTATGCATACATTTATAAGTAGTTTGTACCGGACCTTTCTAATGTTATTCCAAACGTTTTGACTGTGTTGCAATAACCGAGATAAACAGTAATTTTTGTTTGAACTATTTAAAAACTAAGCGCTTGTGCGTCAGAGGATAAATGATTACGTCAGTCCTTGATTGTATTTTCCTTAGTTGAACGCAAGATAGCGCTGTGTGCACTCAACGACAGATACATACATACATAGGTACATAAAATCACGCCTCTTTCCCATTTCGACAGACGCACTGGTTTAATCGGTGTGACTTCTTCTCTGTGTTGCATGTAGAATATCGTGTTTAAAACTCGTCAGTTTTCCTCACGGATCGAGCCAGTGCGTTTCCAATTTAGGGCTTGGATCAAAATTGGGTTTAAAAATAAGCACTGTAAAGTTTTTTGTTTGAGATTTGTCTACAGTGATGTTAGGTTGCGAAGGTTATTAATGGATCGGTAGAATTGGAATGTGTTAGGTATTAATAAATAATCAAAAAGTATCTAATATGTACATTTAGGTAATAGGTACATTTGCTGTAGAAAAATTAGAAACAAGCAAGCTTTAGATTTAGAAATCAATGTCCTCTAAATAAATTATGAATAATTTAGTAATTCATTCTTTGGGTAAAAGTTATTTGATCATTCAATAAAGGCTCTTATTCACATTCAAGATTCAAACTTAATAATTATATCATAAACAATTATTCACTTCTTGTTTCAGCTTCTTGCTCATCTTCATAAGTTGTGTCTCGGTAAAAAAACCACTCACTCGTATAAAGTTTGAAGAAGCATAAACTAAATAAGAATGAACTTGAAAATTGAAATAGGTACTTACAGTAATTGTTTTCTATACTCGTTTAAGACAACTTTTCTGCCCTGAATAATTCATTTCATCCGCATCGAGTTTAAAGTTTTGCCTTGAAAAAATTAGGTTATGATTAAAAATAAGCAAAGCTTCTAACAATTTTTCATATAACTTTTCTCAGTAAATGAAGTAGGTATTGTAAACAGAAGAGAACAGTTTAGAAAAAGTCTTGGAAATTAAAACAATACACTCCTCTAAAAGCTTTACAGCTTCAAATTTAAACAGTTGAAAAAAAGTTATTTTCGTCACACAAAAGATCAGCAGTAGAAAAGTTGAGCTTTTTAAAATGAACAATGTAGGCATTGTGGAACAAATACCAGTTGTCTTATTATGTTTCTGTATTTTTTAGGAAAAATAATAAAGACATTCGTTTCAGAAGTACTTAAGTAAATAAAAAAAAAACCTGTTTTTACAATTGTTATGTATTGTAAAAACGAAATACATTTTGAAAATAGAACCATCACTCTACATCAACAACCACTACAACCTTTTACCCAATATTATTAGAAAATTGAACTTTTAATCCCTAAACAAAAAACTGAAATATTCTTAAAACAACACGCCTTTCTCAGAAGTCTGTATCAGAAGGAAAACAGTAATTTACTTTTTTCGGAGTCAAACTTCAGAAGGAAACAAAATAAAATCAAGATTTTCGGCAATCAGTAAGTAAAAGTCAATTTCTCATTTAGGTTCTACATCTAATATCGGATTAGCCTTGAGAAATGGAATGAATTTGAACATTTTATGCACTTACTTATGTAGGTAAAAAATATATAAAAAAATTATTTTTCCTACTAAGATTGCTTACAATGACCATTTCATTATTCTGAAGGTTTTGCATTTATGACTACTCGTAGGTATATTGTAAGAAATGGGACTATAAAAACATTTTGCATTTCTCAATTTTCGCGGGATTATTCGAACGAAGCAAAACTAAAATTTGAAAATCGATTGATGCTTAATTTTTTTATGTCTGTTGCCAGTAGTTTAAAACTTATGGTCTTACAATTTGAAAATCGAACGTTGCTAATAATTGTGGTCCTTCAATTTGAAAATCGAAGGAGGAGTTCTTTATTCGAGTACCTATATGTAATTTTTTACTATTTCTACAGATTTTTAAATGTGGAACGCTTTCGATTTGCTTTTTGTTTGAAAAGGTATTAGATGGTCCCATAGCGGATATAGTACTCGTAGCATGGGTTATTAGTTTGTAGTTGTAGTAGTTGTAGTATAAAATGTATAGCAGTGTGTTATTCCAGGTCATAAACTATGTATCTAAGTTTCAGCAAATTCGTTTACTTAGTAGTTTTCGCGTTAAAGGATAACAAACATCCATCTATTAGGTACATTCAAACAAACTTTCGCGGTTATAAAAGTGTCTACCTCACATATCGAATATTTCATAGACATATTCAAAAGCGACCGTGGCGAAGTTTACTATGACAGCGGTCAAAATTGGATGGGGCAGTGGCATTAACAGCTGAGCGCTTCTGTGCTTCGCAGGACACGTTAACGGTCCCAGTTTTTAAAGTTTAAGCCTTAAAGAGTCGCGTTGGAACAGGCATTAGAATCACCTAGCATGTAAAACGAAACTTAAGTGATCCTTGAGGTCCTACAAGACTAAATGTTTTTTTTTCTTTCTTTCTTTCTTTAAAACTTCGGCACTAAGGCCACTGACTGGCTCAAACGAGCTTACTTACTTAATTATTAAGCGCTCGTGGAAGCGCTCGTGGCGAAACTTGCTAAGACGTTCTTGATAGATCATCGAAGTTAAGCAACGTTCTGAGCGGTCACTACTTGGATGGGTGACCGCAAGTGGCATTAACATCTGAGCGCTTCCGTGCTTCGGAGGGCACGTTAAATTGTCGGTCCCGGCTTTTAAAGTCGTTAAGCCATGACGGAGGCCTTAAGGCGGCCTAAAAACTCCGTCACCAGGGTTGGCCACTTGCTCATACGAACTTACTTACTTTTACTTAATTATTATTTTTTCAAAGATGTGTTTCCGTGATTGTAATTGAATGATGGACCCACAATTAGGAAATCGAACATTGCATTATGTTTGTAAAGGGTAGGCACGGGGCGGGGGTTCAGTCAGTCTGCCGCCTGACGCCGGCCGGGCGACCGCGCCGCGAACGAGTCAAACTTGCCGGCAATCGGAAACATGGATCTGTGACTCGGAACGGATTAGCTTAGGAATTACGAAGGTATTTGTCGTGCTTTTTATTCCTTTAAAATTAAATATTGTTCGTAAAATCTATAACTCAAAATCGTCTGGTGTTTATATTTTTTATTTTTAGTTGCCAAAGTACAAGGTACAATAAAATAGAGAAAACCCGAAATAGCAGGCGGAAAGTTGTTAATTTTGTATGGGCACTGCCACTTTCGATTAGAGTAGAAAAGTATGTCGGGTCAGCTAGTTTAACTAACCGTTTTAATTCATTAAGCGAAATTGTTTGCAAGGCTGCACAATAAAAAGGTAAATTGGTAGGTAACTTCTATTTTTAGATGAAATTCGAAATAACTTAAATGTGAAGTTGTGCGATTTCTGTAAGGAAAGTGTGAGCTTTTATTTAACATTGTAGCGGATACTACCATTTGAAAATTAACCTAATAACCTACCGTTGATCCATCTCGTTTCTGTTGCAGACAGTGTTTTTCGCGAGTTTATAAGTTTTAAAATCTTTTAGTGTTTTTTTGTAGAACAAATAGTTTAAGAGTAGCTTTGTATACCTAATTAACTTTCAGGGGCCTATCACCAGTTTACATCAGTATTGAAGTATTAAATACTGCTGTAAACTGGTCGCCCATACCAAGTCAAGTATTACAAATGTATGAGAATCCAGTGCAGCGCCGCTCCCGGTAACTTGCATGAACTAATAATTTCATACATTTGAAATACTTGACCCGGTAGCGAAGATAGTTAGCTATACCACTTGAAAACTGATGATACGCCCACAGTATAAACTTACGTGTTTTCGAAGTGTTTAGAACTTCTGAGTCACATTGCAAAATTAGTAAACGTTATGAAACGTGAAACGTTGATTTAAGTTTTTTTTAACGGAAACTGATTTTAAACATTTTCTTTTTATTGTGCAAGTATAGTGACTTTTTACATTACTATCACAATATTTTTAGAAAATCTATCCAAACGCTCAATTATCCAAAGACGGTTTCGTAATTTATTCGAGAATTTCTCGTAAATTTCCACATTGAAATTGGCTGTATCACTAGTTCTATATTTACCCGAATTGAGTAACAAACTTGATTGATTGAGTACTTCGGTAAAATTTTTGGTAAGTAAAACTTTTGGAAAATCTTGTGGAAAAGCGTAAAGAAAAAGTATAGAAGAGACAGATACTTAACTATTTTTCTCGGTACATAATCTCGTAATAAATTTACCTCAATTATTAAGCGAAAATATTCAACTAGACTGACCACGGTGACTACGAGTAAAATTTATCTGAAACATTAAGTTAAAATGAAATAAAATGTTTTACTGGATTGGATTTTCTCCTGAAAAACATGTTTTTACCCGAGTCCATAATACGTTTATAGTAAATTGGCCGAAACAAAATTACGACTGTAACCCCAAGGATTGCCAAAGTCTTAGAACAATTTCTGGAATAGCATTCAGAGTCATGATCGAATGTTACATTTGGTTTAGCAAATTACAAAGGTACTCTAACCTATTAGGTACGTAAAATTCTAACTAAGTACTTTATTAAACAGATAACAAGTAATCGATGCTACTCCGAATATAATTTTATTAATAATTTTGCCTGTTCCATGCAACCGTACGAGAAATATGTGGAACTGCCAAATAATTTCATTCTGGCGTAACAATGCCGAGTTGGTGAAAGGCAGTGCGGCTTGAGGACGATCGCTTCTATCATCGCGGATTTGAATTCCGTCGGAATCAAGTTTAATCAGAGTTTTTATATTCAGAGAACTCGTGCAATGTATGTTAGGATATGCTACTAACTATTGACCCTCTTAAACATTTTTAGTTATGGAAGATCTGATAGAATAGCTAGCTAATACATTTTTTTTTATAAAAATAATATCGTTTATTGCAAAAGTAAAGGTTTACAATGGGTTTTCTTAATTATAAAATAAACTTAATAATTTTATGGAGATATTATAATTTTAATAAGGTTCTATTAGCAAAGGTATTATGAGACAAAAGCTCTTTAGAAATTTGTTCGCCTTAATAACTCATCTACTAAGAACTGATTTATTGTGCTAACTTGTATTTCCTTGAAGACAAGCCCTTTGAAGACAAAACAATTGACAATATTTGGTACTAATTGAAATGATCAGTGTATTATACATATAACAACGGTCTTTGCTGTTAATTTCTAAATAAAATATACTCAGGGATTTACATATACTATCTTTACTAGATGATTTATACAGAGTCTGGAGGCAAGCTTTGCCTATACACTTAACGGGACACTGTAGTGTCTGGATGGAATAGGCTTGCCCAGCACCTAAACCATCCTCTCAGCTTAGTCGGCCATATCCACAGGAAAGACAATAGTCAATACGTGTGGGGCTGAATAGCCGCAGGTTTCCTCACGATGTTTTCCTTCACCGTCTAAGCTCGTGTTAAGTTCATATAAATTTTTCGACACGAAAAGTCCAATGATGCACGGCTGGAGTCGAACCCACGACCTTCGGATCGAAAGTCGAAGTACTTATCCATTTGGCTTACACAGCTTTTTTTAAATAATAATGTAACTCCATTATTCATAATTATTTGTCAATTTAGCAAGGCATTAAAGAATGCTTTTTTTCTTGTTACTCTTATATCAATGAAAAGAGATAGCAACAGATATAAAGCTGTCTGAGCTAACGTAAGCTTACTTTTATAAATAACGGGGTCAATCTTTAAAATAAAGATATGATATAATAAAGCAGAAAAGTTTATTTCTATGAACGCGCTAATCTCTGGTACATACTACCGTCGGGATTTAATCATTTCTTTATTCATTTATTAGCAAATTTTTCCTTCAAGGTTCTAAAGGCTTTTATAAACTGTTTCTAAAGTAAACCAATCAAAACGAATTACAATGCTGTACTTAAGAGTACTTAAATATTTCAGCCAATCAGATTAATAGGTTAATGGGTAGATTCATATTAAAATCAGTTTTAGCTCTGCACCAGGCAGCCTGTTTTCAGAAATACTCAGTGATTCTTTTTTTTCTTTACATAAAAACATATAAGTTGGTATAAATTTCTGTGATGTATATTCTTGTGTTTTTTTTAATATTTTTACGTCATAAACGTCAAAGGTAAAACACATCATATCGTCATAAAAATATACGTCATAAAACCTTAAGTAGTGAATAGTCACGACATGCGTGACTGACTTGAGTATTTAATTCATAAAAATATAGTTCACCACAGAATAAATCAAAGTTTTATGGCAAATAATTTACTCAAGAAACGCCACATCACGAAGTGAGTGACCTAGTTATTTGCTACAGAATATAAAAAGAAGGGTTTCAAGTTAAAAATGCATATCACAATATAACGGAAAGTAATGAGCATAAAGCCCGTCACACACGTAGCTATAATATATAGTAATATAAATTATAGCAAGGCTTATTACGATATATTTTCTATACAAATATTCAAGTAACCGCACACGTGTGTATTTGTATAAATATAGCAAGGCATATTATTATATATTATAGCTAGGTGTCTGACAGGCTCAATCCTACTAATATTATAAAGGTGAAAGTTTGTGTAAGTGTGTTTGTTACTCTTTCACGCTCAAACGGCTGAACGGATTTGAATGAAACTTGGTACCAGAATTGCTTATTCAAAAATAGGCTACTTTTGATCCCGGTATTCCCACGGGAACTATTCACCGCGGGTAACACCTAGGGGCGCAGGTACACAACTGAACTATACCTTTTCCTATAAACCTCATTGACAAAATAGAGACTCAAATTACAGTTCAAGTCACGATCTCTGTATTCCATTATTATTAGATCATGTAGCCATGTACCTGATGTATCGCTCACGGCGAGATTCTCATTTCCTGATACAAATAACGTGATGTAGAAGGGGGGGGGGGGGGATTTATTTTATGATGACATGATACACAAGATGTTAGCTGGTGTTTTTTTGTATTCATGTAATTATTTTTTTATTTGTATAAGTAAATTTGACCAGGCAGGGTCATTTTATTTTTGTAACTAGAACACGTTTTTAATTTTAAATTTTATGATTTCTTGTATTATAGTTCTGCAAATACTTACTGTTTTTAGATAAGTTAGTTGCGAATAACACTAAATTTTTTTATTAATTAAACGAAATTTCCCACTTTTGAGAAATAATTATAACACAATCTCGTCTCAAAAACTAATCTTATGTTTCACAAGAAATACAGTTAAAGACAGTACACACTGACAATATTTCAATTCAATCTTCATCAGGTTGAGTGTGACTCGTGGAGCACTCTCACTCTCTTCACACGTTCGTGTTTCGCGCTCATTATTTTAGTCGAGTCATTTCTATGTTTTCATTATACAAATCTGTGTTGTTTGTACTAATCTCTGCCTACAAGCCTTCTCCATCTCAACAATGTCCCAGGCACTAGTGTCCCGTTATGTGTAGGCAAAAGCTTGCCTCCTGACTCTGTATAAATCATCTAGTAAAGATAAAGATGTAAAGGCCTAAGTCTGTTTTACTTACAAACCTTAGAATTCTTGCGTAACCCCTCTAAAAAAAGGCACAGTAGGTTTTTTCCCCCTTTGATATTGTCATAAAAATATCAGATAACTAAATAAAAAATATATTATATAAGTATAGGTAATGTCAAAATATTCCAGCATAATATGCAAAGTTATCCTTTTACATTACAGAGGCCCTAGCCATGTTACATTTCGACAATCGCTTTCGATTAGAAACTAAAAAAAATGTATAGGAATTGACATTCGATGACGAAAACTCGAGCGATCAGAAATGTCAAATCAAAGGTGTAGCGATGATAGAAATCGAATCGCTTCATAGCGAATGCCGGTTGGCTAGGCCCTCAGGCATCCATTTTAATTTTATTGTTATAACAAATACAAATACAAATAAATACAAAAACATAAACAATGAACGTGATTACCGGACTAGAGTTGCCAGGTAGTTCGCGATGGTATGAAGAACATTTTCAGCCAACAAGGCAACCCTTAGAAAATTATAAAATTGAAACCAGTTGGTGCGATGGAAATTCAATTATAAGGGTTCTTCATCTACATAATTCAACATGTTGCAAACTCAACATTGCAAAATAGGCACGTACTGAAACAAGAATGTGAAGTATGTATCTTTGTTAAGGTGAACGCACACTTATCCGAACCGAACGCATTGGAAGAGCCGACCGAAACGAATTTTAGAATTATTTATATTATTCTATTAAAGCTCTACACCTGCCAGCATCGAATTGCCTGAATTTGGTAGAGCCCTAGAAATGCTAGACAGACGGATTTGGCGCGGATAATGCAGTCAAATCTACCGATGCACTGGCATTTTGACAGTTGCGTGCAAGTGTGTGTGCAGTTGCGTGCAATTGTGTGTGCAGTTGCGTGCGAATGTTAGTTACTCCTTCACGCTAAAACGGCTGGATGGATTTGAATTAAATTTGGTACCAAGATAGCTTATATCCTGTAATAAAAAATAGGCTACGTCGTGTTTGTGTCACACAGACAACACAGTCAAAAAGAAAAAATCTAATATTGTTTGAATAACTTCTACAGTATTTTAGAATTATTCCTTTACCAGTCCTAAGTGGAGCTCTCACCAACTGGCACCGCGAGTTTCTAGGTACATTTTTAAGCCTACGTGAGTACAAAATGTTTCGCTTTTATAAGCCTGAGCACGGTAGCACGGGGTTCAAACGAGGTGAATGACATGACTGATAAATGATACAAAAATGCAATGAATCGTGAATAGCAAATAAAACATCTAAAACATCGCTCTAAGAATTAAGTAACGTTTGAAATAGGTGCTCTAATGGGAATACTTCGTTTGAGGAAGACACAAAAATTTAATTATTTGTTTAGAGATTATTATGTATGTTTAGACATAGGTACAGATAACGGCAGTGCAAACTGGGTGACAAGTCGCGGCGTCTAGTCGCCGCGTCTTGTCGCTGACGCCTGACGCCTTGTGTGCGCTGCCGTATAATGTCTAACAAACAATAAAAACAATAATTGTTTTTGCCTTACGTTACTGAACAAACTATCATTCTTATTCTCGAAGATTTTCTCGAGAATGAGAATGATCGTTGTTCGTTTTCATCTTCTTACTCTTTCCCCACAATATACATAGGGCCAGCATGTACCATTTCTCTTCCATTATAGGAACTCTATCAGCCTTTATTTTATTACTCACCCCTTCCTCACTCAGTTACTCGTTAAATTATTATTGTACAAAATACGTTGACTCAGCTGGTTACCACAAAACCTCTGCGTCAAAAACAATATAGGTACCTCGATTATACGCAGTAGTTGTTGACGCCGTCAAAATAAACTTGCTGGAAATGACCGGGTCATTAATCCCTCTATTAACACAAAAAGGTCAACGTGGGCCCCAGTATGTTTCCACTGACCTTTGGTTTATTCGAAAACCGGAGCACATTTTGTGACAATTCTGAATTCGGAGTTCGTTCCTGTTACTAGTCAATGTTTTTTTCAAAATTGCTTATGGACATACTTACATGGTTATTAGTAATTGTTAGATTTCTCAGTTAAATAAAACAGAGAAACGATTAGTAAAGACATCATTTCCATTTAATGTGAAGAAAAAACTGGAGTATTGCTGTAACTGCGAGTTGGTATTTTTGCTCTAGAATCCTTTCTTATAAATCCACAATTCAGGATGAGAAGTATAAAATAAGTTGTTATAATTATAATCATGATGTAAATAATTTCAGTCATATATGTTTCTTGTCACATAACACACAATATCACACCAAAGCTAGAAAGACTGGAAATAATGGAAGAAGATATTTAAGATGGCATTTTAAAAAGTTTTGTGTTCATTCTCTTTATACTACGGCCGTCGAATATTACCGCCGCATTTAACAAAACAGGTATCCGGATTTACGTCCAACTATATTTTAATAAACGTCAATGCTGCCCGAAAGTTATGCTAAATTAAACCCCTGCTTTGTGAATTGACGTCTAAAACCGCTTAACCCACGTCTAGGGAACTAAGGAAACTTTATACAAATTATAGTAAGTGACTAAGCCGATCGTAGAGGTAATTTATCAGCAAGAAGGCCATATGACTTGCCAGAAACTCTGAATAAGTAATTTGTTCTGAAACGAATCAATAGGTACCTAGTTGCATGTGTCGTATTATATATTAATACTATTAGCAAATTTTGCTAGATCTAGCAAGATTTTAAAATAACGAATTATTATGAATTATCTATAGATCTTTTTATGATTGATAGTTTCGCGTTTGTTTCGCTTAGTATTTTTATACCATAGAAAATGAAAGTCATAAATCGTAAGATTTGAAAGCTATTCACAGTCTATCGCTTAATTAAACATGGTATAAAAATGTAAGTTTAATAAATTAGATAATACCTTACACCCTGTACTACGAGTATAACGACAAAATAAACTACTTACGAATCAATAAAATAGCACACGAAAAATTACTCACGTTAAAATTTCGTTGTAGATAGTCTGGATCAGTTGAGCTACCTACATTCAGATTAAGCTGATATGGATTAGATGTTGCGCAATCCTAAACCATCATAATGTCCCAGGCACTAAAGTGTACCATTGAGTGTGTAGGCATAGGATATGCCTCTTAACGTGGCTGTAATAGTGATGTTTATAGGAGGACTTAGTTGTATATAGGAGGTACTTGGTTCGTTTAGTACCTACGCTAATAATGAAGTATCCAATATCGAGCAATCATGTTAATGTACGCACCAAACACTATCGATATGAAAGGGGCTTGTCGGTAAAGTTTCAGTTTAATTTTACAAAGTTATATGCAAACTTTGTCCTTTCAATGACTTTGACCAGATGATTTTGATATCCCTTAAAAATTTGAATACAAGTATTACATATTTTAACTGAAAATCTGTTAATTTTTATATTTAAATAATAGCGTTTGGTTATGAGGTTAAATTTTATAATTATTTTTTTCAAAACATCAATTTTTGACTATGTTGATAAACTTATGACATGCCTTACTTTTTTGACTGGCTTCCCGCTGAAGCTTGACTATTTAGATTGTTAAGGGATCACTGTAAAAAAAGCTAAGCTTACACCACCAGGTTCTTGCCTGATTCTTTCCCTGGTGAAGGGAGTCGAGTTGGAACAGGCAATAGAATCACCTAGCATTTAAGACAAACTCGAAATGACGCTTGAGGTCCTACCGAAATAAATGACTTTTCTTTATTAAAATGTAGGTATTACGCAATATCTAAATAAAAATCAGTATCTCCCAGCACGGTTTATGAGCAACTATAAAATTTAGCGAAAAACGCTATAAGCATTTTCTCAGATACTAAATTACTTGAGGCTAGTCAAATATTAGCTCTACAAAAACCTTTTTGGAATCGATATCATGACTTATCTCAATTTCAAACCTCAGTTTGGGCTTGACACGTTTAATAGATTGAGTTTTTGTGATAAACCTGTTGGGTCTGTTTGTGCAACTAAAAATAATTTTCTTCCAATTAAATATTTGCAATAGACGTACTACTTGTATTTAGAAATGTCAATAACAAAAAATAATAAATAAATAAATAAATGAATATATATCCTTGGACATTTTACATGGCGTCATCTAGTCCCAAGCTAAGCAATTTAATGCTTGTGTTATGGTAACCTATACTACTGATATACTACTTAGATATATATTTTTTTGTAAATACATTTATAGATAGAAAAACATCCAGACCCGGAACAAATATCTGTAGAACACGCAAACATTTGTCCTGTGGCGGGAATCGAACACGCAACCTCCGCGTCTCAGGCGAGCCTTGGCCCACTGCGCCACAGAGGTCGTCAATTAATAATGTCCTATTTTCATCAAGACTATACAACATTTCAATGCTAATTAAAATACGTGATAATAATTAAAAACGAACATAGCCCTGAGTTACCAAGTCTTAGCTTGCAATTTTCATAGCCTTTGGCAGGCCGTATCGATAAGTAATTATTTCCTCGTAAATTATAGCCAGCCAGCATGTTGATGTGACGCCTAAGTTTATGAACCTATATTGGCTTTTAGACGGAGCGATACCTACTGATTAGCAACCACTAAACAAGTTGGGGCCTACAATTTATTCACATGTAAACAAAGGAAAAACACAGTGACAAAATATACCTACACTTCCTAACCTAAACAACTACCTACTTAAAATGGAACTTTGTTTCTTTTTAAAATATTGTCTAACTAAAGATAGAAGACAGAGTTCTGTCAGTCCAAATGGATAATCTTTTAGGTACTTACCATTCAATGCCTAAGAATAAAACGTTCATCTTTCAACATACATTAACTTTCGCATTTTTATATTGTTTGGAATCAGATTTCCCATTGCACAAGGTATGTTTTTTTTTTCAAGAATCAGCATTACCTCTACTATTATCTTCCTCTCCTACGTATGTTATGGTATGTTTCCTAAAACGATTTTTTATTAACAACAATTAATGACTTATCTTCCTCTCCTAAGTACCTACCTATGTTATGGTATGTTTCCTAAAACGCTTTTTATTAACAACAAAGTAGATAAAGAAAGGTCCTTTAAAATTCGTATGTATAAAACACAATGCATATCACTTCTTAGCGTACCCAATAAGTGAAAGTAAGGAAAATTAGTTTTACAGCTCACTTATTTTTTTTAAAGATGACATATTGTACCCGGTCTCGCTACTAATATAATATTAAATAACACACCATAAAAATAGCGTCTCGTGTAAAATCCGCCTAAGTAATTGCATAACTTGAGTTACGTAATGTTATTAATTAGGGAGTATTAGATCGCTCGTAAACTCGTATGTAGGTGGGTTAGTTGTAAATTAAGCAGGTAGGTACTTTTCTCGTAACGCTTAGGTATGCCTTGGTTCGTGTGAGTGGGCGAATGTAATCAAAACAGTAATTAATTTGTTTTTGACAGCTTTAAGGTGTCTGTATGCTATAAACTAGCGCCGCCGCCTAGTTTATTTTATTATTACGGACAATTATTACAAAGGAATTTAAAAAACTGAATTTTCATTTTGTGAAACCTATCATTAGCTTTTTTTAAAACCTCTGTGATTGTTTTATTTTGTATAGTTTAGGAGGAGTAACAAAGTTGCACTTGGTGGCCACCAAACTCTGTTTTCGCTACTCTTATCCACTGCAGGGCAAGGACATCCCCTTCTTCCACTCCTCTCTTTTCACAAGAGTCAAACTCGTTTCGCCATGGCCTTTCACGCCGCTCAAAAAGCCGCCAAACTTAAATGGGACATTGTGAGCCCTTTGTAAATACTTAAATATTAAAAAAAAATACTATAACAAGCAAAGGATTACGAATTTAATACATAAGGATTTTCATGGTACTGAAACCATTTTGATAAACATCAGATTCTGTTCGTAATTGGGTCTCGAATAGCTACGTCATTATTAAGCTTCCCCAATTATCACAGCCCTTAGGTTAAATTCCAAAGAGTAACGGCTTATCTATTTTCGTGTGTTTGTTCAACTCTCGTAATTGTATTTCGGAGTGTCTAATCTTGGAAGCATGTTTTACGTCACATGCGTATAAGGGCATTGTCTGGTACTATTCTAATTTAAGACATTGCAGGAAGGGGCCAAATTTTGGGTAGCTACCTTTTCTTTTGTAGTTGGAAAGTTTGGGTCTTAGCAAATCGTTCCCAGTTGCGAATTGAATTGTACTTCGTTGCATTGTAATAAGAGTCGCTATTCAAATGAATGTTTTCACGAAGTTGGGCTTTTGTAGGTACTTGTTTTACTATTTATTCAATGGTAGTAGTGCTATTTTGAAGTTACAATCGGTATTGTTTTGGGAACAGTCTCTTGAAGGCATACAAATCATTTGATGTAATCAAATCATCATTCTCTATGACAAAATAAACTGACCATAAGTTTTCTAACATCCTACTAAGTTTAGATACAAAGTCCACAAATATCATGACCTAGACGGAATAGTCTAGTACTCTTTCTACAGAAAGTTCGAGAGGTACTATCACCAAAAGCGTCGCTTTACCAATTTTGAAACATATTCGCTTGCAAGATGTTAGCTAGCTGATCCTGCCCTTTTTATTTTGACCAATCGGAGTCATACACATCTAAAAGCAATAATTGTTTGATGACTTTTACCATTGTTAAAAACTTACTGTTATTATTTGTTCTTCAAACTTTATGACAGAGCCCCGAAATGCTTTGTTGCTATTGGTGTTCTAATGTTACAAAGCAGGGTAAACTGCTAGTCGCTTCACAGAAAAAGCACCCTTAAGGTGGTGAAGCGGTGCTTTGGGTGATAGTACATTATTTACGTAAACTTTGCGTCCAGAGCTTACTGGGTCCATTGAATCCCTTCTTCAATTATGTCGAGTTGGAATAGTAATCTAGTCCCCTACAAAGTCTCTTCTTTAGCACAAAATCCCATATGTGTTATTTGTTGTAATAAATTTATTATTAAAGTACCTACTTATTCGTTTTGTTACGGCATGAGTGAAAGAAAGAATAAACCATTTATTTCAATAGGACCTCAAGGATCACATAAAAAAGTCTGACTATGCTACACACCGACTACTTTTTACGGTGATCCCTTGACAATCTAAATAGTCAAGCAAGCTATACAGCTATAGTCTGGCGTTTTGGTCTGGATTTTGAGCCAATTTATAATTATTACGAGCATTACATAAACCTATGAAGACCCACACAATTTACGATCTAAATTACTAATTAACATTGACATTTCTATATCAATCTGTCTGCTTAGAGTATAATAATGCCCATACGTAACGTAACATACATAAAGTATAACATAAGTAAGTAAGTTCGTATGAGCAAGTGGCCATACGAACTTACTTACTTATGTTATACTTTATGTTATGTTACGTTACGTATGGGTATAATATAAAAAAAATATGTACAAAATCTTATGAATCTAGAGGGTTGGAGAGAATTAACCATGCTTTTTAAAGTTTTGCGATCAGAAAACGTTATAAAACGTAATATGAAAACGGGTATTTATTAAAGGTAAAATTCGTGATAAATACCCGTTTGCATATGGTTTATAACACGCTACCAGCCAGGGTCTATGGGGTTGCTTTGGATTTCTACAATCATAAACAATGCTGCCAGTGTCTTGGGCACGCTTCCGTCTGGCAGTGGTTTAGATCAGTTGAGCTACCTATAGATCGTTTGTAACGATCCTTAGGTGGCTTAACTGGTTCTAATTGTATTTTTTACAGTTATTTAAATTGTAGTAGTTTAGTTTCTGGAAATAAATCAATTATGACATTTCCATATTCAAAAAAAATCATGAACATGTCTTTGAAAATCAAACCATCTCCTGTCAGTCCCCAAATATGAACCAAACTAATCTCAGCCAGTTGCCTAATAACCAATCCGTCTGAATTACTTTTTTAATCCCCCTACAAATTGGCATCGACCGTCCAAACCGTCCTCGACATCCTTTCCGCTTGTTAAATTATTACACGGACTTTTTCACTGTGATGTTCTTTACAAATCATGGTATATTACTGTAAATTTGTTCATCTTCTATTATTGCTGACGGTGTTCTGTTCACTCATTATTACTTTGGTAATTATATCGACGATTTAGGTGCTTATAATTTTTAATTAATTTTTCGGTATAATGGAATTAAAAAGTATACAAAAACTGTAATATAATTTTAAAGTTATCCGTTGGTGAGTACTTATAATACCAAGCATTGGTGTGTATTGTTATTGTTACATACGCCTTTTTACTAACCTAAAATTTCATTTTTTATTAAAGCCCGTAGCGTCTTACTGCCAGGTCAAAGGCCAATGCGCACAAATCCTTCTCTGAGCCAGTCAAACAAAGTGAGGTACGTCAGAACAAGTAAAAATAATTGTAAAATCAAAAGTTTGTCTAGCATCACACTTAGATAACTCAAGTGGTGATAATTTTATGATAAGTCTATAATGACGAAAATGAAGTTAATTGAAAAATCATTTTCTTTTCATTTCCTGTTTCGTCTCTTTGACGAGGTTTTAATTAAGTTTGTATAATCCTACCCTTTTGGGGATTATGTCTAATACGCGGTCTTTGTCTCGCTAAGACCGTAAACTACGTTAGGGTATGTAATATCTACTTGTTGATTATATTCAAATTGTTTGGATTACATAGCTACAACTACTTAGATAATGTTTTAACTAAAAGGAAATGCTAAAATAAGTACCTTTACCTTTAAATAAACCTCTGTAAAATATAAAAATAATTTAATAATTATTGTAATATTTGCATCTGATTTTTGCAACCGATGGTCAGTAAGATAATAAGGATAATAATTATGTAATTAATCAGTTTATTGAATCAGTCATCTCATTCGGTTCCACAGCCACACTCACATTATTTATATGCTTCAGCGTTCATTTTCTAATCAACGTAGGTTCATCGTTAACAGAAAGATCATTGTTATGATCGAGAATAAAGTACAAACAAACCGAACTCATAAACTAAATCCATCATTCCAGCATGTAGTATTTACCCAAACCTTATCATTCCAATATAGAACTAATAAAATGAAAGAGAAAAATACCGAAAATATAGAGCATAATATTGAAAAAAGATCAAAGAAGTTATGCATTGTTTTAGACGAATCCTCGGCGGATATTACCAAATTCAGACGTCGGCTTCAGGCGATATTATTTAGGCAATTGTACACGGATCCAGTAGCTCTCAGCGATTTACTAACGTCTTTAGTGCGCTGGCACGCTAGTGACGTACAACATTTTTCTATGTCTGTCTACTGCTTTTTTTGAGCTTACTCGAATGTTATTTTTTTTAAGATACTTGACCACCTGATTTATATACGACTTCAAGGTGGAACAGACAGTTTAACGTACTGTCTAGATTGAAAAATCTGTTGATAAGAATATTGACTCGTAATGATACGTTATAGTGTGTAGTCCGCTATCAAGGAACATACTCCAACAATCTACTACATCCATAATATATCTATAAAATTATTAAGTTATGCAATTCAAGTAAATCAAACGTTAAAACGCTAAATACCAATACCTACCTTACAACTTCAACTCCCAAGTTGCCACATCAATTCCTAACATACTATTCCATATGCAAAATATACGATCAGTTCGATCCAGTAATATAATTACTGTCGACAGTCACGTCACCAGCCACTAGATCCGTTTAAACTCAACTTTTATTCTTCACGATAAATTCGAAAGGCTTTAAAAATAACGAGGTTTCAAAGTGTCATTGAGCCGGTTTCATTGTATTAAAAGTTTCAAATTCAAGTTTTACTCTGGAAACGTTTCAATTCGTTAAAACCGCGGACGAAATGTTCAGCTTAATGATTTTGAGTTTGATAACTCTTTGGTTATTCTAGGCTGGAATTTAATTTAGATAAAATGAGCAAAACCCGCTGAGATAACATTATACATTATTTATTGTATCGTGGAATGGCCATGCTAGATAAGTATACTTACAAGAAAAATGTAAAAAAAAAATATAACAAAACGTATCAATATTTAACTTTGATCTATACAATCAAAACTTTACGTTAGCCTTTTGTCAAATTGATAACTTCTGCGACGGAAAAAAATATATTTTGTAATTAAATAATCTAAACAAATGTATCTCTTTCCAAGTTTCATAAAGTTGTTCCAACTTTTCCACTAAATGGTTTAGTTACTTAGACAAAAGAAAGATACCTACGTGCGGAATAAAAGTTTAGTAGCTGTCGTAGCTCACGCTGTAGCATTCGCGTAGCACTCGTAGTATTCGCGTAGCACCGATAGAAAAGCGGAAAATAAACACTCCAACTAACTTTTTGAGGAAAAACTTGAGAAAAAAGCAGAATCTTAAGTCATCACTTAATGATATCATAAAATACTACTAACGTTTACTTTTACAATGGCAAAAAATAGCGAAAATATGTTTTAAGTAAGTGAAGTACATTTTTATATCTGTTTTAAATGTATTACTAGATGTATTAAGGATTAGGCAAAAGCTGGATCTTTGAAATTAAAGTATTACAATAAACTAGAATCAGTTGTTTAGCACAAGGACAACAAAGCACGGATTCACGGTCGTCCGATTTGGGAAATCTTTATGCAAATGGAAGCGCGGTATAAATATTTATTTCTCATTTGGCTACTTACAACCAGAGGCGGGCTTAGAATGTTTAATTAAAACCGATTTTAGGGCCCAAGCTGTTGACAAGTGACATGACAAACCAAAACGAAATGCAACTGTAAATTCAAAGCTTGCAGTGGGCATCGAGACAACGAATTTAGAAAAAAATAACTCATTTACAGCCCTCCCTTTAGGTGTTTTCTGTTTGTTGATGGGTATAATGAAGTTGAATTGAATTGAATTTAACTAAATTGCAAAGACGCATTAAATGCAGAGTTGTCCATGCAACATTGATTATACAAATAACGCATTAAATGTAAAATTGCTCTTGCAACATTGATTTCACATTTTTTGTTCATATTTTTCATTACATCAACTAAACATTTGTAACGTAGATACTAGCAAAGAGTGAAGTGAAATGTACCTTTTAACATGAAGATATCTATAACTAAGTGTGGTTCTCAGCTAATGCCTCTCTTGCTAGAGATTATTTTAAGTTTGATATCGTTTTCATTTATTTCCAAATAACTTGCCGTTTGTCTACAGCACCTCGACAAAAAGCGAAACGCGCATTAGCGTGCATGTCAAACGAGCTATTCGTATCTGGCAACATTTCAGGCAGATTAAAAACCGGACGAAACAATAAATGAGCCACTCTGGCATCCTTTTGAGCGCATTCACGATACTAAGTTGTTAAAATTGCTGGAACAGAACGTAGTTTTTGTTGCTAGTGATACAAAAGAGTTAGATTTTCAAAATGATTCTTCGAGTTTCTTCGAGTTTTTTATTTGGTACATGCCCATTTAGAGATCCTTTGGCATCTTAGATAATCTACGGCATTTTAGATTCTTTGAAGTTGTTGTAGAGGAAAGTTAAATACATACGTCTAAGAAGATTATAATACGTCTAAGACCTAGATGTTTTATTATTTTTATAAGCATGTCCAGATCTTTATTTCTTCCTCCACTCGATTTGATCTTGAACAAATGTATGCCAATTCTCCAGATCAGAGCCTAGCTCGTCTCACGATTGGCATACACGGCACACATGGCAATGTGATGAGTAAAGACCTATACTATAGAATAATAGGAAATAGGATTTAAAATAATTTAATTTGTTACAGGACCGTGCTGCGAGGTGATGAAAGGCACAGAATGTGACGCGGCCGCTCCTATATGACGTGATGCAACTTGTAATGATAAACTTCTTGATCATGTTCGACGTTGTCTTCATATTCTTTCTGTTCCTGATCGCGGTGACCTGTGTCATGAACTACATGCCAGGGAAGAGCAGGAGGCAAGAGGCGACAGAAGATGAGGTCGATGATGACGTCATACCTCCCCCGCCGCTGTTTAACGATGAAGAGGTTCCTTCTGGTAGAGACACGTATGTCGTCATAGCACCACCGCTTACGAACTCGAGAGTCAAAGATGGATGTCCTGTTCATGTGGTCTAGGATAAGCACTGATATAATTATGTGAGTATAGCTTTTGAAATTTAAACGGTAAGAAATCATCAAGGAAACCTGTGGCTTAGTAAACCCCATATGTCCTGCTGATTAACATCTAGTTAATTGGAATATTTAATCCGTGGTTTGTTTAGGTACTAAAGTAAGGTTTTTGATATTTTGGTATGAAAATAATGTCAAAAATGTAACCGCAGTAAAGTATAATCTGAAATTTAATATTGAATCTGGCTTTAAGCCATTACGGAGGTCCTAAGGCGGCCTAAAAACTCCGTCACCAGAGTTGGCCACTTGCTCATACAAACTTACTTACTTTAGCCGAGTGGAAAGTTAAGGTACTGGTCAAGCCTGCTGTATTTTAATGTGTCACGCACTAACAGCGGCATAGTAGTAAAGACTAGCATTACCTCCTGAATCTGCGATAACCTGGCAGAGATAATTATAAATCCTCAGTTTTTTTCTAATTAAAACGTCTGTTTTGATAAAAATTATCAAGTAATTTAAGCTCATTAATGTCAGTTTCAAGTTGGCGCCCACTTTATTTCTCATGTGTATTTGCATCGTTGGTTTAGTTTTGCAATTCAATTAGAGATTCATACGGAACTGAACAGAAAGGACTAAAAAGTGAATTGAACACTTGATAAGCCGTATAGCGCAAACATGACATATTGGTCCACGCTGATGTTGAAAATTCAACGTTGTTTTTAACGAATCGACGAGCAGTGACCACTACCCATCGATTTTCAGTAATAAGTGTGATTCTTAATTGCATAATGTTTGTTAGATTTAATTATATACATGATGTGTGATAGTGGCATTAACAGTTAAGCGCTTTCGTATTTTGTAATGGACGTCAAATTGACATTCCCGATTTTTAATTATGCCATGACGAAGGCCTTCAGGCGACCTAAAAACTCCGTCAGTAAGCCACTTAGCTTTTAGTTTAATAAATAGATATAAACGGTTATTAAGACGCAACAGTAACTTATCAATAAAATGAAAATGTCACGGTTTTATACCCCATGCCACTTGGATTAAGCTAACAAACATTATTTTATCGTTTCAGATCAACGTAGGAGTTTATTACGAAGAAGCCTTATGAGTAGATGTCGACAGTAGACATTTTTTACCAAATAGTCATTTTAAATAAATTCTTGTTGAAGACTACAAGATGTGAAATTTTGGGACTCAAGTGATGGTATGAGATTGCGGAGAATTTGGCTTTTGGATATCAACGTATAGTTTCATAAATTTTACAAGATTATTATTCTTTGTATCAAGAAACAGGATTTATAGTGAACAATAACCTACAGTTGAATAGTACCTATAGTAATGTTGAATATAAACAAATATAGCTTAGGGGGGTGTATAACTTTGTTATCGTTGCTATTAGCTGACTCATCAAACATTGCCTTGTTTAAACAAACAGTAGGTAATCATATGCTAACGAGATCCTTAGTTTATTTGTTATCGGATACGTAAACAATAATATTTGTACATTTTGTACTTAGCTACAAGTGTTCAAATTTAGCGTCAAATATTTGCAAAAGCTTGTTATGATCAATGTGACTGAATGTAGATAAAAATAGTATATGATATTAGAGGATATTCATAAGTTTTCCTGTTTGTACTGCTTAAAGTAAAACTTTGTGTATTCATTTTCAATAAGCTAGTAATGAACATTGTATAAAGCTTGACGTCCATATAACAAAGACGCGCCGAATCGTAACTCCTTTGATTGGCAGTTCATCAACACTTGGATAATGTAAAATATTATTATAATTAATAGTAAATAGAGTAGAATCGTCAAAATAGCTAAATCTCACATAAAATACAAGTAAGTACTTAACTTACGAGTATGTATCTAAGAGAAGAATGATTGCGATTCGATTCTTCAGCAACAGATCAGCGCGTAAAATGGACTCTTGTTTTAATGGCAAAAGTAAACACAGCAGGCTGTTGTGACGACCAAACTGGGTGCGTGAAGGTAAGCAATTGGTGTTAGACGGCATAAGACATGAATGCACTAATTCTAAAATGTACTTATTACAAAATGCTACTTACAGCATATTCCAAGCCTGATTTGTTCGTCACGTCGTGTTTATTTTATGATAAGTACTACTAACATCAATTATTGTTTATTTACTATTTTTTCTAAGAGTTCGTTACAATTGCTATCAGCAAAAATTTCAACATTCATCGAACCAAATGTAAATCTACAAGATACTGATATCTTACCATTCTTCTGTAATGCTTTGCCAAACACTGAAATGTCTGCAAACATAGTCAATGTAATATTCTATGTATTAGAATAGAATCCTTAATTATCTGGGATGAGAATTTCCAATTCATCCGTAACCTGATCTTAATTAACTAATCAAACAGACATAGATTGTATTATTATGTTTTATTTTAGAAACATCTTAGAACAAATTCTTCGATTTTAAATCAGATGGGCTAAAAAGGCTCCATTATTTTTAATGAATATGTCGCTAGGTGATGGATTTTTCGTCCGATATATTTTGCGGTCTGTGGGCGATGTGCGGGTATTCGTGAAATAAGAAAGTTGGTACAATTCGACACACCATATTTAATCCGACTTCACAATTATTTTCTTAGGGCTAACACAACACTGTACACTGATACTAGACTGACACAGGACTTTGAACAGACGCTAAGTTAACAACGAAACGTGGACAGTTCCGAGACGTCTTCACTCAGTGGCGATCGGGCAGCGACTGTAAAGCGACTGTCTGGCGCCGATCCCTTCGTTGAGTTATAACAGCTCGACTCTGTCAAAGCGCAGGGTAGATGGCGCTTGCGTTTCGTTTTCAACACGATATTCATGACCGGATGCGACACGGCCATTCTGCGAAGACACACGTCCTCGTGTGTTCATTATGCACCTAAAACAATCAAAACCACAGCACAGATTGCGTTCGGCCAATCCTGTCTTAGATTTAGTTCTAACTAAAGCCTCTCTAACGTAGCTCACTATCTTTTTTAAAAACTAGATAGGTAAAGCAACTTTATCGACAACAGTACGTTTCCAGGTAAAAATCACCTTACATTTTATTTTAACAAACAAAGCAAAAAAAAAAGATTACAAAGTTCAAGTAACCATTGAGAGAAAGCACCATTGAAAGTCTTTATTTACAATGTCAATAAAATAGACCAAGTTTGTATTAACCAATCAAACCCCAGGTGTTTCGTTCATGATCAATTTGCCACACACGGACAACACACTGCTCTTCCCTAAGGAAAGCCGAGCCATACACAGACTCTACGGTCTTCGCTACAAGGCTAGACCCGACTGTACTACCCAGAGTTACTGCATTCCGCTTACCCACGGACTACTCACAAGGAGTCGATACCGATTTCTACGAGCTACGGCTACAAAGTAACCTCTGGTACAGTCTCCGATCAGTGAACCGAAAACCTGTGCTTAATCTTTCAAATTAAACTTCAACATTATTCTCAACAACATCATCTACAACGTCAATAGGTACTTTACTCTTTGGTATCTTTCTTACAGGACATAAGCGTACGTACTTGTGAGTGCGCTTAATAACTAGGGACTTAAGGACAACTTATAGACTTTTCCCCTTCAAAGATAATATTAACAATTTGGAACGGTCCTCTGTACTTTAACATCAAGTTTCGTCTGAATTTTCAACAACAACAAATTTATCAACAAAAAAAACTTACTAACGTTTGCCTAAGATTTATCAAAACGTTGCTTGTCATAACGCCATTGAGGTAGTATAGTAACTCAATGCATAACGCGCATTTATTTTCTATTCCTAGAAGCTAATTGTCTTGTCTCGTGAAGGTCACTATATTCAGCTCCCGAATCAAAGTAGAAAGTAACACGCTCACCAGATAGTCATCCGATAGGATTGCTGATACTGCACAGATCCACCTGACTCTGTCGTGTTTGCTGCCGCTCTAGTGTTGCTGCTATCACCTGCACCAACTACTTTTACCAGAAGCATCATTTACAGTAGTGGAAGCTAAAGAGGAGCCTCGCACCTGAAACAAATAACATCCGGCACGTTTGGTTGTTGCTTACAAAAGAAATAAAACAAGAAAAATAAAACGATTACATGACCTTTTAAAATCCTGTAAGCAGTCAGTTACTGCGATGTCTCCATCTTCACATCCGAATCATTGTTGTAATTTACAGCAGGCTTTTCCACTATCGTAGCACTTGAGTGAAGTAGAACAAAAGATCGGTTCTTCTGCGATAATCCACTTGCATGTTGTCCCAGGCAGGACACTTTTTATGAGATAGCGGTGAAAACATTGGACGTTTCTTCATTACAGCATCATTTGAATCATCTATTGGATCCTTTCTCGTCAATACGGAGATTTGTTCAGCACTCAAATCTTTTCCACTTAACCATCAACGACGTGATAAGACGGATAGCATACGCGGCATGCGTCTCATTATCCATCGGTTTGCCATTATTTTAAAAAAAAATGAGGGTAGCACAATCTCGTTTCAATGTCGCGCTTATCAGAGTCAAACTCTGAGTAAAGTCCGCTTGTCGTCACACTCGAAGTCTTGAGGACTTTCATCAGCGCTTGTTTTTGCTGATTTTGCGAATCGAATATTACCGCCACTGTGAGTCATTATCACTGCCGCACGAAATATCATTTCCACGAATAGATCCTTAAAATCGCTCCACGTCATGCCAGGAATCGATATCGATGATAGCCAGGATGATGCTTCGCTCTTGAGCGCGTGGCTTAAAGCGATCTTTAGTGTTGGTCCTTGGCGGTGTTGATCACTCACACAATGTCTGCGGTTGTTATCCAAGCACGGGCATCGATGTCTCTTTTTTCCGGGTCAAAATCAGGAATGCGAATCGAACTCGAAGATTACCCACATCTTTTATTGCGTGCAGTAGTGCCATGAAATTACGATTTTCTTGCTCGAGAAGATGATGCCATTTTTCTTCATCTGTGCCAACATTTTCTTCACGTAGGTGATCCGGGTTGCATCCCACATCTGATGTCGCTAGGTGATGGATTTTTCGTCCGATATATTTTGGTACAATTCGACACACCATATTTAATCCGACTTCACAATTATTTTCTTAGGGCTAACACAACACTGTACACTGATACTAGACTGACACAGGACTTTGAACAGACGCTAAGTTAACAACGAAACGTGGACAGTTCCGAGACGTCTTCACTCAGTGGCGATCGGGCAGCGACTGTAAAGCGACTGTCTGGCGCCGATCCCTTCGTTGAGTTATAACAGCTCGACTCTGTCAAAGCGCAGGGTAGATGGCGCTTGCGTTTCGTTTTCAACACGATATTCATGACCGGATGCGACAAATATATGAACCAAATTAAAATCTCGTTGGTATAATAACAAGTTATGATATGAAACAGGTTTTTGACCATTGACCATCAGTGTCCATTTTAGCCCCGCTATTCAAAACAATCTGTAATAACGACATAATTTTTGAAAACCTATGGTTTAAAATAGTATTGCTGATAATTTTATTTTGATATTTAAAGGTTCTAAGTGTTTAGACATATAAATTTGGCTATAATGCAAGCATTTAGTAGTATTTTAGAAATAAGACGTATTTTAATGAAGAAGACAATACGATGTATTACGAAAATTTTCATATCATTCTGTTTAGTCCTTAAATTATCTGTTTTAGAAACGAATTGTTTAATCGAGATAAATAAATATTATAACTAATGATGAAAAAAGTATGTATTGTATGTTTTATGAGGAGAAACTTATTAAATCCGTATTATTTATTTTAACTTAGAGTAAAATATGACATTCATAAAAGTTTTGTTTAACTACACAGATACTTATTTTAAAATAACTAGAAAAAAAATGTGGCCTACTTAGTGTGTTACTTTAAATTTACTTTTATATTTTTTCTAATTACACAAAAAATATGATTATTTTATATGCATCTTTTATTTAAATTAAGTAGGCTAGGTCTCACTCATAGCTATTGTCACCTATATAAAACACATGATAACATTTGTACAAGTTAACTACCTAGGTACCTGAAATTCAATCACAGCTTATGCTGAAATACCTACATAGATGTACCTAGGTTATTATGCATTATAATCAATTATTTGTGCATCTGTAAAAGTTAAAAAGCATAAAATACACTATGTGATATAATATTATACACATTTTTTAAAAGTAGATTTAAAATTCTAAAATTGTTTGGATAATTGTTAAAATATGTCATCTGAGGGACGCCTAACAATTTATGTGAAATATTAATAAAAGCACTAAAGCAGTGTCGTCATAATTATGTTGTTTTATTTCGAAAATCTAATAAAAAACATCACGTAATACACACTCGAATAGGTAATATTTTGGGTACAAATGTTTCGAAAATATCGTCAATATTCTCTCAATTCTAAAGATCAGAGGTCCCTTTCAAAGTTACAACAATGGGACATCTTCGTGTGTACTTTCTGAAATGGAGAAACAAACAAAAGTCTCGTAGCTTTTTGCAACTGAATTACATTACGATCAATCGTGGTCTTTTGTAAACTTAGAAGAAACAAAACTTAATTATGTTCTTGTAACAATTTCGCTCTTTTGTTTACTTAGATAAAAAAGTTTTTTAACGGACTTCATTGTACAAATCTAGTCAAATTTTGTATTCACAATTAAACCTACCTTTGCTCATTTCCTCTGTACCATATTTATTACTTTGAAATCAACTCATCCTATATCAACAGTAAATTGTATAAAACTAAATAAGTGCAAAATTAACTAAATTAATCGATTGTTTTAAAATGTTAACCAAGGTCATTTTAGACTTTTACCTTTATAATAAACAATAGGAATAATATAACATTCAGGAGAAACAAATAAATTACTAGTGATAGAACCAACATCTAGTAATTCAGCAATGTAAATACATTTAAATTACAATCTATGAAGGTGCCAATAAAATGTCAAGATAATATTGGCTGTGGAGAGACACCTGGGACAAAACAGAAGTTTGGAGGTAAAATCGATACGAGTTGCGGGACGGCTCATAAATACACATTTTCTGCCCCGAGAGCTCGCCCGCTGATATTATTTCAACTGTTTAATGGTTACACCTAACAGCGGTTTTCGCTTTTCGGCCCTTGTGTCAGTGTTCTTTATATTTCGTTTTTCAGTATTTTTTGCAAATATTTTCCAGAATTTGTCTTATTCATATTTTCAGGCTCGTCCTATTTCTGTGCAGCGTAATAATTATGACAGTTTGTAAAGACTGTTTTTGAACACTATTTCAAATTACCTACTGATTTTATATTTTGTATTATAAACTTGTTAATGTAGATCGGGGTTCTGTCTGTTCTAAAAGTTACTGCACAAGCAACATGGTTTTGAAAGCTATGAACTTTTGAAACTAAATTTAAGCTAACATTATCAATTAGCTAGAAACTAGTTGCTGGCTCGATTGCACGCTGAAAGATGGTAGAATAAAATGAAATGGTAATATACCTACTACTATTACCTGTACCCGCAGGTATTAAGTATTAGTATTAGTATTATTACTCGTAGTACCTAAGTTAACCCATTTTTAGGTAGGAAATCGATTAGCTGCTTTAGACCCCTAAAGCAGCTATTCTATTATCATCCCACGTTTCAAGGAGAGTTTAGTTCATAACTTTTTTAAATCTATTGAGAAAATTACCACTTTTACCAAAACTCCTAAACAAACCTTCACTTCGAATCCTCGATACAATATTGTATAAAAAGTTACAAATCGATAACTAATTGACAACCTCACAAAACCTTGAAACGCTCCAGGAAGTACTTCATAAGGTAACTTGACCCACACTGAAGGGGGCAATTAAGAAACCCCCCTACTTAGGCATCGCAAATTGCGTTACCAATTTTAGAATCCTTTCAGCATTTTTCCTTTGAGTTCCCTCATAGAGCAGAGAAATACGAAAAGGCACGACACATTTCATGTCTATCTACATAAAAGACGTTGCTATTTTCGACAAGAAGCTTGACTTCAAAGTTTTCTCGTATAGTTTCAGAGAGGTATCAAATAGGCGTCGCATTTCTTTCATAAGATATAGTAGAGTATGTATGCGATGATCAAAAAGATTGAGTGAATATAAAACAGAGAATTTACAACAAGTGTATTAAGTCTATGTTATTGATCGAGGTCAATTATAAGTTACCTACTTACGAAATCGATCACAATATTACACATTACTTTTAGGACACATTATTTTTCATGATTTCGTTCATTATTGATTCATTAGCTTCCGAAACATAGCAAACTACTGTAAAAAAATGTGTACCTAAGTAAGATTGCATCTTAGTTGTACCTAAGTGATTAAAATTTACAATTCATTGAATTGCAAATGTTAATCACGTAGTTTAGTTTTTTCGCATGCTACTATGTCGATTTGTCGAGAGATAAATACCCAATTCTGATACTCAATTCTAATGATGACTTAAAGCTTAATAAAAATAATAATAGTTGCTGCAACAAAAATAATTATTAACGTAACAGAAAATCAGCTATACACAATGCAGAGATGCCAGTAGCAAGTTTGCACAAGTCTCATCTCGTTCACTGGCAGAGCTCGGATTGAATGCTCGCGCGTAAATTACGCGCCTGGTCGGACGTGTCAGCAACATGGCGCTCCGGGCTACAACACTGAATGTAACTTTTTATACAGTAAAGCTACTTTACTACACAATACAACCCTAAAAAAGTAAGTTTGTATGAGCAAGTGGCCAACTCTGGTGACGGAGTTTTTAGGCCTCCGTCATGCATGACTTAACGACTTTAAAAGCCGGGACTTTAAATGCCACTTCCGGTCACCCATCCAAGTTGTGACCGCTCAGAACGTTGCTTAACATCGACGATCTATCAAGAACGTCTTAGCAAGCTTCGCCACGAGCGCTTCAACTCCAATTCAAATCCAACCCTGAAATTTATATTTTAGAGCAGAATGTATTCTCATAATTCATAAAATTAGCCCATATCATCACTGCTTTCGGCCTAATTTTGGTCTAAAAGCCGAGTAAAAAGTAGGTAGCTAAAAGTCTAAAAACAAAATATAATAACTTTAAATAAGTTATAGGTAGGTAGTCAAAGTCAACATTTCTTTATGCAAAATCAAATAGCTCACTTCGAAACAGTTTTCCAATCTTTCGCTGTTTCCATTCAAGAACTTTAAAAAAATAATAAGTTTACTGTACATAATAAATTATTCCATCCATGCCAACCGTCGTCGTTAGCCAACAAATGCAGTGACCCTTTATAATTCTTGCAGCGAATAAACTTTTGTGCTAATCCTTTTGGAACGCTCATTTCGTAAAATATGTAAGGCTTGGCAAATTGCAATGCAATGTTGCTTTGATGCATGAAATATTTGTTTGCTTTTTAGTCTTATTTACGAAAATGCAAACCATGACTTTCACTTTTTATTTGTTTGACTAGGAAAGTATTCTTTTGTGAGGTTAGGTATGTATAAGTGAAATAACCTAAGGGAAATAAGTAGAAAATAACACGAATTCTAACAGAAAATTGTCCATACTACGACTGCTCAGTAGTTGCTAAATATTTCCTTCCCAACAGGCGAACACAATTTTTAATCTTCACTGGTCGTTGTTAAGAAAGTTAATTCAAAATATTCATTCTGTTCAAAGTTTTAAAGTGCAAATGTATGCGGTAAAGTGCGAACAAACATGATGAGTTTGGTCACTAATTTAGGTACTGAACCACTCAACCTCATTACTACGAACAGCGTCACCTCAAATCAATGCACATTTGCAATCCAATTTACATTTCGTAAATCTTGTTTTGTTAACCATATGATACAGATAATTACAGTAGGTAGGTATGTGCAGTTTATTCACGATCTCTCAAATAAAACAGGTATTACTGTCAGGTTTTTTTATTCAGGTACTTAATGAAATAAGAAAGTGTTTGAGGTAGAATTCGATTCTGCCGTCTCCATATAGTAATTATAACCACTGACCTTTTTCAACTTCCGCTGGCTGAAGATGATGATGGTACATGATAAAAACTCTCAATAGAACACGTCAGAACGATAAATCAAAGTTCAACACAAACAAACTCACTACACGGCAATGATCACAAACAGATAGGTCGATCTTACAAAGAAAATGAGTTAGTACTTACTACATATTTAAGTACTATAACGTTTAATTAAAGTAAATAGGAACGTCTATCCTGCTCCACGCATCACGACATTTTTTCATCTTGCTGTTTCTTGCTGGTTGATTGGGCAAGATCAGGTGATTCAGCCAACTACCCTCAATTTGACAAAAATAAATCGAACAGAATTAATTCAATTATCAATATTTTTACATTATGTCTGGTAATGATTGCCATTGGCAAAATAAAACGCTAATTTATTGATTGATTTAATTCGTTTCTTGTCAGGATACAAGTCAAAACAACAAAATTTGAATTCCAAGATCACGAAATATGTATTTGAAAGTTATATTTTAGTACGATGCAGATACGACCATCATCATGATCGGACCATAAAGTATAACCATAAAAGCTATGTTATTCTTCAAGCAGGCATCAATAATACTAAAGTGGCTGTTATTACAACCATTAATGTATAGCAGTTACGATGAAGATTGTAAATCGTGGACCATAAACGTTACGCACTTGAAAAATACATTAAGTTTGTGTGTTTGCTTTATACTGTAGTAGGTTAAAGGATGCAAGTACCATTAAAATACATTGTTAAACGAAACTAGAAAAATAAGGAAGAGTTGTGGGTATAACTAACTTTTGCCTGCGGCTTTACTCGTGTTTTCTCGTGTACCTACTCGTGTAGGGAGTCGCGTTGGAACAGGCATTAGAATCACCTAGCATGTAAAACGAAACTTAAGTGATCCTTGAGGTCCTACAAGAATAAATGATTTTTCTTTCTTTCTTTCTTTCTTTCTTTTGTTTTCTTCTCTATCCCTTGGATTTTTTTTCATGAACAAAGGTACCCTATGTTTTATCTTATGAGGTAGCATTATGATTATTAAGACGATCGATCTCTTAAATAAGTAAAAAAGGTAACAAAAATACTATCTAAATGAATTACGGATATATCGTACATAAAACTTTACTTTCTCTATATTAAAACATAATATTTTTGTCAAGTTGAGTGACCTTCAATAAAGTTTTTGAACTTGTCGCTAACGTAATTTTCTTCAAGTTCTGCAATCGATAAATTCTGATTTGATTTACTTGTTCAAGTCGAGGATAACTTTTCTCAGCACCATTCAGCCCGATTGTGTAATTCTTTACAGATTCATTTCACTTTTTAACCGACATCAAAAAAAGGAGGTTTCTCTATTTGACCGCATATTTTTTTTTTTTACAACTTTATTTTGTAGGTCATTGTTCTCTCTTGCTAGAATAATTATGTCCTGCCTATTACCATGCTTTCTTAAACTCCGCCCAAATATCAGTTTACTTCAACTTATTTTAAAGTCTAACTAAACGATGTCATGTTATGAAAGGCTAGTTAGCTTAGGAAAACTAATTAATTTCGAACACAGCTTTTATTATTCCATTCTACTCATTCAAATCGGTAGTTTTTGCTTATTTTAGAAGCAACGATTTCCAGAGACTGAACAAATTATTTTATGCAAATAGCCGACCATTCATCAGATTTCTTTGTTCGTGAATTAAAAACTTGGGAAATTTTCCCGGAAAATTCTGCCCACGTTTAGCCTGTTGACTGCAGGTGACGTACAAATAAATAGACGAGTATCTGAGTGCCAGGTTTTTATTGTTTGCACTAACAGAATGACATGCTATTCATTTAATATTATTAAAGGACTTTGATACTGAAGAACTGGTTTCAATAACAATAATTCAGATATAATTGTTTTCATCAATGTTTAAAACAAATCCTTTGCGATCCGGAAATAACATACCATATTAATACCAGAAACTCACTATTTTTCAAGAAAATTATAAAACAGATTTATTAATAGGAAAAAGAAAAACATTTTAAGGCATTCTTTTTATGGCCTTAATTATAATAGTAAATTTACATAATGTAGTACTCGTATGTACATAACTCATTCATATTTTTATCCCGCTTTGATATTAGACGGTTCAGAAAGAGCTGAATGTGTTTTTAAATTTAATTTTGTTTTTTGGATAACTCACTCATTTACTCATTTTCTGAAAAGGATATTATAAATACGAGAGATCAGACAATATTTTACAAACTAATGATACGAAAGCTCATATTATTATTTCCTGACTTCAAATAAAAGTTACATCATAATAAATGATGATTAAGCTACAATATAAACTACAGAGTAACATCCCATAGTCTTGTTTTTAATCCAAGTCAGGTAATAACAGTAACTGACTCGACGTAGCTCAGCTCCAAAGAAAAGCGTTCGCAAAACGCGGCTCTGCAATAATAAATCTCAACTGGAACGCAACGATAAGGAGTGCAGCCGCGATGCCAGAATGCAAGTCTTTTGTGAACGTTGCCAGAAAAACCGCCGTCAGTCTCTATTGTCAGACTTTAATCCTGGCGGTAGTGGCTAAAATTGCTCTATTTGGCAAATTATAAAAGACTTAATGCCTGGTTTGCAATCATCATCATCATCATCATATTCAGCTTTTTGTGACCTACTGCTGGGCATAAGCCTCCTTCCATAACCGCCAATCAGCTCTACTTTGGGCCTTTTGCATCGAGGTTTGCAATACAAATTCCAATGTCAGACTTACTCAAAAGACTTACTTAAAGATCATGTTGATTAAACTCAACTTCAAAGATCTCAGACCCTTCCGACCCGCATATTCTGACCCTATCTTTAAAAAAGTACCCATTTGACCCGCTTCGTTTTTTCATGTCATGTTTTCATGTTCCTTGAATAAATTGAGTACTTTGTTTCTAACAAATAGTGCGTGTGAGATATATGAAAACCTTTGTGAAAGGAGTCTACTAATATTGTCTAATATTATGAGTAAAAGAAAAAAAAAAGTTAAATTTTTTTAGGGCCTCAAAGCTTTTCTAGACACAATTTTTTTTGTCTTATGTTAATGTAAACAGACTGCAACAGATTTAGCAGTAATTATTTGAGCTAGAGTTAAAAATTACTGCTAGAAAGCTAATAATAAGCAAGGTTGATTTTAAACCCTTATGACTATAACAAGAACGCAAATATACGAGTATAACGAGTGTTCCCGTTGGGAGTACCGAGAGCCAAGCGCATTAATTCGAAGGGATATTGTTCAAGCATCTGGTCAGAAGGTAAATCTTCCTCTGACAAGCGCACCGGCTCTTCAGAACAATGGACGCGGGCGGCAAGCCAAATTGCACCAAACTCAATGCATTGTTTGTGCATGCTTTACTGAAATTTAATTGAATAATGGAGCTTGCTTTTGCTATTAATCTCTATCCCTTTCTCTACTTAATACAATGCGAAAGTAACTATCTTTCTGTCTGTCGTTCGTTACGCTTTTACTCCTAAACCACTGAACCGATTATGATAAAATTCGGTACAGGGATAGACTAGACCTTAGGAAAGGACATAGGCTGCATTTTGTTCGGCTTTAGCTTTCTATTAACGGCCAGTCGCAGTCACATAACAAATAACCGACAGTAAGCAAATCAAAACAATAATTGTTTTGATTTGCTTACTGTCGGTTATTTGTCATTGTTTTGTATGGAAGTAATGTAAAATATCTACCCACAGTAAGCTAAACGCTAAACCAAAGATAGGATTGAGACGTAGGTACTTACATTCATGCAAAATGTGAGCATGTGAAAAAAAATGTGTGTGTGTTCAAAGAAAATCTGCTGACCTTTACAAAATACTTTTTGTTCAACAACACTTAATACTTTACCAAACTATTCGTTCCCAAAAAAGTGTTAGCATATTCACTGAAAATTCCTTTAAGAAAACAAACGTAGGAAAACTAAGCGTCGTATAAAAAATATTTCACATTCCCGCAAACAGCGCAGCGTGGTGATATTAAATTCTTTTCGAAAAGCGGGTCACCTACTAAATAAAGAGCTATCGTGGACAAATAGAGGATCTCATGAAATCTCATTATTCTGATTATTCTTATCATTGTTCTGACAACAATAGCATTTAAGATCTATAAGAAAGGAAGAAAGAACAACACGTAAAATATAATAATATAAATATCCTTAGACATTCCACACAGCGTCAACTAGCTCAAGCTAAGCAATTTAATGCTTGTGTTATGGTAACCAGATGACTGATATACTACAAAGATACAGTTTTTTATTGTTAATACATACATATTAAACATGAAAAACACCTAGACACAAGACAAATTTTTTAGCTGCCACATCATAAATATATTAAAAATACATTTATATTAAAAACACGAAGTATCCTTTGTCTCCCATAAAAACAAACAAAAATTGTATGGAAGTCTGTCAACCCGCGGTTACATTGTTTACCAGCCTTATTATATTGACTGTGCACTACCAGCCTACTGGTAAACAAAGCATCATGATGATACCTCGGAAAGCTGCACAGGCTAGACAACACAGCTGGTTCATTTTCATTTAAAAATTCTAAAATATCTACATGGTATAAAACAACATCCAGCCGTCGTCTGCACGCTTTGATTATTTGAACTACGCAACGGATTTTAATGCGGCTTCATCAATATTATAGTCGATTTATATACTTACATAAATATTATAATAATTATGATTAAACAGATATTCAATCAATCTGTATATAATTACAGACTGATTTAAGATTAAGGATTATATCTAAATGCATATACCCAGAGAAAACGCCACATGGACACGGGCATTTTATCGCGTTATATACCTTATTTAAAATATGAATTGTAATCGCGAAAGTTTAAAAAAAACTATAATGTATATTACAATCTTGACACACAACCTTCGCCTAATTTACTAAATAACTATAATTAATTTTATAAATTAACTGTGATTGGGAATATATAAAATAATAATCAAATTTTGCCATACTACTGTTGAAAGCGATACACTTTAAACATGACAATTACTATAATCTACATCAGCAATGTGATGTTCAGAATAAATTTTTAATCGAATTCAACAGAACCTCGATAATTATGTTCGTCGCATTCAATATTTCAAACAGTTAAATTCCAATCATTACGGTAATTGAATCAGCTGTTGTAATGAAGCTGTCGGTCCACTGAAATTATAAAGCAATTTATCATTTTCGCGGGTATTTGGCGAAACGTCATTATTCATTTCAATTCTTGAAAAGCGTAAAAGCTCCCCTTGTGGGGTTTTTATCGAAACCACTCTTAACCCAAATTCATTTTGCAATTGGAAATGCGTGCTAAGTGTTTGGTTGATTTGTTTGTGTTTGTTTGTCATCAATCCGCGCTTTTGTTGGGCGAGTTCAAGTTACATAAAGGAATTCTCTTGCCAAGCGAAACTATTGGTTTTTCTTTTCTTTTCTTTGTATTCTTTTAAGTCGAGTTGTATGCTATCAAGTCAACTGATTTGATGTTTTTTTGGATTGATTGAACAAAATATACAGCTAACGATAATTCTCAAAAATTGTAAATTGATAGTAATAAAAATAATTCAGTAGTGGATACTATTATTGGACCTATAAAGAAATAAGTAATGGAGTCAAAAAAATGTTCTAAGTAACAAATATTTTTTTAAATGTTTAGAAAAAGTAGACAGGAAACTTAAACTTTACACAGCCTTCCATCTCTTTACCGTCCACATTTTAAGCGGTTTAATCTAAAGCTCTATTTGCAGCGTTTTCTACAATAACTCAATCCCAGTGATAAGGCTCAGCTTTGAGAGCTAAACCTAAGGGCTGTTTCATGCTGAACGGAGCTGTTAACTATTTGTCAATCATGACGACCTCTGATGCACAGTGGGTGTAGGCCCGCCTAAGATGCAGAGCTGTTTTTCTATCTATAATATGTATGTATTTACAAAAACAAATGTATCTAAGTAGTAGTACCGAAGTAGTATTTTAGTCATCTGGTTAACATAACACAAGCAGTAAATTGCTTAGCTTGGGACTAGACGACGCTGTGTAAAATGTCCAGGGATATTTATTTATTATTTTATTAAGATCCTTTGCACAGACTTACTATCAACCGATAACTTGGTCAATAAATATGAAGATGAAAACAAAGAAGATGAAGAAGATGTATCAGCCACTTTCGGTAATGTATTCTACATTCCCTGGCTAATAATCATTCGATTGATTTTGCCTCTTTCTGACTCAGTAGAAACACGCCCTAAGTCTTTGAGCTTGGTTTTAGTGGGATTTTATTTAAGAAACGACGAATACGTTTATTTAAGGAAAATGTAGTTAAATCTATCGTAGAATAAGTACTTTGACCACAGAGTTCAAGTGGTTTTATTTGTGTTTTCTATATTCACTTGTATATTAAATACCTTACGTTATTTTAATAATTATTTTTATTAATATATTTTTCGTTTTTGTCTTCTATACGTTCATAAACCATTAATTAAATTGTGATAAACTTGTTAGGGTTTTCTGAGGACGCCTATTTAATTTTTTTAGACTTTTTTTCTATATAAAAAAACGTCACGATTGTGCCAGTAAAAATAGAGAATGAAATAAGAAGCCTTAATTTACAAGGAAAGAACAAAACGAAACTTTTAAAGGCCGAACTTCACCCTGACAAATGACGGCAAATTATTTACGTACCCCTTAACGAAACTTTCACTAACTGTAGCAGACAAGTATTTCTAATAATGAATTTTACGTAATAAACTTTTTGTCGGTTCTTGTTTCAGGAATGATGGACGTACGTGCCATTTAGAAGCGAAGGCGTAAGAAAATACTAAAGAAAAATTAGATTTGTTTATGTTTAAAAATAAAGAAGTCAGAGTACCTACCATGTACCTACATTTGCTTTGAGTTTTATTACAACAACAAAAAATTAAACTACAAATATTCTTCTCGAGTCTATGTGCTTTTTATTTATTATATTTATGTATGTATTTACAAAAAACAAAACATAGGAAATAAAAACAAACTTGTTCCTATTTCTTCTGTTTTGTAAATAATAAATAAATAATATTATTTACAAAACAGACAAGTTTGTTTTTATATCATTGGACATTTCACACTACTTAATATTCTGATCCCATTGGTGTTATGGTAATCATTATTATGATAGATCTTATTTAAAAGTATTATCGGGACTTAATCGCGTATCAATATTATTTATTTACCTCGACGTTACGATACGCGATTAAGTCCCGATAATATTTTCAATATTTTTCAAGTCGCGAAAGTTTAAAAAGTTTTATGATAGATCTTATACTAAATATAATTTTTTCTAGTAAATACATACATATTATACAAATAAAATACCCATACTCGAGTTGAATATTCGTAGTTTATTCAAACATAAGGATAGCTATTAAAATAAATATTTTTTCCTGAAAATAAATTCCAGGTCTCACTGGTATTGTAAAACAATCCAATGCCAACATTGTTTCAGACGCCCATATTGTGAAAGTAAAAGTGTTTTTCTGTCAACCCCTTCTCGCTTTGAATAGGTTTAGTGAAATACGGTTGAAGGCTCACATACAATCAGAGCAGCTTCAGGGACGTAGCTTTACACAATATTTACGTACACTATTTAGTTAAATAATTTGACATATTATCACGACTGTATTCCCAAGGTGTGGTAGACATTTCTTTTTAGATCTTTTGGCATTTATATATCCTATGAAAATATCTTAGGGGGTAATCAGAGATATATTTTTGGTACATTTTGCAAAAGTTAATATTCCGTGACAGGTTGCAAGCCCATCATCCGCTATTAGAAATCTAACTGGTTTCCTCAGGACGTTTTCCTTCACCGTTTAACCGTTTTAATGCGCACATTGACTTTTCGTCATATAGCCAATTTCAATATAATACATTTAGATATAGAGAAATCGGTTGTAGAAAAGTAATATGGCTATGGGGTCTCTGTATCACAGATAAAAAAAACTAGGTATCACAGATAAAATAGTCTGTATCTACCAGTGTCACTGACAAAATACGCGCGCGCTAGCGTGTAGTCGGATTAGGCCTGGCGCGCACTAGGCAGCCAGGCTGCGGCAGCCAGGCTGCGGCAGCCAGGCTGCGGCAGCCAGGCTGCGGCAGCCAGTAAAACATATGACGTTGTATAGGAGCCCGCGCACTAGGCAGCCACGAAATCCCGGCTGCAGCAGCCAATAAAACGCGCCTGTTTGCACGGCAGCCAGCTGGCTGCGCGCAGCCAGAACGTGTGTAGGCGAATAAAAGGTTATCAAACGATTGCACTGACATCCTCGTGTAGTTAAAAAACCGGTCTGGGAATGCGCGAATATCTTTGAAATAGGTTTGGAATAAGCCTTTTGAGTGTCTTTCTAGAAAAAGAGGATGAATCCAGTGTCTTTTCTTTGTTTTGCGTTTTTTACGAGATAGGTAAGCAATAATAACAAGTTCTTCCACGTCCATATTGCTTGATTGGCTGTTATAACTGGCTGCGCAAATATTCTGGCTGCCGCAGCCTGGCTGCCTAGTGCGCGCCCGGCCTTATTTGTTTGTACAGTTTTTTAGTACATCATCCTATCCGGTAGAGGCACTGTGTCATGTTTTCATACATTATTATCTAGCGTTTAGATTGATTGGGACAGTCAGTTAGCTAACTAGTCAGCTGACTGATGATTTGTAAACATAGGCGAGTTCGTCTACCAACCCTGATACTTTACTGTCGTGTGTGTAAACCTAAAGATTTTAACAACGGTTCACGTCGGGTTCTTTCAGTGGAAATATAGGAAAGGTCCAAAGAAATTCAATTTGAATTTCGTCGGCTGAATGCTAAGTGACCTTAACTCTTTCTAATAAAGTTCATTCTACCGAAATAAAGATTGTGCAAAAAACATAATAGGTCTTAAGAGTTAATAAAGAATAATTACTGCGAAATTTTGTAATTTATAAAGGATTTATACATACATAATGATGTTTTTAACATTATAAATTTAAGCTTGGTTATAGCTATACCGTAAACTGAAATTGGAAACGTGAATCTGCTGTTAATATTATTTTGGTTTATACCTAGGTACTTTTACAATTATATTGAATTAAAAATAGAGTAAGTAATATTTTCTAGAGCATACCAAGTAAGTATTATCATTAACTATGCCATTTTTTTATAAAAAATGTGCAGTTATTCTTAATCAGTACCTATACTGAGTTATTTTGATTGGAGTAACTAAAAAATATTTTTAAATTAATCCCAATAATTTTACCCAGGGAGAATGGGAAGACCTTTGCCCAGCAGTGGGACCTGATAGGGAAAAAAAAAATTTTATTCAGGATTAAGCAGTTAACACGGGAAAATTTATGATGATGAACTCACAACAAACATGCAAACCAAATAAGAACTTTTATAAGCATTTTTATCAAACACGGACGTAGTACCAACGAAAATAGATCGTGCCGACGATCCATAAATATTAGATTGAAATCTTTCTCGGATTTCGCGGAAATATATTCGAATCATTTCTGTATCGGCAAGTGGTTATAAAAGCCTGCTTTCATGGTCGAAAGCACGAATACCATAGGGCTCCCAACTTATTGAGGGATTCGAGTTTTTGTTGGTAAACGGATAAAGTAAACAGTTTTTTTGATTAGAGTCGAATTATGTCTTGTAGTTATTTTTAGTGTTTGTAATTTTTTATCAAACAAAATTTCGATTTTATTATTCAGTTGATTTCATGGCTACGTCAAAGTGACTGCGTTGTACCAATGTTCTAAAAGTTTAGGATGCTAAATTAGCACTTTCATATTTCGGCTTTTGTCGGATCGGTTTGATCAATGCAGTTTTGAATCCCATCGTATTCATTAAACATACACACATTTTGAAAGTTGTTTGCATTTCATGTGATTGGTTACAAGTTTAATAGACTATAAAATTTATTACATAGGTACAGATTTCCAAAGTTAGAAAAAACTCAGTGTTACGAACGCAATGTATCTCTTTCATACAAAGATAAGCAAAACGAGCAAGACAGGACTACGTTATCACAAAACTATTGTTCCATCGACATGGTTTTTATGTTTTGAAAAATAAAGCGTTTCGTTTCGTTTCGCGCAAAATTGGTTATAACCTAGTACATGCTTACCTACCAAACAAACACGACAAGTCTAAATCTGGATACAATGTGATTCATCACCGGAAACTACCATCATAGGTACTCTTGTGAATATGTCAAAAGGTTATCATTAGGGTGCTGTACATCAAAGGAAATCAAACGGAACCCTTAAAGGATCACTTTGGTTTAGGTATTAACCTAAAGTTCTTAAAAAAATAAAGATCAGTGAGCTTAGGAAGTGAGTACAATTTTTAACTCAATTCTAATGACCTCTCATTATAACCTCAATGTCCTGAAATTTTAACTAAAATTCAGTAGGAAACAAATATAAACAATCTAGAATTTGAATGATCAATGAATTATTATGATGTGGTTTACTTATTATTATTATTAATTATTGGTAGCTCGAGTTGACAAGTGGCAAAATTATTTTTTTAATGAAAATCGACTACTTAGATAGTAGATCATTTCTGTTTATTACTCCAAAAATCCTCGTCAGATCCTCAAATTATGACCTAAGGAGTATTAATACTCTTTCAAAAAAATATTTTCCAAATTGCTACACTATTGATGGAATAGTGAGAATACATAAAATAAAAATAATACATAGGTACATGGAACAGACAACCTCCGCCTCTTTGAAGTCGGGTAAAATAGTGATCTGTCAATTTTGATCCTTAATAAGCAGTACTTAAAGCAAATATTGGACGGCACTTAGGTTGCGAATTCGGCTCATGCTTGTCCATTTCATTTTATTATACCAGGGACCCAATCTAAGGCCGGATATGAGCCGAAGGGCACCCGTGGGTTGATTGAAATACTATTAGTTTGTTTCCAGGTGATCCTTTCTAAATTAACCTTTTCTAGTCACTTCCGATTGGTAAAATTGTGTTTTAAATTAAGAACATTCAGTTAAAAGTTTGTTGTAAGTTCGTATGAGCAAGTGGCCAACTCTGGTGACGGAGTTTTTAGGCCGCCTAAAGGCCTCCGTCATGGCTTAACGACTTTAAAAGCCGGGACCGACAATTTAACGTGCCCTCCGAAGCACGGAAGCGCTCAGCTGGTAATGCCACTGCGGTCACCCATCCAAGTAATGACCGAAGTTTGTTGTGACAAGGTGAGATTTCGTGTAACTGCGTCCTTCTTTAAGAACTATAAGTTACCATTTCCGCAAGAATGGTTTGATTACTCTGATGAAACAAAGATATTAATCGTTGCTGATTTTAACGTGACATTATCAATGTGCGCTACCTACCGCTGGTTTTCTTGCAACGATCACTGTTTGATAACCCTATACAGAGCAATATCACACAATATTTACATACATGTGCGTTTCAGAAGCAGTTTGCGAATGCAAACACTACGTATGCAGTATTTATGCTCGTGTTTCATAAAGGTTAATGAACTTGCAGCTTAGCGAGAATAGAAACGTTGCATTTCATGAAATGAGGTTTTAAGTGTTCAAATAATTTAGTTTTTGTTAAAATGTTTAGTTTTACAAAGTTTGTAAAAAATGATAAATACTTAACTTATTTTTACGAGCCGCATCAGCCTTTTAAGAAGCTGTCTCGACCTAAAGCTGATGATCTAAGGGTTGGTTTTCTGTTTAAACTTATCGATAAAAATAAGGGCTGTTTAAACTTATCGATAATAATGGTTTAGGAAAGCCTAGATAATCTCAACCATGTTCCAGGCATAAAAGCATCAAAATAAGTGTAGACATAGGTTGTCTCTTAGCGCTTCTGAGAGCTTTACAAATAGTAGGTATAGCACAATGTCAACAAGAAACCGTATTTGGTACTAGATTGCAAGGTGCAAGATTTCTGAAAGGAAAGATAGATCTAAAACGGTGTTTTTTTGTATGGTGAAAAACTAATAGTTAAAAAACTAGGAGTATATTTATTTTTAATTACCTATACTTCTAATTCATAATGATATACTTACTTAATCTTATCGAAAAAATGCTTTTTGACTTCAATGAATTTTATATAAAAATATACACTATCCTCGTTTCATGTTGTTAAAATAATAATAGGGGTGAACTCAAATATTTTATTTTGAAATATAACTCCCCTCCCACAAATACACCATTATTAAGAAAAACTGCACGTAACAATTAACGGGAACAAATTTGCGGTTTTAAAATGAAATTTATTGCGGGAGTCGCCTTGGTCGGATCACAGTTGAGAAAGTTGAGAAAGGTAAGTGGGTGAAAAGTGTTTTCTCTTTCATTTAAAGATATGGAACTTTTGTATAAGATAAGTGGTTATTAAAGGGTGAAAAGTGTTTTCTTTTTTATTTAAAGATATGGAACTTGTCTAAATTATTATCATTTAAATAATTCAATTGATTGGTGGGACGAAGCCGGCGATGGCAATGCTTGGAAGTTGATGGGGGAGACCTTTGCCCAGCAAAACTATTCAAAGAGACTAAGTAAGTATATATATTAATTACCTACTTATGATAAATACCTATTATTATATTTTCCTTGTATCACTAAGCTTTGTAGAGCAAAACTATTCAAAGAGACTAAGTAAGTATAAATAATATCTATTATTATATTTTCCTTGTATTACTAAGCTTTGTAGAATGCTTATGTAATAAGTACTTATCTGTGGTGATTCAATGAGCTCAAAAATTATAGCAATAAGCATTTCATAAATTGCAAAATGACACATGATATGAAATACCTAATTATGATCATTTATTTCTGTATAAAAGTTGAATAGAATAGAATATATTTATTATTTTACAGTGTTAAACCACACTTAGGTATTGGAATTCATTATAATGAAATTTAGAATAGAATAGAAAATGTTTTTATTTTCCATCAACATAAACACGGGTAACATACAAATGAAAAATACTTATTGACAATCGAGTGACAAGAAAATAAGGCTACCCCTCAGCATTTGCTCCAAGCAGCATCATGATTGAAAAATCATCATCATTTTGCAACCTGTAATTTTTTTTTACTGCCATTCTTACTGAAATGTATGTTCTGTGGCCGGCATCAGCTCTCGTAAGTCTATTTGTCTCCGTCGCACTGACAGAGAGCTATTGTTCCAGCCGTGTCCACCGCAATATTGGTTTACTTCATTCATCCAGAACGGTTCTCGCAAAGAATGTTCTTTCACGTATTGATATAAATCATAGATGCCTTGCTAAGCTTGGCTCTTGCCTGGGCCATTATTTTATCTGTGCCTGGGCACACCATGTTTTTTGAACGCGGTTTCGTCGGTTCAGAGTGACGGTCAATGCGCGTTTGTACCAATACAAACGCAAATGAAACGCGCAGTGACTGCGATACAAAGAAGAAAATCTAGGCGGCAAGCTGTGACCCTGCACATAATCCTTTCGCTTGTGAAACGCGCTGCAAACTAGCAGGATGACGCACTACACAAAATCGCACAGCTTGTTCAAAAATGTAGTAGGTAGGTATGCTCAGGCTCTGAAATAGGTACGCGATTTTTCGTAAAAGTTAACAAAAAATTTGAACTCTTTCTTTCTTACGGTAATCATGTACCTACTAGCGATATTACTCTCTATATCTCATATACATGATTAGGTACAACGGGCTTAAAACAACCACTGCACATTCAACACAATAATTTTCAAGTCATTAAACGCCTTTTTTGGCCCACCCAAGTGTGAGATGCTAAAATGTCAAATTAGAGGAATGTTAGTATTTTACGATTGTACCTACTCATATTACCTTTAGGTAATATGAGTAGGTACAATCGTAAATACTTTAGTATGAAATACCAAAATATTTTCGTCTGCAGATTTTCCTCGCGGTCAGTCAGAGCTAGCGAATCTAATGATTTATACGATGCTTTCAAGCACAGAATTGTGATTTGACATCGGGTTGAGCAATGGATTTATTGGTAGGAAATAAATATGTTCTTTTATCGTTTTACTCTGAAACTATAGAGCAGAGTTTTATTACTAGCTGCGCCCCGCGGTGTTATCCGCGGTGAATAAGTTAGACGTGGGAATACCGGGAACAAAAGTACATAGGCTATTTTTGCTCCCGGTATCCCCACGGAAATGGGAGGTATATAATGTTAATCCAGGATATAAGCTATCATGGTACCAAATTTCATTCAAATCCGTACAGCCGTTTGAGCGTGAAGGAGTAACAAACGTACACACACACGCTTACACAAACAATTTCACTACACTATTATAGTGTGATCATGTGTGTAGGTTCAACGTAACATACAGAGATAGGGTACGACAGTGAAAACTTTTAATTTAGTCATCATCTTCAAAATCTGTAGCGAATTTCTTTAAGAGAAACTATTTTTTAGGATACAATAAGTAAGCTGTGAAATTGCCAATAACAGAAATATATTTTGAATCAATAGTGAGCAGTAAGTACACATGGGGTTTGTTATTTCGTGTATTATCCTAGTTAACCTCATGTGAACTAACCTGGCGAGATTAAATCATTAAGCTTCAGTTCATCAAAATTGCGTTCACAAAGCGAAATAACTGACCCGATGCAACTTATTGGATAACAAATTCCATTATCGAGTCATGCGCTTGTGACGTCCAGTATAGCTTTGGACGTTGACGTAATAAAGTTAGTTCGAAACGCTGATATAATTTGTCACCGGACGTTAATCTGACGACCAATGCTTTAGTTGATCCTTGTGGCAGGATGTTTGTAAGTGAAGCAAAAGTTATGGCCAAAATTGGATTCGTATTATATCGATGACGATAGGTGGAATGCAATAAAATGATCTGCCATGAGCAATGGATAGAAAAAAAGTGGTGTTTTCTCGCCATGACTCGCCTCGAATGGAGTAAGGTGTGTAAATGTGGATGGATTTGCGAGTTAAGATAGACCAAAGATGGATGGATTGGTAAGCTATTGCATAGCTTCTATCGCGGGCCTTGAGCGTGGAGACCGAATTCAGAAATTCCGTAACGAAAATACTAACACCCCCCACTCCGAAAAAATGCTATGCAATAGCTTTACCGCGGCAGTCTCCGAGTGCCACACGTCTTTTTGATTTTTTTTTAAACGTAATAACCATCTTAAAGCACAATAGTTCTTAGTGTAACTTTATAAAGCAAAGTCATAATTCGTATCAAATATGAGAATCTTGATCGTCACCACGCGCCGCCAAGTGGAAGTCCATTGATATGAATAATCCGACGCTGCACATCGCTTGCTTCTCTGAAACTAACCCGCTATGAACTTGCTTGCTAAGAAATAGAAACCGTAATAGTACGTGATAAAACATATCGACCGTTTCCGCTACAAAGGTCGTATAAACCAAATACGTACTTTTGGCAATGAGCAAAAAACGAAAATGAAAAAAAACTTTAGTCCATAACTTTTTTGTTTTTATAGTTATAAAGTTGTGATCAATAAAGAAAATGCTTGTGTTTGGACCGTGCATTACATCACTTAATTACAACAGTGTCGGGGCTTTATTTAAAAAGTTAGCATGGACTTACACCACTGATAAATAAAAAAAATGGTTTATACGCCCCACAAAAAACTCATCTAAACACGAGCGTTAGTCGTAATTGCCATTTGTGTACAGACGAGTATAGTTTTTGTATCGTATAGACCATTTTTTTTACTAAAAATGGTTATACACCCTATGTAATGTACCATAAATGTAATGTATTGATCCTAAATAAATGATTTCTATAATAATGAGTTGGTAGAAACGCTGAAAATGAAGAAAGAAAGATTTTTTAATAGTAGCTAAAAGGTTAGTTAGTAACAAGTAATCAGGTGCGTGTATCTAGTATAATCATCATAATAAGGCTTATACTACATCATCTACCTTATCTCCGTTCAATAAACTAGTTATTTAGCAAGTAGTGGCACAAAAAAATAGAGCCAGCATTTTGAATGGGAAGCGCTCAAAGTATGTTCCTTTTAGCGTCAGTCGACTAAAGCGCAAGTGTTAAGGGAAGTTGAAAAGCTCTCTGATTCGGTCACTAAGCCTGTTTCCAGTGTGGCTGAAGACCCAAGATCCAATATTATCTGACACTATACTTAAGATAATTATCTCGGAAACCAGCCTGTACCAGATAAGGTTGGCTGAAGCAGCTTCAAGGACCACATGGCTCTTGGTGAGGACAGAATTCAAAAGCTCTCAATTTAGTTTTGCTCGAAGGTAACCGTGGTGGTACTGTTCGTATAAGAAGAGTGATAACACATCAAATTACCTATTAACTAGGAATATATCCATCTCACATCTGAGTCATGCTTATAAACTGTTTTCCAGTTCTAGGAGATTAATAATATGACAAACCATTTAATTAGGTAAGTCCATCTTCAAGAAAGAGGTCAATCGTGTAATTCAACGTTTGGGAAACTTCGTAACGTCTTTTCGTCCTGCATACCTCAGTGCCTGAAGACGAAGGTACCTATTCAACCGGTGTGTGTTAAGAACCAGTAGGTAATGACTTACAGATCCGAAACCTTAAAGGCCTTATGAATTGGCTTAAAGTCGCTCAACGAGATAATACTGAAGATGGCTCGGATTTTTTCTACGGAATCAAATCAGAAATAAGCTATAGCTCGAATAGCCTTCTTCTGCATCACGAAGGCTCGCTCGGTGTCGCTTGCGTGAGCCCACAGCTCAACACCGTAGGTGAGTGTGCTGTGGACAGTTGCAAAATAGCACGAACGCACTACCTCGCGGGTGGCTGTACTCGCCAGTCTTCGCAATGCAAACGAAGCCCGGCCGAGTTTAGAGCAGATTCTCTCTATGTGGGCGTCCCATGTTAGGGAACTATCGATTTGGAAACCTAGCAGCTTTGTTGATAGCACCTGTTCCAACTCTGCTGATCCCGCGAGCACCCTAAGTGGGTTTTTCACCATTTAGCTTGAAGGTTAGGCGCTACTTCACAATAATGGATGCATGCGGCATGCATCCACCGTGAACTAGTGGCTAGAAGATTAGGAAAGACATGCAGCATGCCTCTTCTAACCGAAACAACTGAAGATCTATGATCTACCGTCATATCTGAGATGATGATGATGATTGATTATGACTATGACCCATGATATACGACGTAAAGAGAACAATTTAAAAAATGTATACATAGACGTAATTACCAACTTACCACTTTTAATGTGAGTTACGCCCTTTGTTGCGTAAGAAAATTGAAATAGAATTATATTTTTTTGGGTGTAAGTCACATAATATTTTGTGATTGTGTTTTACGCCCCTATTACTTCGAAAAATTTGTAGTTACGTCAAGTCTTATTTCGTAATCCTAACCAAATGTGTTATACGCCTTGTTTTTGCAGGCAAGTGTTGTTCAGTTGCATGCAAATGTTGGGGAGTAAAAGCCATTTTTTTTGACTTAGCGCAATTTTAAATATACCAATCGATAGAGCGTAAAAAATGCTATAGGACTGCATTCTTAAGTCAATTTGGCCAAAATGGTTTATACGACCTTTGTAGCGGAAACAGTCGATATTTACGGTATTTATCGCTATTTTCTTTTATTCAATTTTAACCCAACGTTTCGACTGGATTGCACCAGCCGTAGTCGCGGTCAAAATTAGTCTGGTTATAAATACCGTAAATATATGTTTTATCATGTGTTCTGATCGTAATAGTACGATTTAAATAGAAGTAGCAACTGTGTTGTAAAGCAGTATAAATCAGATTTGGCTATCACAATTTGTTTATCATCATAGAGTTACAAAATTGAAATATCATCCTACAGGAGTGAGCTAATTTCAGTCACACGTACTTTACAGGTAGGTACTTGAATTGTAAAGTACTTACCTACTAGAGAAAAACTTTGAACTTCTGAAAGAAGTTGGCTTAGTTTCTTAGAAAAAAACGTACCTACTTAAGCTAATAAAATGCTATTTAAAATTTTTAAATGAGAACTTATCAAAGCTCTATCTAATACCGAAAGTATATTGGTTAAAATCTACAAATAATGTATAATTGTATTTGTATTTTGTATTTACAATGTAGTTCAACTTATTTGATATCCTTCAGCAAAAGTTACGTTAAGTTACGGAGGCTGTTTTTGGAGGAACTGTGGTTCGTTTAATAATACGGAAGTAATTTGGGTCATTCAGAAATTTCGATTGTAGAGTATCTATTACACGAAATCTTAGCTCTGACATAGCTTAACAATCCACCTAAAACTGCTTATTTAATACCAGTTATCTTGTGTTTAAATTAGTTTATTTTTTCAACAATGACGAAGTACACTGTTCAACATTAGTGGTTCAAAATTAATTTTGAAATATCGTAAAAAAACATTGATAATTTTTTACGATATTTCAAAACTAATTTATAAATAAACAAAGAGTATCAATTTCGTAAATATAACTCAGTTGACTATATACTTGTATCGAGTTTTGAACACCCTATTTGTTTCCGTACTTGATTATTTGTTGAACACACCAAATGAATAGCGAATTGAGCAGAAGTACGAAATTGACGAGGGTCGACCCGATCAGATAACGGGGTGTACTATGTGAACAACACTATACTTAGCACTGTTTTTGTATCGCCTGTAAGTCAGTTGCTCACATTTACCCTTAGATCATTGTTGAATGCTAAGTATAAGCGTTTACCTAGTAATGTACCTGGAGGATTAGCGCCAGTTTACCGTAGTATTGGATACTGTCCTACGACAAGTATCACAGATGTATGAAAATCCAGTGCAGGGCCTCCTTACTACACAAAAACCGCTGGTAACCCAACTGTTCATTATTCGGTTTTTTACATAGGTATATTTTAGTTTAGTACAACTCTATGTTTTATCAAAGCGTGTTGTCGGAGTAGGATAGCACCTCAACTTTTCATCAGAAGGTTGTGGGTATGAATCCCGCTCGTTAATGCACGCGCGGGATATATAGATTATCTATTTTAAATTTCTTGTTAGGTACTCTTAGGGCAATGAAAGAGATAGCGACAGATTTAACATCCGTTTTAGCTAAAACAAGTTTGCTAGTCCAATATGAATAACAAGGAAAGTTTAAACTGATGCTAACTTCGCTAAAACGTTTCAAAACTAAATGGTATACAAAGTGATCGGACATGTCATATGCAGCCGCATGCTTTCTTGGAAATGCTAGAGGGTTTTGAAAATTGTGGTAAATGTGCTGTTACGTATTCCTTGTATTGTTGTATTGTATGCTGAAAGTAAAAGTCAAAAGCATATTTTTAAACTGTAGTTAACGAAATCGAATGGAAGTTGAAGAAGAGAAACAAATTGAAATCAAATAGTGTTAATTAAGGCTTGTTTGGATCTACGCGGTAAACGCTGATGCTGTGGGCAGCGAAAATACTGCGCCGCGAGACTTCATAGAAAAAACCTGCGCCAACGCAGAATATCCTCATCTACTCCATCCCTCGTGCAGGTGATTGGGCAGCTTGTAGGTACATTGGTACCTACAAGCTGCCCAATCACTTGCACGAGGGAGAACCTTATGTAGGCTACAAGGGCTAAAGGGCGTAGTAGTTGCAAGTACCTAGTCCAATACTGTGTAATTTTGTTAAACTAAGTTGAGTTGTCGATACAATAAGAAGAATAAGAAGAAGAAGATCAAGAAGAAGAAGATCTCACAAAGAACATACATAAAAAGCCACCTAGTATCACTATCATCAAAATAATCCTACCGAGTTTATAGACTAAAAAATGCCTACTGGCTAGTGTTAAATTTTCTGTGCTACCATTGAACGAATGACACAAAAAACGAATGCAGAAACTCAGAAACTATGCTAGTTCCAGACATTTCCTTTCATGAAAGTTTTCCAATCAGGCTAGCGACTAGTTAAAAATAAAGAAGCGCTCGTACAGCGAGTTCACAAGTTCATTTTTCTCACAACATGCACATTCAGTATCAAAAACGTTCATTCACAAGCTCACGGGAGCTTTGTGGCGTCATTTGGTACGACATCGCTCAAAGGATACACATCGATAAATAGAGTAGGTCCTACTATTTCTGCAATTATATGACGTATGTTGTTCGTTCGTCGTTCATTTTCACATCCATGGTGGTCGTGAGCAGATAGTTACCGGTCTTAGTCTGCTCATGACCACGGTTGTTATCATAGCCAAAAACTCCGGATGGAAATATAGTAAAAATAGGATGAACTAGGTACCTATATATATATTTTTATATTGTTGGTCGGAGGTCCTGAGTGGAGCAAACCTACGAGACCTGAGTGGAGCGGAGGGGGGAGGTGGCGAGCGAAGCGAGCCGGCGCGTCCCTCGTAGCGCCCGTAGCGTAGGTTCGCTCTACTCAGGACCGACCAACAATATAAAAAAATAATAAAATAAATAGTTTTCATCATAACAAAAACATTTTACGACCCTACCTACCATATATATATCATGTCAATATCATAATATTATTATGATATTGACTACATATCAAAGCTCAACATCCAAGTCGAAGTAAACAAGGACTTCTCACGAGCAAGTTGCGAAATGCAAACCGAAGTTCGCAAATTCAATAGACCCCCATCCAATCTAACTTATAATAAACGTAAAAAGTTAGACGATCGAGTGATACCGGCTGTGTAAACAAAATAGGGTAGATTTGCGGCGTGAGTTTGGTCTTGATCGTTTACCCTTTGATCGAAAGATTTTAGCGAAACTAGAAACAGGATCAGGATCAGAATCTCGTTTATATTTTGAGATCTTTTGAATGTTTGTGATTTTTAAAGATTTTTTATTTTGCCGAGTCAGAGTAAATTCATGGAGAATTATTTTTAACCGACTTTAAAAAAAGGTTTCTCAATTCGACCGTATAAGTACTGTCTTACACTTCTTGAAAAGATCTTAGATGCCTTAAGATTTGGGAAAATGTACCTAGGATAAGGTTTGGTTCCCTTTCTATCAGATACCGGTATTCAACCCAGGATGTGTGAATAATTCGAAGATGAAGTTACGGCGGTGAGAATGAGAACGGCATGTCAGAGCAAAGGCTTTGAAGTCCATGGCTAGAGTGACACTAAGCTTTGTCACTTAGCTTAGTGGTATGCCCCTCATTTGAACCGTGACATCTAGCTAGACTAGCGACATATACCTACAACCTTTTGAGAAGCAGTTGCCTTACTATGTTTCTTTACCTATTCCTTACCTATTTTTTTTCTGTTTCTGTATTTAAATGTGAAAAGAGCTACAAACAAGTTGTTAGCAAATTATAATAAAACTTTACTTTAATAAAGATTTACACGAACAGGGACAATCTGTTGTTTACTGAGGACTTTTGTTGAACAACTTCTGACTACATCTTCAGGTGCCCTAAAACTCCGTTACCAGAGTCAGCCACCAGCTCATACGAACTTACTTAGTTATACCTATTTATATTTATTTCGTACGGTTTGAGATCGAGGCTCAGCGAATGGTATTGTACTGAGCAAGCCTATCCATCACAAACATGTCACGTACACGCAATACGTACAGTAAGTAAATACAATTCTTGCCTCTATATTACAATTACAAAATATTGTAAGTATTTCAAAACTACTTCATTCACTTGGGGCTCTTAATATACGTTAATGTCGATAACAATAGGGATGCAACGCTTTGCATCTTTCTCTCTAAAATCTTATCAATGATCGACTGATTGCTGTTACGTAAATCATTATGACATGCTTCAAAAGCCTAATTGAGTGCGAGCGAGATAGACTGATTGCTATGATTTATGGCCCAACGACTCGCGAGTACTATTAATAGTCAATCTACAAAAAAAAATGGCTTTTCTTTTACCTTAAACACAAATAAAGCGTTTTATTAAACACCTGTTGGTAACAAAGTAGGTAGTAAACGGCTCGTTTCCTTACTCACTCTGCTTAATCAAACTCCACCGCCAGCGTTTGCGGCTAACAGAATCGGAAAACCATCAGGATGCGCCTTCGAACTGATTAAAAATGCCACAGAATGGATGAAAACAGTTCTCTAACTTAACCAATTTATAACTGGCTGGATGCAAAAAATCCAGACCACCAGTGACAACATAGCTTAAAGCTACAGTTAGAAAAGTTCGATAAACTTTTCTAACTGTAGCTTGCATGTTAGAGATAACAAGACTTTCTTCTACATTTACAAAATTTCTCACATGACACACTCGTAAATAATTTTCAGGCTACAAGTTTTAATAGCTAACCGCGCCTTGATTCAAATGATCCTAACACGAATAATTATTTAACAGGTATTTCCTGAAGAGCCCTAACGTACATCTGACTCCATTATCGAGTCGGGTCGTTATATACTTCATTGTATTGTCACCGAGAACCTGTACACCATGGACCACATTTTCAGCTCTTTAAATACTAATACTACTGATACCGATAACTAGGTACATACAAACATACTAAAGCAGTACGAATTTCACTGGGTATGCTAATTTGATATTATGTGAGATTAAATGTGATGTTAAAACATAATGTACTGCTTTGTTAGTTTACTGCGGTCATCAACTAAATTATTGCCGATTCATGCTAAAAGGGATCGCGATAAAGTTTCTGCCAAACCGACTATAGAGTATACCAACCAATACCAATTGTCTAGCTGTTAAAACTGAACGTAGCTGTAGACAATTCTATATCAAAAATACATTCAGGTGCTATCACAAACGCAGCAAAGTTTTCTCGCGTCGGTTTGAACATGCCTTCATGAATTTATTAAAATTAAATGTTGTGTTAGGACGGGTCTGAATCAAACAAATCGCTGGAATTAATTTGTGTTTGTTTAAATATAGCATAATCAACCCAATGGTTTTAAATATTGGCCTTGCTAATGCTGATTTTATTGATTTTGTCATGATTGGAAGAGTTTAATGATAAATTTAAATAAAATGAAAGTGATTTTGTTTTATAATAGGTAACGATTTTTAGAATAAGCTATTAAGAACAATTTTAACTGTGTGACAGCTTAAAGTTAAAATTGTTTAAATAGCCGCAGTATCCTACTAACAAAAAAAAAACAAATAAACACAAATGCTACTTTCATCCGGGTCAGTACCACGCAAGCGAAGCCGCAGGTTGAAGCCTGTTATGAATACGGTAGCTTGATATGCATATTTCCTATTTGCTTTAAACCAAAATATAATAGTGCATTGGATGCACAAAGCCAGTGAGTTATGACCCCGTGCTTGTGACAGTCGGTAATATCCGCAGCGGTTGAAACCGATTTCGATAAGTGACGACATTTCCATATCTGCGACTAGCGGATTAAAGCATTTCAACCATTAATCTCAATGTGGATGGGTGACCCCAAATGGCATTAACTTGAACGAATTAACACATGGCATTAACAGCTGAGCGCTTCCGTCGATCTCGGCTTTTTAATCGGTAAGTCAAGATTGAGGCTTTTGGGCGCCCTAAAAGCCATATAAACTTACTTATTAATTTACCCTTTCGAATGTGATGACAATAGCAGCTGCTATAGAACTACTATAGTCAAATACAATTTTCACTGGTCTCCGTCGTGACCACACACCCACCCCTAATCATCTGTAAAGATGTAAAGTCCTAAGTATTTTGATAGAGTACCTAATAGTAATTTGCCGAGAAAGCGTGGGAGAGAATCGCACAGGATCGGACTGAGTGCCGTAATTAACAGGGAGGCATATACCCAGCAGTACCCACTGCTGGGTATATGCCTCACTGTTATGCAACAGGGCTGAAATGATGAATGTTGACCTTATAGTAATAAGATAAACGTAAATAATTGTGGAACTACTATTTTTATAGAGTACTTTAACATTTAACTTTACTATTTCAAGAATAACATAAAATGTGTACTGCCCCAGTCAGCGAATAGCCCTCAAAGAGTTTATATCCGGGATAAATTTACTACTCTGAGGTACGTAGATTTATACCGCGACCACTACATATTTTACAGAGTACTTTAGTTAAAGGTTTAGTTGAATAGATCATGGAAATGAGTTTTGATAGACATGCAAATACGCGGCAAATTATTCACGTAAAAATATCGTCGATTTAGATACCTACCGACAATGTTTCGATTCATGATTTTTGTGAGTGTGACTGATCTCTTTATTTGAGTGACAATTTTGCGGTAATTTTAGCGATGCTGAAGTCTGTTACGGGTATAGGTAGGTACCTATTTAAAAAAACCACCAAATCCCTACCCATCTCTATCCTCTCATCTCATTTCATCTGTTAAGGTAAAATACATCATCATCCCGCCTTTTTCTACATTAAGTCGGCACATCATGTTTTGTTTTATTATGATTATGTTATATTTTTCGCTAGGTAAATGTTTGTATGCAAACAATATTAAATGACCGTAACAAACTAGCTTAGTAGGTTGCTTTAAAGATTTGATTGATATATATTTTAGAGAACAAAATGCCTGTTTTATACATCTTGAGCAAGATGTGCGCTAAAAAAAATAAACAATTACTGAGCTATTAAACAATTAATAATGGCCTTATTTATAAAGATTTGTCAATTTAATGTAGATTTAAAGAATGCCTTTTTCTTGTTACTCTGATATCAATGAAAAGAGATAGCAATATTGACAGCACACAGGTTTTTTTCTTACTGGGCAACATAAGCTGTAGTATTTTTTCATAAATATTACAAACTGTTATAAAAGCATTAACTTAAGTTAGTTATAATTTACGCTCTGTAACTTAAACCTTTCGTAAATAAAGACATTTATTATTATTATTATTATTTATAATAGTTTTAATATCCGTTTTATGCATAAGAGGGTTACATTTTTTTATTTGTTAAATGCTTTGTTGTTTAAAAAATGTTCTTCACTTCTGCAAATATGTACGATATCAAAATTATGTGCTAGCAGTGTTCAATTCGTCTCTACATAAGATCAAATGAAATTATTCAGTGCTCCATTACCAAGTACTCTCGCGTTATGAATCCATTTATCACCGGTGTACTTTACGTAGCAAACAAGCTTCGCGTCCGTTTACATGTTTCAGTGTGTTGAGTGTTGTTGGCGTGGGAAAAACAAATTCACTTGAAATGTGTGAATGTTTTTGATTTATGAGAACATTTTTACAGAATTACTGAATACTTTCTCAGGTAATGTGTATATTATTGTTACGACTCCCTCTTGACAGGGCAATATACCTACTTAATAAGTTTAATCTTTAAACTTTTATAATCTTTTTACTAACTTTTTACAAAATTATGTAGTCATAATTTGGTAAACGGTTTCACGGCCGACTCTAGGTATGGTATACGACTCAGATCAACAAACCTTTTAAATTGAAATTCTTTGTAAATATCGTAGCTATAAATCAAACTGCGTACAACACTTCTGGCTTTGAAAGAGGTAGTGTAATGACAGCAGTTGCCATGGAACTTTTTCATGAAAAACATATTATATTATCAAGTGTCCAAACATCTGTAATAGCATACCAAAAAAATAAAAACGGTGCACGAGATCTCGTTCGGGGCATACTACAAAAAAATAAGAGGATCTGTGTGACTAGCTATCGGTCTTTCACGAACATTAGTACATATGGCTGTTCTAGGTTCAAATTTCTATGAAATGCAGCAAATCTTTGTTATTCAGGTAAACTAGGTTATTTAATCAAGCGTACAGGTTATCGGTGAAATAGTTAGGTAATGAATACCGGCTGAACTTTGGAGTGCAAAGTTCAGCTTTGAGGTTTCCGTTTCGATGCACAAATTCACAATTGAGTCGACAGTTTGTGCACGAAGCAAGACAAACAAATGGAATACCAACTTGGAATGTATTTATTTATTGTGACTAATATCAATTTCAGAAGAAAAAGAAGAAGAAAAATATTTTTTTCTTGTAGGACCTTAAGGATCACTTAAGTTTCGTTTTATATGCTAGGTGATTCAGATGGATTACACACTAGTGGCAATTCTGAGTGTCGCAAAAGCTAAACTAAGCTAACTAAAATTGTTGCCGTCCCTTTCATAGCGATGGGAATAAAAAGGATGGCGATAGTTTTAATTAGGTTAGTTTAGCTTTTGCGACACTCCGAATTGCCCCCATTATAGGTCCTATTTTAGAAAAAAAAAACAACACTGTATAATTGCTTTGAAGTATTCTAAGAACCTGTATAGTGTATCTAAATAAATATTCTTGAACATTTCCATTTTAAAGCTTAGCAACCCATTGCTTATGTTATGGTATAACCAGATGACTGATATACTACTTATATGTACAGTTATTATACTACACACTATAAACTACTTTTTGAAAAATTGGCAACTAGCCTATTAGGTATCATGGGTATAACATAAGATACAGCCGAAGACGTAGGCATAAATTAGTGTTACTAAAGACGACTTGTTTAATTACAGCTTTTAGCATCAACTTAAAGAAAAGCTGTTAGTAAAAAAAAAAAATATGTCACTCGATTGTCAATAAGTATGTTTCATTACATTACCCATGTTATGTTGATGGAAAATAAAAACTTTTTCTATTCTATTCTATTCTATTCTATTCTATTCTATTCTATAATGACCACAAACCTCTTAATTATCAGTTAATTAGACCGCTGGATATCGCATTGTTCGTTGCGAAATTCAATTTTCTACGGAAAGCAATCAAAGGGAGATTTATGTTGTTTACTCGCACGTATTGTCCTCTCAACAATGGTTCGTTAAACTTTACACGACTGCTAATAAAACTATTAATTCGGAATTATTCCTCCGCGTTTGAATTATGGCTGAGAAGGGGCAAACTTGTGGTTTCTGGGTATGGGAAATAATTAGTTTGAGCTTGAGTTTAAAATTAATTAGCGTGGGGCGTTATAGTTAGTGAGCAAAGAAAAGCTAATTAAGAGTATTTTCTCAAAATTCACTGTTATTGATAACAGTGAATTTTGTTATACTTAGATAACATATTTATCTATGTCGTTTATCAGTCATCTAGTTACCATAATACAAGCATTAAATTGCTTAGCTTGGGACTAGATGACGCTGTGTGGAATGTCCAAGGATATTTATTTATATGTTATAGATAACAGTGAATTTTGAGAAAATACTCTTTCTCCCTTAAATGATTCTAAAAATTAATAAACATAGCATAATACAGTTAATAACAAATACAGTTAGAACCAGTTCAGCTAAAGATTGTTGTAAACGATCTAACGGTAGCTCAACTGACCCAAGCCACTGCCACAAAGCGTGCCATGACACTGGCTGCATTATTACCGCGCTGTTTACTTTAATATATAATTATATTTATTTTGCAATTGGTGAAGATCGAATATAAATAAGAAGTTAATGTTTGAATTCTGAAATTCATTTGAAATCTTTTACAGGCAATTGATTAAAAAGTTTAGAAACTTAATTTAATTAAAAGTTATCACTTTTACCAAATTTTATTCATATTTGACTAACCTTTCAAAGATGGTGGTTAAGTAGAATTAAGTGCTAAAAGTGCCCCAAGAGAAGAAAGTTTTCGAACAAAAGATTTCTTTTTGTCGCGGTTAAACAATAGAGTTTTTATCTGTCATAAAAATGTCCAGAAGCATAAAACGCATTTCAAAGGATGCTGCAGATATTATATCATTTTAAGGATCTGAATGCACAAACAAAATAAAAATAAATAATCTTGCATGTTGCCTCAACCCATCTTTCCGGCGTAGGTATATTTTCTATTGCAAAAAACTTACTGTTATTATCTGTTCTTCAAACTTTATAACAGAGCCCCGAAATACTTTGTTGCTATTGGTATTCAAATGTTGCAAAGCGGGGTAAACTGCTAGTCGGTTCACAGAAATAGCACCTTTAAGGTGGTAAAGCGGTGCTGTTGGTGATAGAACATGCTCACATTTTGCAGAAGTTAACATTCTTCACGTGACAGGTCAAGCCCATCGAAGCTATTAGAAATCTAAAAGGTTTTATTAAGAAGTTTCCTACTGTAAATATTTTTTTCGAAACGAGAAATCCATTAATGCTTTGCCGGGATCGAACCCACGATCTTCTTAACGATAGTCGAGGCTCTAAGCCACTAGGCAAACATGGCTCTACGATTCGTATACCTAAAAGAACAAGTAGATGTGTATACATTGCATGTTTATGTGACCGCTTACCGCTGATTTTCCATTACATTTACGAGGCTTGATCGTGTGTTATTCCGGGAGGTTTTAAAAGTTAAACTGTTTGTGTTTTAATCGAATTCCCGGCGGTCAGCCCGAGGGTGACCGGGGAATTTTACACTATTGTCCTGAAACGCACATGGTGAAGCCTAAACCTTAAGCGAAATTACGTTCGTATCTAATACATTTTTATCCTACTACAAAAAAAGGAGGTCGATGCTCCACTGTTAAGTATATTTTTTATGTAGGTTCACTGATTCTTCCGTCAATAGTGAACTGAACGGATTTAGCTTATAGCTTTATGACCTGAAATAACACATGATAGGCTACTTTTCATCCAGATTGGTTATTCGCTATGACCGAACAAAACGTAACGCGATAAAACGCCGCGTTATCGTCGTATTGTATAAAGCGGTGACGAGCTTCGTTTTGTCGAGTTACGTTATATTCGGTCATAGCGAATAACCACCCAGGTAACTATCCGCCACGAGCGAAGCCGTGGCCGTGGTATACATAATATCGGCCAGTTTTCAAATCTGGTAATCTTGCGACAAAGTGAGAGTGAAAACTGAAATCCGTGGCCCTTAATAGGTACCTAAGTCATAAAAATACGTATCACACCAGCCCTGCTACTCTGCAAAACGAAAAACGAAGTTTCGTGACAATTTTTGGGTTCTAATTAGGGTAAACCCAGGATAGATGCCTCAATGGGATAGATGCCTCGTTTTCAAAAAACACAACTTCCCGAAATCGCACATACTAATTAATAGGTTAAATAAGGAGCGTACGTGCCACACTCCTCAGGCCCAAAAGGCAGTTGAGCAGAGTATACTTGGTTTTCTTGTGTGTGCGATTATCTGCGCGGCGAACGCAGGATAACGCGTCAAAGTTTTAAACATGAGTATTCAGTGTTGCATAACTTTTGATGTGGTCATAAATTCTCTTAATTTTTTTTTTATGTTAATACTCTGGTACTTTGAGTACATACCTAGATGTCAATACCCACTCTATTGTATTTCGTTAGTTCTAAATTTAGAAAGGCACCTATCCGTATCAAAAAGGATAGTTGCCCCAAATTTTTCGGGGGATAGGTGCCCTTGAGAAAATCTATCCCCTAATACTCTAAACATGTGCAGTGTTTGTTGAAAAACATAACTATGTTGTATTATACGTCGGAAACATTTTGTTGTGTTAGTAGGTACATACATTTTAAAGAAATAATCTTATATGTACATATTGTATACAATACCTAATGTTTGTAGGTGAACCATGCCACGAAAATACAAAAGATAGGCAGGAGTAATTTTATGGACTTCAGAACAGCTGATACCTAATACAAAGTCAAATTCGACAGACAGAAACATTATTCTATAGGAATGCTCAAATAAAAATTGTATTTTACATATGTTGATTCTATAGGGCATCTATCCTCCTTAGCATTTTTATAGTGGGGCATCTATCCATATAGGTAGGCAACTATCCCCAAAAAAAAGGTTTTGCGAAAACTCAATTTCTGCAAAATCAGTAATTATTAGGACTACAAAAACAACGAGTAATGCAAGATAAAATATTTAACTAGCTATATTCATAGGAATTATTTATGGTAAATTAATAGTTTCAAAATTACGAGGTTCTTTCAAAAAGTGGGGCATCTATCCTGGGTTTACCCTATGTTGGTGAACTATTACGAATTCAGTATCCACCAACATAAGCTGACCCCGAAAATTGTCACGAAACTTCGTTTTTCGTTTTGCAGAGTAGCAGGGCAGCCTTTGTTTTACCTACCCGTTATGCTTCTGACAGCATGTCGATATGCCATATAAAAGTGTGCAAACTAAGCAATCGAACACAGCTTTCTCTCTCACACGAACGCTGGATAAAAGAGATGACGTCAAAGTGAACAAAGTGCTTACATAGGTACACTACACAGGACATTCGCTTCGAATTTATCGCAAAAAATGTTCAAGCAAAGATTTTACTTGTTTTAGGGCAAATAAGAAGCATTTTTTTTGAAACAGGACGAGTAAACGCGCATTACGAAAATGTATAATTTTTAAATAATTTTAGAATACAATAAGGTTTGCTGGAAGACAACTCTTGTACTCTTGTCCAGTTTTTTTTGTGCAATAAAATTTAAATCATGAATAGGTATTATACAAAACTAACTTAAATACGTAAATGCATAACACGAATCTATCCTAAATAGAAATCGAATTCATACTCGCAAAATACATAATCTTATAGGTACCTACAACTGATTTGTGAAGCCAGTCGATAATGTAAAAATCCGCCAATTTATACGACAAAAAGTCTATCTATAGCTTTTCGGGTGTTCAGTGGAGCAAAACGAATTAAACGCCAATTAATCAATTAGGTAGGTAAGCACCTTTTCCGAACACTGACGAATTACCTTTTCGAATCTACAATGAGAATAAATCAAGTGAAAAACAATCATGATGTAGATTGCAAAAATCCCTACCAAGACCTTTTTTAGATCTTTAACCATTCGAAATCAAGAATAATAGAAATCTTAAATGGTCTAAGAATGTGATCGAATAGGCAAAACCTAAGCGATCTACGGGACACAACGCGCAAGACCTACCGAGTGTTGTCGAGGGCGGTGCAATTGACCATCTACCTATGGAGTTTTTTGAAGCCGCGTCTTGTCGCGTATCAAAAACACACTAAAAATTCGCACGCGAAACCACCGCGCGCCGTAAGTCGCGTGGTTGGATTTTGAATAAACTGTGTAAGTAATTTTTTTTTTAAATGTAGTCCATTATCCTTCCTTTATAATCAATTCGTTAGCGTTAATGCAAGCGAGGCAAAACCTCAAGACAGTTAAATCAATAAGTCCTTGGTTTGTTGCATTGTCTAAAACGGTTACATAAGTGACGCCATGGCAACGTTCCTCAAACATTCCTAGGTAACTGGGTCGTCGGCCGACCGTGGGGTATTCGTAAAATTTGCCATCTAGTTGCTTTGAGGCCGTGATTGTTTTGCTAGGGTAAATGGGGACAGTGAGATTTGCTTCTTGAAAGTAGGTATATTTTAACAAAGTATTTTTTTTTTAATGACTTACCTAGATTGAAATCATATTTAAAAATATTAACGGGACTTAATCGCGTATTGAAATCAATATTATTTATTTACTTAAATAATAATTTATTTTAATAATATTATTTATTTTTAAATATGTTTTCAAGTCGCGATAGTTTAAAAAGTTTTAGATTGAAATATCTGCTTTGTATTTAAATAAAATGCATTGGAAAATGTTCGAAAAACTCGACAGCAAAGTCCACAGGAGCGTACGGATGGAACAAATATCAGCCAATCGAATCAACGGTATTATTCAAAGTCCTCGAAAAACTTTCAGCGATCTGACTTCAACTGGGACTTGTATAGTCAATTATTAATTTAAATTTTTAGTTCTCAAAAATTTTAAATTTTTTGATAAATAATTTAATTGAACTTTCATGTCAATTTGAAAGAATCGCAATGTTAAAATGAGCAGCTGTCGGTTATATTAAAAAACATATTGCTCCACGAAGATTTATAACTACTTTGAAACTCGTTTAAAGGGACTAAAAAAATAAATAAAAATCACCAAGTACCTAAACATGAAACAGAACATAGACAGTGACAAAATGAAAAAACAATGTAGGTATAATGAACGGCCTTATCGCTAAAAGCCTCTCTAAATCCCTATAATTATGTTGGTATCCTTTCACAGAAATCATTAAAAGATTTTACATTCATAAAAATCATACACCTTCTTGTAAAAGCTGTATTATGTGCCGAACCCACAATACGCAGATTCTGCAAACTAGAGTATTGGATATAGAAAATCAATCTACTACCCAATAGACCGCATCATAGGCTGCCTTTCCTTTTCACCGATATTCGGAACGTTTTACAGGATTTATTTTTACGTGCTAACAGCTATCAAAAAAAGGAAAATAGAAACATAGTAGGTAAGTATAAAATAAAACTCTGTCTGATCTCAAAATATTTTTTGGAATGTATCCGAGGTAGGTATAATTTTTCTTATTATTCAAATTAGGTAGGTGAGTGTCTAGCTAGGTAGTTGCTTAACTATAAAAGAAGCTTTAAAGGAATAAATTAACTTGTTAAACGCGTCATCCGCACTGAACAAAACTAAAAAAACTTATGCAGATTGCCCACTTTAGAAGCTTAAAGTTTAGTTCAAGCTATTAAATAAACTTTCAGCCGTCAGCACCATGCGTGGCTGAAGAGCATTGTAGCACCAATTTTATTAAAATATAAAACCGGTTGCGAGTTCACTACAAACTAAATAATGCTACTTACCATAGTGCTACTTAGGTACCTATTAGGTACCTACTTAAATGTATGTAAATTCGTATGAGCTAGTGACTAACTCTGGTAATGGAAGCTTTTAGGGCGGCCTAAAAGTTAAGCTTCCGCCATTTTTTCATTTGTTCTATGAAGTAAAAGCCTTAATCATCGATTTTAAGTTGGCAGATCGATCCTACCACTATAATTATATAGGTACCTATACATAGTCATGCCCTATCAGAAGAGTTCGTGTATAACTATTCGTAGATAGTTAGTTAGTTAGTATGATAACGGAACTTTTTTTTTCGAATACCTACCTACTATATAAAAGTGGTGCTTATAATACACATTTGACATAATTTGACGTTTGTAACGAATTTTTCAAATTGTTACGCTCCTAAATTAAAGTAGTTGACGACCTCTGTGGCGCGGTCGGCGAAGGCTCGCCTGAGACGCGGAGGTTGCGGGAGGTTCGATCCCCGCCACGGGACAAACGTTTGTATGTTCTACCAAAGACGATTAATATCTAGAAGACAGACAAAGGCCATACACAAAATCGTAACCCTAAAAAATAGCCTGAAAACTCTAAAACATCAATTTTATCGTCTTTGGTTCTACAGATATTTGTTCCGGGTCTGGATGTTTTTCTATCTATAATATGTATGTATTTACAAAAAAAAATATCTAAGTAAGTAGTATATCAGTCATCTGGTTACCATAACACAAGCATTTAGTTGCTTAGCTTGGGACTACATGACGCCGTGTGAAATGTCCAAGGATATTTATTTTATTTATATGCGCGATGACTATAATATATATAGCTTTATGTTAGCTTGCCTGTTTGTGTTGTGACAGTAAAAGTAAAGTGCAGTTTATCTAAAGATTGGTTTAAACTGGTGTTCAAAAGGCAAGTTTTTTTGTAAAATAACCCAAGTGCGAGTGGTTTTGACGGTTGCCGCATAATGCTTCGACTCCTGGCGAAGGTCCAAGCCGGAAGGATATGTTCCGGCCGTCGTCTGTTGCCGAGCTGAACAAATAATTAACACCTGTTACCAAAGCGATGCTTGGCGGAAGGTTATAGAATGTGTTCCAAATGTTGAGTGATGGGCTGGTGACATTTCAATTCATACGGTAGGATGATAGTAAAAAAAACACTTTCAAATATCTTATTCTGACTTATCTGCGAACAATGAGTACCTAAAGTTTATTTTTTTTGTCAATGACCCTTTTAAAATCTTAATAGCAAGCTGCAATGTCGTATCATTTAAATAGTGTAAGAAAATGATGGTGTTATCTAAATGTACCTTTTAAATTCCACATGATAGTTTGCAATCTGGCTGTTGACTCCAATTTTACAATTTATGCAACTTCAATTTTTTTATACTTGAAATTAACGTGGCGTAGGCGTTAAATCTTTGATTGATTTTGGTGGCGTTCGGTATCTACTCGAAGCAACCAATCAATTTAAATCTCAACGAGATCCTGCCTCGTTTGAGTGTACGTACAACACAAAATTGAAAAGAGAACGGGTACCAAATTCCATAACAGTAGACTTCGTTACAGCCGAACGCACCCCAGGCTCAAAGTTATGTAAAATGTGAGAATGCGATTGTCGAGCAAAACTGAATAAGCGAGCAATTTCTCCAACGACGTGTTTTTCGCTGGATTAAACAGCCCTGCTACTCTGCAAAACGAAAAACGAAGTTTCGTGACAATTTTCGGGGTCAGCTTATGCTGGTGGATACTGAATTCGTAATAGTTCACCAACATAATTAGAACCCAAAAATTGTCACGAAACTTCGTTTTTCGTTTTGCAGAGTAGCAGGGCTGGGTACTTACTATAGGGCCATTGTTGCTTCTAGTTTTAGTGACGCGCTTGGCTAATTGCAAAATGAAATGCTAAATTCTGGAGGGCATTAGGTCTCAAAATTCATATTCACGTGTCAATAAGGAAAGGTTAACAATAAATTTAAGCCTATAAATTCAATACGAGTAAAAGTTAATAAAAAGAAATGAGACTGGGTGAAAATATTGATAGTATAGGTATGTAGGTACACATTTTAAGTTAATAAAGGCAATGGTCGATGTTGAAAAGGATTGCCATATTAAATTGATTATTTTTAAATATTATATTCTATTCTATTCTACATCAATCTTAAATACAAAGTAATTAATAAATACCTATATATTATTATTACAATATTAAAACTTAAAAACAAGACCATTTATTTTCAACTACAAAAATTGAAAGCATCACAAAACTATCTTAATTGTGACTAATTGTGTAGGTAACGAAGTAAAATAATAATCACAATTCCAATTTATCATCATAATACCACTTCATTAACGCTTCGGTGTGTACGAGCCCTTACTCATAAACAACCGCTAAGGCTCGGCTAAGACTAATAAACGACGGCAATAAAATGAGTTACCATCTTTCATTTGCGCCTTTTTGAGGCTCTCAGGTGAAACGAAATTAAAAACATTAAGAAAATTGGGAGGAGGAATTATTCGTAATGTTCTGACCCAATTTGTTGGATTAGTTACTTTGTATCTGAGGTTTTTTATTAGTAGGTAAATCTTTGTTCGAAACGTTTAACATAATAAAAATAGGATTTTCGTACCTAATTAGAAACTGATTAGGAACGTGTAAATGATAAATTTTGGTAAGTTTTCATTTATAATCTATAACCTTCTACTGAAAATAATTACAAATCCACTCATACTCGTACTTACCTACTTTTTTCGTTCAATACCTATTTTACTGGTTATTTCTAGTCCAATTGATAAATAACTATATAACAGCTATTGCAAATTGAATACTATTCACGACAGAATCAAATCTCGCGTCGGGCTAACTCTAATCGATCACATCAGCCCCTCTACTCTACAAACCAAAAACGATACATCGTGCAAATATTCGCAGTTTTTTTTAAGTTGGCTAATCTTTCAAAATCAGTTTCCACAAACAAGCTGATCTGCGATTATTGACACGATGTATCGTTTTCGGTTTGTAGAGAAGGGGGGCAGACCGTCTAGAAAATCAAAGCCGAAATTTGCACAATCCTCAACACAGGCCTTTAGTCGGCTGACCAAGTTTCCTAAACTTCGGCTGCTTGAATACGCGTTAATTTGCATGCCACTTACTTGCTCCGCGTTTGACACCAAGTTGGTCCTGCGTTTGGTAACTTGAGACTTTTGCAACTTGGATGTAAGCGTTTTAGAACTTGGTTTACTGTAAACTTGGTACTGTGTTGTGTTGACCTCTGTGAGTAAGGGTTTGTTTGGCCAAAGATTGCCTTACCAGGTAAAACATTAGCATTACGTCTTCACCTATTAGGGTAAGCACATGACGTATGGTTGCGTTCTGAGTGAAATTAAGTATATTACTAACGGCCAGTCTCAATAACTTATCTATCTTCGGTTCTGCTTACTGTCGGTAGATATAGGTATGTTATTTTTTGTATGGAAGTAATGTCAAATATTTTACTTACAGTACGCAAAACTAAATAATGTTATTGAGACTAGCTGTAAGTTTACAAGTTGGTTTAGTGGGTCCTTCACTATGCGTTTTAAGTTTAACTAACTTAGGTACCTAAGTTTAGTGAATGAATTTGATAGATTAAATTAATGTCGGAATGACTCGTTCTACAGCGAAGCAAAACACCCAGACACTGAATATGAAGTTCTAATCCCACAAAACATTGATGTACCTATTACCTAATTCATCATGTATTTTTGTCTCTTATGAGAGGGCAACCTACGTCCTACGTCATTTGCAGCTTAGCTGAAATCCAAGAGGAATTAGTACCCGCTTTTTTATGTGTTTACAAAATACATTATCGAGAAAAAATATTTCACTAATCATGATTTCAAAATGAAACGGTAAGGAATTTTCAGCTGTCTAAACGAGATAGCCGAAAATTCCTTACCAGTTTAGCATGCCATATTCACCTGTCGAAATAAGGTTTTTTTTATAATTCATTTTCTTATTTCTATCAAACTAGGTAGCTCATAAAAGTATTAGGTATAAAGTTATGCTCTTAATTTTACCTACACTTGTCTAAGCTCTACCCTCCACATGAGATCTAGTCTAGTACCAATATAATACGTTTAAACCCTGCTGGCTTTACGGCGTGGCTTTCATACTACAGCTTACGTCCTGGTCCGTACCTACAATTTATCTGAAGCTTAATATAGTATAATACAGTTTTAAACATCATCTAAAACCAAGATACACTCTTCTTTTTCTCTTTTTAAACCAGAGTAATACATCGCGCTCTATTTTTTTACCAATATCTCAGTCATCCTGGGTAACTTAAGCTTTCATTATACCATTTTCCCATCTTTTTATTTTCTATAACGCATCCCATTTTTTTGTCTAAGAATTCAAAAAGGAAGCAATTTTTAACGAAAATTATCGCAAACATTAATGAAAAGTAAAAGAGTGGGACAATGTTATAAATACTGAATACTTACACTTACTACCTAAATATACGTTTGTTTATACAAATCTGGCAAGTAGAATATTTAAGATTGCTGTATGCGTTAAACTAGTGCCACCACCTGTTTTATTTTATTATTACGTTGAACAAAGGAATAAAAAAAAATGTTCCTTGAAACCTATCAAAATCTTTTTTCAATACCTCTGTAATCGTTTTATTTTGTATAGTTTAGGAGGCGTAGAAATATGGTCGTTATTTCACGGGCACCGCTTCAAAACAAACGAATGCTTTACCAATATTCCATTAATTAGGTCAATAGAACCAGTTAGTCACGGGCTGGAATACAAATTGCAATATTGCAGACATCGTCGATGCCAGCCGCCATTCCACAAATAGGTACTCGTAGGTTACCGCCAATACAAACTATATTAGAAGTCACATGGGAAGGGTAATTGGGATTAATTAATCAATGTGTTAGTAAAAAGTATGTGCAATTTTAATTGCTTTTTGTAATTTTGTTAAATTATTTTGACAAATTTCTATCTACAGTGGGCAAAACCAAAGACAGATAGGTTGTTGAGACTGGCCGTTAGATAATCATAATTCTACTCCTGTGTCCTACTCTCCAATATCGTTTAATAACCTGGGAAACAAAGATGGATATCTAGAAACTTGTTTATTTTCTTTTACCTTGTCATAGAGAATGTCTAAGGCAATGAATGAATGTCCTACCCCTTAGACAAGGTTTTTAAAAATGCCTAAAGTTCTGAAAAAATAAGTTTCATCGTCTTCGGTTTTATGTGTGGTTTGTGTTACATCTTTATCGTCTTTGTCTTTGGTGTTACTAATACTTGTCAAATTCGACTAAGTATTTGTAGAAAGATTCGTTCAGTCTCAATTTTTCACATTTTAAATTTTGGCTATTTCCCACATTCTTGTCACTCGATTGTGAATATTTCTCATTTCTGTTACCCATGTTTATGTTTACGGAAAAAAAAATCTATTCTATTCTATTCTACATCAAGTGACACACATCTAAAAACTCCAAGTTGTCCATTAGCCCAAACGAACTCTTACGAAAGCAAAAATAAAAGCACGAAATATCTCAGCCATATAATCCTGAAGGGAACTAAAAGGTGAGGGTATATACGTGCCCACATTCTGACGACGTGAGACATCCACTAAGCCTCACTGAGCCACTGACAGATTTACCCATTAGATATTCTGAGTACAAGAGGTGCTTCATCATGACATCATTCATGAGACCTAAGCTTTTATCATCATAAATGTATTTCTTTGTTTGATTTATTAAAAATACAAAAAACGGATCAATTTAACATAGTTATTTATATAAACATAGAAAGTCACAACCACCTTTATCTATTAAATATCTTTAAAAAATAATAAAAAAAAAAAAATCAAAAAATAAACAAAAATTTAACTGTCACGTACATCATACATTCATACATAAAATCACGCATCTTTCCCACGGGAGTAGGCAGAGACAACGGATTTACAGTTGCTACGATTCTAATGCACCTCTATCATCTAATTAACTCTATTCAATTCTAATCAAAGATCATAGAAATTGGTCCAGCCGTTCTTGAGTTATAAATGTTGTAACTCGACTTTGTTTTATATTCCTATTTAGATTTACGAATAAACAAACAACCCATTACTTTGTTAAGGTTATAAAGTACTCATTATGTTCACATTGAATTTGTAACTTTATGTGAACAACGATTCCATGTTAGTCACAATAGGTAGGTAATACATGTGTAGGTAATATCTTTTGCCCTTAAAAGAGCCGTTCAATTGGGTCAAAGTCAAATCAACTAAACACAAATGTTGTTTATAAACTAACATAATTGCACTAACATATGTACATTAATCCTTTTAAAACCTTTTAACAGTAGGAGTAGGTCGGTAGGTTACCTATATAGAACTAAATGCCAAGAAGACTTAAATTTTAGGCGATTCTTACCTAAAGCGAATGAACGTTTTGTAAATTATTGAAAAGAAAAACTAAAACAATCTTTTTATCAAATTTTTAAGGAATAAACAAATAAATATTCTTGGACGATTGATTCAGAAATACCTGTCGCATAGAAAGAAAGTAAGATCGTATATCGAGTTTTTAGGCTGCCTTAAGGCCTCCGTCATGGCTTAACGGCTTTAAAAGCCGGGACCGACAATTTAACGTACCCTCCAAAGGATGGAAGCGCTCAGATATTAATAACCCTTGCGGTCACCCATCCAAGTAGCAACCTCTCAGAACGTTGCTCAACTTCGACGAAGAACATCTTATCAAGCTTCGCCACGAGCGCTTCACTCATAGGTATTCTACAAATTATTACAATCTCAAGTGGGTAATAATCGCTAACATTATTTCACCCCAACTCCGCTCAAAATTCCTAAAAGGGTATAAAACGCCCATCATTGCCATAAGGGAAATAAGCCTATCTTTTCCACGCAATATCCCCTCTACAGTTTCTAAATATGACACGATCGGCCTAATAGCCTGTGAATGGGGTCAAGAACCCTATTCATGTTGGATCCTGCCGTCTAGTATAGTCTAAGTGAAATACCAAATCAGTTCTATGATGCTTATGATCTAATCTTGACATACACAATAAAATGATGTGCATAGCGTGCGCACATAATTATTATTGCGTAAGTTACAAGCGCTAAGTTAAGTTTTGTTTTTTAAGTAGGTTACTTTTTTTAATTCAGTTTAAGTTTATTTTTTTAGGTAGTAAGTATACTTAAGTACCTAAATTGAGAAATTTAATATACCTATACTTTTAAAAATATAAATATTTTCGAATAATGCTAATGTTTATTCGGAAATCGCTTGATATTATCTATTTCTTTATTCCGTGCCCTCAATGTTTTTATTCCGTGCCAAAAAAACAAATAAGTTTCCGCAAGCAAAAATACTAAGAAAGATGCAGACACGTACTCGTTCAATTTCAAAAGTTGAGGCACTATTCTAATTGACCATGGTTTCAATGTTATTTTTATTTTCTAGAAATATGTTGTCTACACAAAATATTAAGGCATTTGTGGTGCCGAATGGCTGAATGCCGAATGGCCTTAGCCATGTATAGTGGTCTCTAACGATTATTACTACTCCGATGATCCTCAAACCGAGATTCTAAGCTCGGTTATTAATAACCCCAATTTAGCACCTGGGGTATTGTCTATCAGACCCTGATAGCTTGTTATGTGTGATTATACCGGCATGTTTTTGTTTGATATTTGTAATTAATTTTGTTGGTTGGGATTTACTGAATAATACATACTTACTGTAAGTACTAAGTACTCGTATCATGATATGAAATCTTTTTTGTATGAATAAATAATGTTTTATTCCTAATTTTTAGAATTAATTGAATGAATAAAAATACTACTTGGAAAGCGGGTATGGGCTGGCATAGTAAAACACTAGATATATTAGAAGCAACTTTGCCCAGCAGTGGAAATGTATTAAGTACTAACTAAAACATTGAATAAAAAAAATACTTTCCACGCAGCCGATAGATGTAGGTGGTACCTTCTCTTAGTAGTAAACTTCAGAAAGTCGAAAACACTCACTGGTAGGTATGTCTTAGATTATTTTCTACATCCAAATTTATTAACTCATTCTTTCCCATAACCTCATAAGTGACAATGAATTGGTTACCACCATGAAAGCCATTAAAATGTTTAATTCAATGAGATTTAAATAATTAGGTCACAAACTCCACGTACGATGACTCATTAATTAATTCGCTTTTCGCATCCCATGATAAATAAATCTCGTCTATTCATGAAAATGAAAACACGGAATTCCATTAAGCAGCTGGATGCAATCACGGTCACGTGGCTCCGAAGCCCTGATTTTGCGATATCGTTCAGTGAAATGTATTCCGAGCAAGCTTTGATCGTTAAAAAAACACTATTTAAACTTTTTGCTCCGATTCTAGGAATCTGTGGAAGCTTGCATAAGCCAGCGCGATTTCACAAAGTTAAAATTTTTTGTCATGATCCAATCCATGAACGAAGTGAAATTACATGTAAATGTGGTTTTGTTATTGGAAATAGGGATTTCAAAACACTACACTTTTTAATTACTTTTCCGTAGTTAAGCCTAAATTTTAAGGATATTATGTTAGAAGCTTGACAATGTCATGAATAACTAGTGCCTGATAATTGATACAACGTCGCGCAGCATAAGCATAGGCTTATACTGCCCCCTGATGTTGTATTAATTACCTTCATGGGACGTAGGTCTGTGCTATTCATAATGGTGAGGATAATTAATTGTTTGTCAAAAAAACACTGTAAGTACCTAAACTAATGTTTTGTTTATTTTAAATTTTGTTGCTCACACGAGAATTAACCTAATCCAATAATAGGTGACCATAATCATAACAGTAAAACGTGTTACCACAGGTGAATCTGCTTGCAAACATAAAACCGACCGTAACCATAATCGTTGCATAAATGGCCATCTGCGAAACTATTAGTCACGAATGCACATGGTCGCGGCTCTTGGTCAAATAGGAAACTGTGTCAAACGAACAGTTGTTGCACAAACGTCACCGATTACGTTTGCAAAGCGTATAGGTTCAAGGGGATCCAGCAATCGCCGTCTCGTTCGGCCTCTATTTATAGTTCCGCGCTTCTATTCAGCTGTTTGCTCTCAGTGCAGAAATGTCCGGACTCGCGAACGACCACTTTACATCCACACTTCCGGGGGATATTGCGCCCCGAACGACCCGATGGAATATTGCCCCCATCTAGCACCCAGGGAAAATAACACTCAAAGTCATTAGACGGCGAAATTGCGCGCAATCGACACACGCGAGCTTATGCAATCGTTCAACACAACCCACCGGTACTACAGTGTACAGTGATCTTACAGTGTGTGAGTGCGTCTTCAGCTTTTTTATTCTAAAATGAAAAATCCTCTTTTGCACGTGAGTAAAAACAAAATTGACATTGGTACTATTTTAAAACAAATACCAGAGAATAGTTTTAGCTGGCAAGATGCCAGAACTAAATCAGCTGACTGTAAACAAACAAATTAGCGATCAGTGACAGTTTAACACGCTTATAATATTCCGTGCATGCGGTTAACTGAGGAACGGTAATTATGACGATGGCGGAAAAAGATTCAAGTGATAGTGATGGGCCGATAATAGATGACAACATAATACGTATTCAACTGAGGAAATCGTCTCAAAGGAAATGGGAATTGAGAACGCGAAATCTCTCTCCGGGAATAAGATTTCCAACAATACAACTTTTTGATTGCGATGGGAATCTACTCGTCGAAACCAATGACGAAAATCTGTCTATAAAAAGTACAGAGTTTGACGACTGCTCGTTGAGAACAAGTAATTCCTTGCGTGAAAAAGGCTTTCGACATGTTATTCCGAAATCTATTAAGAAACATAATACGATATCGGGTGATAAAGTTTACACAAGATTGTACAGGACCCCTCATATAGTTCAGAATAATGTGAGTAAAAGTTATGTGATAAAAGATAGTGATAGTGTGACAAACATTCCAAGTAAATTGACCGTTAATGGATACAATAGTGGTAGAGCTAGTCTCGACACTACTCCATTCCATTCGGAGGGTCCTAGCGAAGTCAGCAGTTACAAGAGCTCCGATAATGAAACATGCGAAGACATTAATCGAATCCTCAAAATCACGGACAGTTTCAGAAAACGTGAGAAAGAATCAGCAAGCAGTATTAATTGCTCCGTGTCTTCTCTAACCGAACATGCAAGCTCATCCAATAAAGAAAACGAGCCGAGCCTACATAAATCTCAGTCATTCAATGATGCCTCGCTAAAAGGATTCCCGGAGAGTGCTCTAGCGCGATCGAAATCTGGCGTGAAGTACGATTTCCCACACAATAAGGTATCGTTCCTGAATACTTATTTAAAGAGCTTACCCGTTCGGGCGGATTCTAATCCTGAGTTCACGCTACATAGACGGACAAAAGAATCGAGCTCATTGAAACATCCACCTAAATTAAAAGAAGAAAGCGCATCGGACAACGATCCTTCGATCGCTGAAGTGAATTGTGAAATGAGGAAGCGTTTGAAGATGTATAGACGTGGTATATCAGAGATCGAGCCGAAGAGGATCGTCAGTTTGTTTGCAAAGAGAAGTCATTCAGTGAGTGGAATGACTGTGAATGAAATGGTTCGCACTTCATCGTCAGAGAGTGTAGACGAGGCTGACGTGGTGCTCAACCGACTCAAGAGGCGAATACTCAGGAATAAGTTAAGAGAGAAAAGGCGGAGTCTCGGCGCTAAGTTTCAGTTCAGTAAGTATCCACTTACGTTTTAAGTCGTCAGCGTTCTCGCTAATTCAGTTGTAAATTCGCGCACCTGTTTGTTACCTAATATTTGGCCCGTATTCCAAGATTAAATTAAACTGTAATAATGACTGACGGAAAATGTTTAACCTTATGAGTTTAATATAATTATGAATGTACATTGAGAGTGTGGAATTCAAGATTTCGGCAGTAAGCTAAATGATTTTTTTTTCAAGCAGTGATATAATTACTCTAACTGAAATGTATCAACAGTAGTTATTTTTGTAGACAGATCAATATATTTAGCACCCACTCCCTGTTGAGCTAACAAGCATTTATAAATATTTAATGCTGATGCTCAAAATAGGATGTTGTAAAAATTCTACGAATAACGCATATTATAATACCTATGCAACCAAAATGTATAGATACATTATTATTTAAGAAAATATGCGTGGTTCTAATAATCGTAAGTAATTTTCAATTTGATATGGAATTGCTCTGTGTAAAATGTTCTTAATTATTATGTTAGACCGGTGTTCTTTTTAATCATTAAAAATGTACCTACACTTAAAAGGTAAGTCTTTTTAGTGTAAATTGTTAAACATTTATTTCCTTTCTTAGCAAAATAGACCATTCGTGCTTACAAAAAATACTATAACCTACCGTAAAAATAGACCTTAAGAGCGGTCAACCCGACTCACTTTTCATACAAACGCTCGTACGTGATTATGCCGTTGTAACAGATCTATATTTTAAACTTTTGGACTAATATGTATCTTGTGCACTATATCTAGGTTTCTATCGAAACTAAAAATCAAAATTTTGAGAAACAAATTCAGTATAAGCTTCCAAAAACCTGCTTTTAGCATAAATTTTACCTGAACTTTGGCCGTTCATAATGTACTCATAAATTGTAAAAATAAAGAAAATATTGTTATAGAAACCTTGCAAATGTTATGGAGATTCTAAGTGACAAATATTTATTTTACAAACTTGTAAGGCTTACTGAAAAACACGTATTTCCTGGAACACTTTTTATGAAATTTCCGCACACTATTTTTCCAGTGAGCGAGTGAGCGGCGAAAGTACCTACTGAATGCCGAGCACTGAGGCACTATATCTCTCTTTTAGCTTTGCTTCTTTTTCTAGCATTGCGCTGGATGAAACTACAAGCTTTTCAGCTATGCCCGCGTCGATGATAGACGCATCGGGAAGGGCCACCTTAACAAATCTAAAGCGAAATCTATATTCCATTCGTATCCATTTTTGCATTAATATTCCTTAAGGTGTTTGCTCATTTATCACAAATAGGTCGATGGATTACTTTGCATTTCGGACCCTATCCCTAAGTTATAAGGGCCAAATGAAATTCCATAACTAAGGGCAGAGTTATGTTAATGCAACATTACCTACACTCCATTATCTTGTGATTTATTTGCTGGCTACTACACAGAACATTGTGTACAGCCACTTTATTACAAGAAAAACAATTTCTTTATGACTGCGACCTCTGTGGCGCTGTGGGCGAAAGCCTGCTTGAGACGCAGGAGGTTGTGGGTTCGATTCCCGATTAGAGCGTTTTATTAAAAAGTTTGTAGAAGTGTTATTTATGAGTACAAATGATAGTAAGTACTACAAAGGCCCTGTAGCTGTACCTAAGCACATTATCTACCAATATAATTGTCGGAACCATGCCTTGACTAACTGCACCCATAATTGATTTCATTGTTTTCCTTGTACCATTATCTACAACCATTTACGATCTCAGGGTGAAACATGACGTTTAAAATAGAAACTTGGTAATTATACCAAGTCTTCAGGTAATTATTGTCAACGAGCAACTGCTTGTTTTAATTAGTTTTAATTGCGTTCATTTTTCAAATATAAAAAAGCGTCCAGTAGGCCTAACATGTGCAACGCGTCGAGACGACAAATGCAACAGACAGTGTTGCCAGGTCTGTCGATTGTAGGTCTTTGGATGGAACGATCGCATTTCAAAAAGCAAACGGCACTGTGCGAATACAATAAAGATGCGCGCGCGGCTGATCCAAAAGGTGTCAAATTCGGGTATTTAGAGTAGGTACATGTTCTAAATACCCGAAATCTAAATTTCGTGCCAAAGCTCTCTTAATGCAGCTTATACTTGTAGTAGTGAACTGTTACGAATGCAGTATACACTAACATAATTATAAGCTGAAATACAATTAATATTGACACAAAAATGTTGTTTTCGGGTATTTAGAGTGAGGACCCAGTTCTTAATATATCATAAATATTAGAAGTGACTTAGCTGTGAACCTATTTTGAGCTGTGGCGTGCGTTTATCATACTGCGCTTGGTTTGCTTTATTTAATACATAAATAAACTCAAATATGCTAATTGCAGGTGTTATCAGGCACAGACAGTGCAATGAAAACATAAAACATAGGCCGTACAAATAGACGAGTAGAAATAGTGCCAGCAACTTCCAAGTTTAGTTTGACTAGCGACCCGCTCTGGTTTTTCACCGGTATTTATTTAATAGCATGCATTATACATTAAACATTTCTCTTGAATCACTCTGTCTATTGATGGAAACCGCATTCAAAGCCGTTGTGTATTTTTCGTAAATTTGAAAGTACTTCCCTTTGACTACTCTCTTGAAAAAATTACCTGACATGTCTTCTGCATCAATGTCCCTTTGCGTTACATTTGCCACCTTGTACAAAATTAACATTAGGTGTCTCTAAAAACGTTTTTTTTCGTTGTTTAGAAAAAAACATCGTAAGTACATTAATTACACCTGTGGAGTTTACCTATGCAAAAAGGACAATGTACAAAACCCTTGAAAAACTAATTTCGGGGTGATGTAATTAAGCTGGTAATTAGTCACAGGTTCGTGCCATTTGTAATGAGCCTTCTGTGTCATTAGCCCTATTCAAGGCTTTATATAGTCTGTAAACCGAATTTTAACAAATTAAATATTTTTACATACCTACTTAGATGTTCTTTTTTTGTGCGTCAGCAGGTAGGAGTCTTCAACGCTAGGTGTTTAACTAGTAGTAGGTACGTACGTAGTCTTACATCGAAATAGCTATTATTATTGTATCTAACACAATATAGGTAGGTACACGTACCTACCTTCATAAAAAATTTGAATTTGAAAATTTGAAGAATTTGTTCCAAAAATAGGACATTCGTTCTGAAAGACCTAATTCTATTTTTTTAAATTCAGGGCTTAGGAGGTTATACCCAAACCCTTATTAATAAACGAAGAATAATAAAGAACGTCAGTGAATGAACGAATTAACACTTTATTGTGCACAGAATAAACATACAAATACAACTTAAAATTAATACTTCGTTGATCTTTGTTTATTAATAAGAGGGAAAGAGAATAAAATCACTACGTTTAGTTATACCTAAGTATTTAAAGTTTTTACATCAAACTCTAGCCCTGCGGCGCCATCTGTGTTCCATCGTTCAAGGCTTACAATCACCCGCTAAACCACTTTTGAACCTCGGGTTTATGAATGGAGACTACTAGCGTCCTCTGGTGGATAACACGAACATTACAAAAGTAAATAACTCCATCTTACTGGAGAGCTTAGAACACAAATGAAATGGTGTAAACCAAAACTATATGGGTTCGGAGCAATGTTTCCATCTATGTGGCGAGCTAAATCTGATCTTGGTTTTACTTTTTAGAGAGCGTGAGACACGCATTCGCATTGGGGATAATTAAGACTCGGCAATCTGAATTGTTTCTAATCATCATTTTAATTCCAGTAAATGCGTGCCTACCTTTGTGTACACAATTTGTGTATTATTATGATGGGTCAGTAACTGTTTAATTATGTGTCTTATACTTACATTTTATTACATTCAAACATATTATACATAATACTTAGGTACATAAAATCACGCACGCCTCTTTCCCATGGAGGTAGACAGAGACCACGGATCTCAACTTGCTACAATCCTGACACACTTCTTTCGACTAATTCAATTTCGTTACATTCTTCTTAGGCAAATTTTATACCATTTTTTAAATGAGATTATTTTTATTGTTTTACTACACCAACTTTCACTTGCCTCCAAGATGACAAAAGCATCTTTGTCTGACTGAATATAAATTAATAAGCCAATTTTTTTAAAAGTTTGTAACTTCTTTTATCAATTTAATAATGAAGGTACAAAAAAAATGTTTTCCCCTAGAAAATACTAAGAGAAAATGCTTTGAACAGTAAAAATTACCAATGAAAGCGGCACAAACGAACCCACTCCAAATTATTCCCACCAATTTAACTCCCTTTACTGTATCGCACCAAGTCGGCTAAATAAAATTGCTGGAATTGTCAGAAAAATACATTCAGTGCTTGAAAAAATCCGCATCCAACGATGACTTTTCCTTTGATACTATAAATCTAAGTAATTACTTCCCTTATTTCGTCTCAGAAAAGCGAAAACGGTGAAAAAGTGACTTTTTGTGAATCTACAGAATTTGGCGGGGTGCCAAAGCTTGAAATTTGGATTTCCAGAAGGATTGTGCCGTTAGCAGACGTCCGTCAGCAAACTATTATCTCGCCGTAACACAGCTTGCCGTAACAGTGGTCGTATCATCAGTTTTCCGTCTATTCCCGTTGTCCCCGTAGTCCGTGTCCCCGTGACGGGGACAGCGGGAAGTCATTATTTTTGGTATAGTTATCTATCATCACTACCGAGTCAAGTTTTTCTATTGTCTGAAATTTAATGCAAGTTATTGGGAGCGGCGCTGCACTGGATTCTCATACATTTGAAACACTTGACTCGGTATCAAATATACCTAGTATTCTAAACTAATACGTACTTAAACTGTTAAAAAGTTTAAGTATTGGTTCCAAAGGCCGTCTTTGGAATCAATACTTAAATTTGTTTACTTATAAAAAGCTTAGCTATTTTTCATCATAATCATGTTTTAATAATAATTCAAAAACATGGTTCGAGAGAGAGAGGAACTCTGTATTCTGTGGTAATATAAGTAAGAATCATAAAGATACTCGTAAAACCACGGGACATTCTAGCACTTTGTACTCACCTAATTTAAATTTCAATTCAATATGCAAAAGCTTCAAAAACTAGTTTTGAAATGCTGAAAATTAAAACGCATTCTATTGATTTCAGCCTGACATGACGTACCTAGGTAGTAGGTAGGTACCTACTCAAACTTTTTTTGACTTTTAACATGATGAATTTCGTTTTTTTAAATAACTTTCTTTTGTTTTACCTGCTTTAAGTGTGGCTGGCATTCTTCAAGTTGAGTAGGTACCTACTACATAGGTCCTAGATATTGATCAGGATAATCAGATTGTAGGTAAGTATGTTTCATCATCATCATCATCATATTCAGCTTTTTGTGACCCACTGCTGGGCATAAGCTTCCTTCCATAACCGCCAATCAGCTCTACTTTGGGCCTTTTGCATCCAGGTACCATATGTTAATAAAAAAAACTATATGTTAATACATGTTAATAAAAAAAACACGAACATTATGTTTTTGTGAATTCATTCTAATTTCATGAAAACAACAACCATAACATTACAATTAAATAGTCAAAGAGAAGCTTTCAAAAAGCTTCTAGTTTCAAACTCAACTCGAAAAATAATTTCCCCGAAGCTCCATTCGAAGTGCTATCCGCAACGAACTACAATACAAACACGTTACGTGTAGGTATACATAGTTAATTACTTCGAGGTCAAGGCCACACTGCCTGTAACCTCAAAAACAGTGCAACGACCGGACAACAAGCTGCAACATAGTGTACCACAAAAACAAGCGTTTGAGAATTATGTCTTGGGTATTAGTGATAATTTTCTTAGTGTTTGAACAGCTTAAAAACAGAAACACATGATTTGGTGCATGCGCACTGACGTCGACGAGAGTCAATATCCTCCCACCCCAGCGACGCCATGGCACAGCTCGCAAGATCACTGGCAAAGCAGATAATCTACGTTTTTGATAATTTCAGATATGGGAAGGTATTCGTTTGTATGTGTTTGTCTATTCGTTTATTTGTGTAAGTATTGTTTCTTAAATGCAGCTTTAAGTTAAAATAAATTATCTGAAAATGTTATACTTACTTAAATGTATTAGTAAAAGTTATTACAGTAATAAAGTTATTATAATAATTAATAATTAAAAGAGAAATAATGGAGGTCGAATTACATCAATCAACATAGATTTTGAAGTAATAAAAAAATTATGAGCAATACAAAAAAATAGAAAGATAAGGTAGGTATGTAAAAGAGTGTGACAATTAAATAACATGGTAAATAATAAGTTATTTTATAAATAACTGCAGATAATAACAAAATGGTTTATTGTGTCTCAGTCCACATCCACACATTGTTTAATATTTACAAATCTTGATTTTTCCTTTTCTGATCCGATCAAACCCAAAACTTATAGAAAATATAAGGCTAAATTTGTAAAGCAATAAAATTTTATTGAAGTAGGTACCTACTTCAATAAAATTTTATTGTTATTTAAAAATCTTTATGTTATTAAACTCTGATTTAGATTGAGCAATAAAAATCTTACTTCATCATAGTCAGACAAAAAAAACAGACTCATTTGTGTTCCATTTTCGGGTTGTCTACTTTCAAACGGAGGCTTCATTTAGTTGTGAGTCCGTCCGCTAGAGTGGCTGTGATCGCCAGCTGGTTTGCTTACTTGTCAGTACCTCGGCTCAACCCGGCCGGCGCACGTGAACTAACCTCGACGATTGTCCACTGTGCTAACTGAACCCAAAGTGATGTTTGTGCTCGTGTGATTTGTGTTTTTGTTACGTTTGTTGCGAAGGTGTTGTGAACTAAGGAATTGAGTGAGTAACTTGTTAACGGCGAACCAAGTAGACGATATTCCCAAAAATCTTATTTAGATAGAAACTATTTATCATCTAAGTTCTCTGATCTCACTAAAATAATTTTCGTATCGTTGTTTATATTCTTGGTAATTCTTCTTAAGTTAAGTGCATCTAAATGTACCTAATAAAGGTAGCACCTACCTAGTTAGCCAACATTGCAGAATGTTCTGAGAAAAAGCATTATTCGATTCTTAGAAGCACGAGTTTAAAAAAACCCACACATCGTTTGATGAAGGTAGGATCTTTAGAGATCCGTCATATTTAGACCTTTTTTAACGCTAGGTATGAACAAAAACGCTTGGTTCGGATCTTTTCAAAGCATAACATTCCTTTCAAGCTCATTCCTGTAACGTTAGTCATCATTTATCTGCAAATAACTACCAAACTAAAACAATAGGCTTTAAGCGTAGCTTGCTTAGACGTTCTGGATAGATCGGTGAAGTTATGCGACGTTCTGAGCGGTCACAATTTGGATGGGTGACCGCTAGTGGTAGGTATTTATATGTAAACGCTTCTACTTGGAGCACGTTAAATTGTGGGTCCCGGCTTTTTAGTAAACCATGACGGCTTTTAGTTGCCTAAAAACTCCGTCACTAGTGTTTGCCACCTAGCTAATATGAACTTAGTTAAGTACTTCATTTTACTTAAGGAAACTGACATTTTCAACACAAAGCCGCGCGGGCTGAAGCTTGGAAATGATAATTTTGAGATCGTGGGACAAATTGGATCTTAATCATTAGAGTTTCCGCCATAATTTCCGTTGACACCCATTGCCAAACATAGACAACATTTACAGCCCAAACTATGTGTTCTAGCTACCTTTACCAGATATGAGTAGGTATATTATATGGCCTTATATTGATTTAAGATTACCTTTCCTAAATTATGAAAGGTAACTATCACTCAAATTTGGACCTATATACGACTAACGAGCTTGAGATAGATCCTCGAAGTTATAGTCTAAAGTTGCCTTGCGACGATTTATTTAATCCTCTAGAATTCAAGTAAATGCCTCAGTTTTAATGTCCTTTAGAATTCAAGTACCTAAATGCCTTAGTTTTAAAATGATAATTTCCAGTCCTGAGGGTATATTAGGCTAGTATTCAGAGTACCATACTCAAGCATGAATTGTGTCTCAAGCTGTAATTCATCACTCAGTTTCAGAGAACTGCCAAAAAACCAATACGTGAGCAGTACTCAAGTCTGCGTGCAGACTCTGAATATGCACTGAGCACCACGTAAAAGTGTTGTGATGGTCCAAAACTCCTGGATGATACATCAGACATTCCAAGCGTCCAAGCATTCTCAATTTCGCATTCAATCATTTAGTTCATAATTATTATTATTATTTTTTATAGCGTCATAAGGTAGCTTACGTTTTTTATTTTCTATTTTCTATTTTTTATTCCATTCCATTAGAACTCAGTTATTCTGTTTTTTCGCTTTTTTTTTATTAGTCATTTAAGTTTTTCTTCTTTAATTAAAGGTTTAATCCGCTTGGTGGAACACTGTCTGTACTGTTCTGGAGGCGGGCGCTGACACTGCTACACAGTCCTATAACTTTTGCAGCTGTCAACGTTTCATACTTTTCATTGTATACCTGTGTTTTAAGTTCCAAATAAATATTTTTGAAATTTAAAATTTTTAATCCTTAGGCAGAATTTAGTAACTGTTCCTCTACTAACTGTTGTCAAAGTTTGCCAAAATATTACGGACACATCAATTTCAGTAATAATAGGTAGGATTTGCAACAAGAGTATCATACTTAATAGTAAACAAATTTAATATAATGACGATTCACACCTGAATCTAAATTGGTCGAAGTTTTCTCTGAGGATCATCCAAAAACGCAAACCAAACCTAAGGTAAATATCATCCAACGACCATTCGTTTCGTTCTACGTTTGCTCTATTTTTGCGCCCAGTGGTACCCAGAGCAGCTATCAATTTACCAGCTTCCTTTACACCTATAAATTCTCCCACTGACAGACCGACTGATCATTTCCCGACCCAATAGATTTCCGGTACACTAAAAATATGGTCAGAGTTTGCAGTGAAGAAAATAAATACGCATTATGCCAAAAGGGTATGAATATATTTGGGTAATTTTACGCATTTTACCTACGAATGCGAGGGAATAATTCAAATTATCTGGGAGTACAGAGCGTCTTTTGTGTGTAGACTGTGAAAATACTCGTAAAAGCCAATATTTATGTATTTGCGTCGCTTGGATTCCATTAGAGAAGTTGTCAAAACAGGGAATAGAATTACAACATCGCCTTGTTTGTAGAAAGTAAGTCTTAAAACAAAAATCCGGTTCGAATAACCAAACAATTTCAATAATTCTGCTTATTACAAACTAGATCGCTTAAAACCTAAGCATACTGACCTGACCTCGGTACTGCTCTGACCTTACATCAAAATTCTAAACATCCTCCGTTAAGAGTATCTTAGTAGTTCAAAAGCCATCGGTTCGTGTCCTCTGACCTGCTAAAGCCGCTTATATATTGCAGTCGTTTAGCAGGCTTGCCCACTCGACCGTGGCCTCAGAACAAAGGCCACACTGACATCGAAAGCCGGTTTATCAGCGCCTGTCAAGAACATAACTAAGCTAAGCACAACTACTCTTGCTGCATCTGATAGTGATAACAAAAAAACTAAAATGTTGCATGTTGTCTTAAACGCCTTCGGCCGCGTACGAAACCGGAGTCTCGTAACCAGGTACGGTAGAAGAAAAAATCTTCTTTTTACGATTGCAATTGTACTTTACATTAATTCAGGATGTTAAACAGATATTTCATATTTAAATAGAAATTGTGGTTATTGTAAAACTAGCAGTGAAACGTTCAGTAAGTAAGACGTGTACTTCTATAATTGTTTTATTGTTAGACTACATATTTTGAAAACATGGGCTAAAAAAGAGGAGGCTTGTACCGAAAAATGAGGTCAAACGAACTGAAATTATGTTCTGATTTTCATTGTTGTGTTATTTATGTCCCACTTGAAGCGAAAGAGTCTGCTACAATTTCAACAATTGAATAGATTTGTTACAAGCGCAAAACCTGCTTTATCTATAAATGCAACCAAAGTTTTTAAACTACAGCAAAGTAAAATTCCCAGTACCTACGTATCTCAGCTTTGAGCAATTGCTTTAGCTGAAGTGAGAGCTACCTACCGTATTCTCAATTTAAAAGTTCTGGCCAACTATCCAAATGTGTAATTTAATTTCGTAACGCTACGTGGTAAATGAAAGACTTAGCCTTACTTACTTATAAACTTACCTTTACTTTTACGTTTAGTAGTGCTTATCTTAGTCATTTTTTGACGTTTCATCAGACAAGAAAGAACGTCTTGATTGGTTAAAACGGCCTCAAATATTTAAGTAGCGTTTCAATCCGCATAGTGCATTAGTCAGCTCCACACATATTGTTGGCTTCACAACTTTGAGGTAAATATGACCGTTCTAAGTTTAGTTGAAATACCAGTTTCAATATTTACAATGCCATCGGCTTACACTGCAGCGTTTAATATCAAACTTTCCAGATTTATTGGGATATTGTCTGTAGAATAATGAGTATTTACATCTTCCTCATCGGTAGCACTACTGAAGAAAATATATTTTTGTACATTTCGGAAGTTATTTTTTATATCAACTTGGTAAAACTTGCGGTGCCTCATAATGTATTCCACACAGTGAATTTTCGACTAACTTCCTAGTTGCACAAGTTCATTTAAGATACAGGCTTACTAAAGTGTAGTGCGTTTCTCTCTACTTTATGAAGATTGACTCTCAAAATAGCACCATGATTCAACTGGTCCACAAGTTAATATGGCACGTCATCTCCAGGTCATTCATCGTCTGGAAAACTCCGTTTTGCTCATTTATGTGATTCATTTTCAATTATTAAGTAAGATTACTTTCTTAATCATTGTCTCCCTCGTGGTCTTATTCATAATGATTTGTCAATTTAATATAGATTTAAAGAATGCTTTTTTCTTGTTACTCCTATGTCAATAAAAAAAGATAGCAACAGATTTAATATCCGTTTTAGTTAAAGTTGGTTTACTAAACCAATATGCATAAGGGGGCTGTATAACTGTCTTATTAATGAACAATATTCTAAGTTGATGCTGTATTTTTCATTTCTATGTCATAAAAAAATATTTTTTTATTAATCGATCTTAAATACTGCTGCTTTTTACGCCGTTCAAAAAGTAGTTCATCCATAAACTTCTTGAAATATCAGTTAGTCCTATAGAACACCTTTAATAGTTCTTGACATATTATATTGACTTTCAAATAATAAACTCAAACAATGAACCTAAAAAAAATGTCGAAGAAAAATGCCAACCTACTGAAAAGCCTACAGAGCTGAGAAAATAATAAAAATTTCATGAGCTACTTGAGGATTCAACCCAGGACTTAGATTCCCTATCAAAAATATAAAATGTAAGCTCCGGCCTCAACGCCTTCGCTCGAGAGCTCTGCAGACCGGGCTACAAACCAACAGCCAAAGAGCTACCATTTGTAGAACCTATTAATATTTATTTATGGATTCATGTTGATGTACCTACAGAGATCTTAATCTTGTCGGCACATAACATTTTTATCGGAACAATTCATGATTGAAGAATTTTAGGCACATATTGTGGTCGATAAGAAGTTGCATTACCTCATCGACAAAATTAAATGATGAGACATTGATGATTGTATTAATTGTGACATGACATGACCCAGTATGGAAATAATATAATTATCATGACCTATATTTCACTAATGTGGTCATATATTCCGATTATAACTTACATTTTTGATCTTATCATCTATCACTGAGACATCTTAAAAAAATCTTGAATATTAAGATGTCCACCTTTATTATAAAAATACAATCTTGCCTTCTGTTTGGCGCAAGGCGAATAACGAAGTGACAAAAGAACAAGATATATTTTCCCAAAATAAAACCGCTTTGCTTCCCAAGAGTATAATTTATCAGACCTCACATATTGTATCGTTCAGGGTTTGTATGTGGTGTACCTACATACAAAAACCCTCAACAATACAATAGTGGTAACAACACAATTATAATTGGATACAAAAGTTGAATACAATTTGATACACATACAAGGTATCAAATTATAGGATAGGTACTAGGTTATAGGTAGGACTTCTAAATTAGAACCTATGCTCACAACGTTTTCGAACGTTTCTATCGATACAAAAGCAAATGCACACTTTTCTAAAACGCGCTGCGAACTAGTGACGCGCCACACAAAAACGTGTACACTAACGTGTTTTTCGAACGAGCAGGCTCTTTGAATTCACACACCAAAACTATCGGCCGATAGAATGTCTTAAGTCTGCGAACAATCCGAGAGAACTTGTTTTGTATTTACGACTTTGCACCCACGATCTGAAATACCAATTCCTGCTTTGTTCGCAGTTACCATTCCATCGGTGATAAAATTGTTGACATTTCTGTGTGCTAGCACGACATCATCTCAGTTACTTACATCCTACTCAACTAAGACAGCGGATATTTTCCGAATGATGACAGTATATTATTTGATGATGATAAGGATGGCTCGTGACCCTATTATTAGCTTAAAATATAAAGTCCAAACAATCCTTAATATTGAAAACACTCAAAGGTATTTTAGTTTTTGTGCAAAATAAATTGCTTTTTAAAGATAATGAATAACATAATTACCTATATTATCATTGAATAAATAAGGTTTACATTTTGGTAGAATTATTTCATCAAAACCCAAAGCAAAGAGGGTATTGATGCGAAAATTCGAGTATCATTAGACAAATTTTCACCTTATTAAGGCTCTTACGCTAAGTCTACTTACGAATCGTGTTAGCTCGTTATATATTCCTTACATGAAGTTTCTCAATAAAGGCTGTGGAAGCTTAGAGCCAAGTTCTGATTTTAATATCCCCTTCATAACCAGTATAGTAGGTATGACATAACACCGCAGTAACATAATGTGCGTTTTTGACAAATTTTTACTCCCTGGGCGCGTAGACAAGTGACTGACAAATGTTTCGTATCTATTCTCTTTCTATCATCGCTACATCTTTGATTTGACATTTCTGATCGCTCGAGTTTTCGTCAACAATGTCAATTCCTATACATTTTTTTTAGTTATCGAAAGCGATTGTCGAAATCTAACATGGCTAGGGCAGCTGTTCATTTAATTTTGCAGACAGTGTTGTAGGACCGAGGCGGCGTTTAGAAAAGTAGTACTAATAGTACTAGTTGACTATACTATAGTACAAGTCATAAAATACAATCACAACTATTTTCTTCAAAAATTTGCATTAGAATGACCCTAAAAGTCCCAAGTTAAGTTAACTTTTATCTCCGGACGTCGTTATCCATTCAGTTTAAACCTGTGGCACAGATACTGCAGCAGTTAGTTAGTCTGTGGTCTGAAAAAACTGTAAGTTCAAAGTTGAAACGATAAAACTAGCCGTCCGAGACTCGCAGCTACACTAACCTAATTGTTGTAAAACCCGCATGAGTTTTTAATGCATTTTCAGTTGGGACTCGTTTGTTTTAACTCTTCATGTTACATTGTTATGACTAATATTTAGATTTCATGCAGTAGATAAAAACGCAAGATATTCGGGAACTTGCTGGTACCAAATTTCATTTAAATAAATAAATAATAAATAAATATCCTTGGACATTCCACACAGCGTCATCTAGTCCCAAGCTAAGCAATTTAATGCTTGTGTTTAAGTAAGTGCTAAGCAATTTAAATCCGTCCAGCAGTGTAAGTATGTAAGTGTGTTATAAACAACACACTTACATACTTACACACTTACACACACACAAACTTTCACCTTTATAATATTAGTGTGATGTGATGACATTATGTTCACATATTGTTTAAGCCTTAAATATACTACTTATAAATGCCAAAACAGTAATTTGAAGGTAATCGTTTTGAAGAAGATCATACTCACTTCAGGGAATTGTAGATGTTTGAAATAGAAGAGACAGCACTGGTACAACACAATAAAACACGCTTACTGTACAATAAATCTAAGTTCCACCGCCACCTGCCTTCTTTGTTGCAGATATAATAATTTATAATGTTTTCATAACTTTATGTAATAATTTCATGTTATTTTTCAAAGTGGAAACTTTTGAGTTTGTTTGTTGAGATAAATTTAAAAACTTGTTGTATTTACAATATAATTAGCTAAGAACAGTTAATGCCTCTCAAAATTGATACCAAAAAGTAATTTCACTTATGAAATGTAGTGAGGTAGGTGTACATAGTTTATATTATATTATACCTATTATAGTGGCTCACGATAGCACAAGACAAACCTTCGTGGTTTAAAGTGCTATCCTAATTAAGTTTTAATTTATTTTCTGTTTATTTGTTAGAAAAAAAAAAACTGGTAAATTTTGATGGATTAGATTAAATAATAGTCTACGATATGCATGTGGATGGATATATGGGTAGAGGTAGACCAAGGAAAAGATGGATGGACTGTGTGAAAGTTGACATGAGTAAGAAAGGGGTGAATGTTGAGATGGCGGCTGATAGAGGGAAATGGAAGAAGAATACATGTTGTGCCGACCCCACGTAAGGTGGGATAAGGGCAGGAAGATGATGAATAGTCTACTTTTGATTCCGGTATTTCCACGGGAACGGGAACTATTCACCGCTGGGCGCAGCTATAAGATAAAATAGGTGGCGGCGCTAGTTTGACGCCACCTTAATTGTTTAACTTAGAGAAGCTCAATATTATTATCTATGGCAATTATTTTGTGGCTTCTACAACATGCAAACAAGTCGTACGTATTTTTTTTCAAAGAATTGAAATAATATGATAGTATTTTTTTAATCCTAGAAAAGTTAGCTTCGCTCGTACCAGGGGGTGTTGGGTACGAAGCGGGTGCCAGGCCCACGATGGTACACTGAATCAATAAGGTAATCGAACTTCGGTGAGTTTGAAAATCTATCTGTTTATAAAACCATTCAATTATCCAACGAAATTAAGGTTTTATAGGCTACTTTTGAACCCGGCATTCCCACGGGAACCGAAATTATTCACCGAGGGTAACACCGTGGGGCACAGTTAGCTTACAATATTAGTGTTATAATTAATATTATTCATATTGGCAGTTCCAACTTCACATTCGGTTAGAGAAACTAACAATTGAAGATGGCCCCTTGAAATCAATAACTGTTCAATCTAAATTAGATGAGGTAGGTATATAATAGATGTTATCGCCTGGTTAGATAGAGAGAGTCCAAATTGATCGTTTTGCCCGTCGTGATCATATTCGCGTGATACTAGTAGTAAAAACGTTTCAATTCACGCAATACATTACTCGTAACAAAGCATAACTTGAATGATAATTGTAATTCAGTATCCTGCTTTAGTAATAAGAAAGCCGCTGAATTTTCTAATAAATACATTATTACCTAAGCCCCGCGGTGTTACCCGCGGTGAATAGTTCCTGTTCCCGTGGGAATACCGGAATCAGAAGTAGCCTATGTGTTAATCGAGGATATAAGCTATCTTGAATATTGTATTTTATTGTGTATTGTATTGCCTAATAATGAAGATGATTACGCTCATACATTTAATCCTCATTGAAGATTCATAAAATATAAAGAGACACACGTTAAAATCGATTAGTGACACATGTCACATCAGATCAGATCAGATGACATCATCAGAGTAGGTACTTACTTTAATGACATGTCTGCATATTCCTATTCCTACAGATATTCGTTTCAACAGAACCCCTGTTTCTAGATTTTCATGTCTACAGATTCCCATTTCTATAGATTCTCGTTTTACCAGAACCCCATGTTTCCAGATTGTTATGTCTAATACGCAGTCCTAGCAAAATATAAGGGTATTTATAAATACATGTACACGGGGTTTTATCGCGTTATTTACCTTATTTATTTACTGCGATAAAACCCCGTGTACATGTATTTATAAATATGAATTGTGATCGCGAAAGTTTAAGAAAAACTAAAATATAAAGGTGTTTAGATAAACCCAAAGCCTAAATTCAAGTTTAAAGGAGAGAAAACTTTAGACATTCATTAGTCACACCGAATCTATTGTTTAAAACTTTCCTAAACTAAACTAAGATGTTGCCTAAACTAATCCCCACAAACATTAATTACCTAGTTCCTTATTTGTTTGACTTGCTGACAGGCAAATGGACTGTTTATCCAGAGGGACTTATTTACATAAGAATTATTGCCCTCCAAGGACCTCTTTGCATTGCTTTGATCTAGTGTGAGAGAAGCAATTAGAGGATGAAATTTTGCTTTCTAAACGGGTATAAATAATGTCTCTTACTAGTATTTATTCTGTGCTTTTAGTTAGTGTTATTGCTTTAATAAGTGGAACGGGAAGTTTTATACTTACAAAGATTCGAGGAAGTCCTCTATGAATAACAATAAAGTATCTTTAGTACTGTAAAGTATTTTCTGTACCTAAAAGTGTCATCTTTTAAGATATTTCCTTTTCTTATTTGGGATCTTTCGGCAGAGTAGTCGTGACTCGTGGTAGAATTACTGAAACTACTGCGAATATACCATCATTTCTAAAGATTTAAAAGAATAGTCTACGCGCCTCAGCCCTGATCATATTTATCACACAAATATTATAAGATGAAAGTTTGTGTGTATGTTTGTTACTCCTTCGCGCTCAAACGGCTGGACGGATTTGAATGAAATTTAGTACCAAAATAATATTCATCCTGGATTAACACATAGGTTACTTTTGATCCCGGTATTCCCATGGGTACAGGAGATATAAAATGTAGAAACTTATGCGCAGCTAGGTTTTAAATAATTGTTTGTAGAATTTAAGAAAAGTAGTAAGAGATTCATACTAACATAACCAATAACGGAATGTAACATACAGAAACAGTTGCAAAAGAACGGAGATAGAAACATTTCTAATAAAATTAAACGGGTACCGTACTTTCCAATAATGCGATGTGATTTCTCCAATGACCTGGCGGCAACAAAACACGAGTGCCTGACAAATTCAACCTAGATTATAATGTTTTGCCTGTGTTACTAGTTTGATGGAAGCAGTTGGGGGAGACCTTTGCCCAGCAGTGGGAAAATGTAGGTTAAAAAAAAAACTAGTTTGATACTAAAGTGTTACGTTTTTTGGCTTATTTAAAAGGCTAGTATTAATAGAGTATTGGATGCGACTGGCAAAGCATCGGAGAAAATGGTGTGAAAATGAGGAGGCCTATTACTCAGCAGTGGGTAGATTGGACTGATTAGATAGATGATAGAATATAAGGCTATGTAAGGTAAGCTTAGTTACGGCTCTTTCTCAACACAGAGTAGATAGATAGATTAACACTTTATTGTACACCAAATGGACATTAATACATTGAGATGTATTATAGAGCCACGATCAGACAAATAAAATGAAAACGCCAAAAACTCGGCGCACGCTACGTAGTGCGCAGAGTTTTTCTTTTTTGCGTACAAGCGACATTGAACATTAAAACAAGTACATAACGTCTACATACAAATGTCAAATGTCATTGTAGAACATTGAATTTGCACGCACAATTTTTGAGTGTTGTCAGCTATTGTGACTCTCTAATACATCTCAATGCATTAATAATAATAATCTCATCAGAGTAATAATGATTCAAAACAAAACAGTAAGATTTTAACCTATAACATCACAGAGCTATTACCAACTCTGTTAGGTCAGACATAGTTTACTCTAACCGCATAAGGTACCTAATAGACTGTGTTAGTCTGGCGTCGCTTGGAAACCACAAAACGGCTGGACGTGCAATTTATCAATAGAATTGTTGCGTTTTTGTGAAGATCTATTTTGTAATACGATATAATTATATATACGTAGGTACTCGCTTCTGCTACAATTGGTCACGTGGTATCATTATGCTACTATCCTATCCTATCCTACTTATATCTTAATAATATAAAGGGTGTGTGTAAGTGTGTAAATTAATCTTAATATCTTAATAATATAAAGGTGTGCGTAAGTGTGTAAATTATGTACTTAAGTGTGTTTGTTCTATTTCACGCTCAAACGGCTAGACAAATTTTAATGAAATTTGGTACCAGAATTGCTTATACAATGGATTAAAAATAGGCTACTTTTGATCCCGGTATTCCCACGGGAACGGGAACTATTCATCGCGGGTAACAGCGCGGGGCGCAGCTAGTTTTTTATATTGCCTGTATGCTAGAAACACTTTTCTCAACACCGCATTTTGCACAAAGGTCTCGTTTCTTTTTATAGAAACTGTATGGGAATGTTTTTTTTTTATATTACATTATATATTTGTTTGATTTGATTTGGTAAGTTAGGTACTTAGGGAAAAGTGTTCCTAAGATTAACTTTTTTTTTTACAAATGTATTTTTTTGTGCTAACCTACCTACTTTTAATCAAAAATCTAAAAATGTAAATTTATTTTCTTTCTTCAAAATAATATAAACGTTGTTTAACATCAAAACTTTCTAACTACAAGCAAGGCAGCAAAGCCACCCTTAATGACTCAAAATTTTGCCCCACCCTGTATACCATTCCAGACAAACCATTAAATTAAAACCTGTACAATAATTACAATCTACAACTAATTCCCGTTTTTCCAAAAGAGCAAAGTGATGCGACACAATCTCGAAAGTGTATCGATGGAACGAATGAGTAATGAACTTGACAGTGGCGTTATTATTGCCAGCTTGTAGGTGGGCGATGCATTCCAGCTGCTATAAATACGTGCCTATGTCGCGTAGAGATGGCCCCGTTTAAACTGCTTCAAAAATATCGACTTTAATAAATAAACTTTAAAAAATATCGATACATAATAACGATTTTTGAAAGTATTTTATGTCATGTTATCCTTGGTTCTGTAGTTTTGTCCGGCTGACTGTCAAGTCACAACTGGCTACTCTTTTTCATAAAAGCTTTTCAAAGTTCAAGTAAAATTATTGGAGGTGATTACAACCAGGACTTTATTATAAGCTGTATCTACTTTTAATGTCGAAAAAATAAAGGATAGGTAAATATGATTTTATGAACATTTGAATTTCGAAAAATGTTAAATAACATAGGTAGTTTAACTTTAAATGTAAGAGGGATAAAATTTGAATAAAACTTTTTCTTTGCTTACTTTAAGAACGTTTAGTTATCAGAAAATCATTCATAAAAGATGGAATAAAGTTATTTTAACTGTCGATGCTTTTCTTATCTTCGAATTTTTGATTTATTTCTGACAACATATCGAATAACTTAGTCTAAATTTTATCAAATTTATTTCCTAAACCAACAAAAACTCTCCAGTATTTCCATTCGATCAAACACCATCTTGCGCTGACAAGCCAAGTAAGCAACATCCATTACATCAAAGTTTACCCAATCAAGTATATTAAGCAAATATCGATAAGCGATTACTCCGTCCCTATTTGATCCGACCCCCCGCGCCCCTCACCCGCCTCGTCTGGTAGAGGTGGAAAATAAAACATTTGAGATGCTTCAAAGATACTAAATAGCCGGAAAAATACACAAATCATAATTATGTGAACATCTTTATAAACTAGATGCATACTAGATGGTAGGTTACAGACCTATACTTTAACATACTAAGTATTTTAATATAATCATTCATCATTTTCCTGCCCGAATCCCACGCTATGTGGGGTCGGCACAACATGTTTTTCTCTTTCACTCTCCTCTATCATTAGTCAACTCTGTATCCCTCCTACACACAATCCATCCACTTCTTCTGCACCTGTTTACCCATCCACATTCATACTCATAACTTATTTGGTGATATATGTCTTTCATCGCTTCTCACTATATGACCAAATGACCATACCATGCTAATCTGACATCTAACATCCTGTATAATCGTGTTTTATACCCTGGTTCTTTACAGTCGTAAAGGAACAAGACAAGTCTTGAAATTATTTTGTGATCCAGATCGTACTAAATAAATGTCTCTGATTTAAAAGTCTTATGAATGCCCCACAGGCCGGACCAAAATCGGAAGGGGACATCTCTATTGTGACTATGTTCTAAGTCTGTCTATCTATTGCTTTTAGCCCAACATTTTGTCTTTTTTTATGAGTGAAATCCGCCTACGGCTTCGCACGCGTGGTGCTTACCCGGAAAAAAGAGTAGCCTATGCGTTATTCCAGATTATAAACTATGTACCTATACGTAATTTTAAGTTTCAGTTAATCCGTTTAATAGTTTTTACGTAAAAGTGTAACAAACGGCATAAAAACTTACGCGCTTTAAATATAAGTGGGATAATGTGGCGTATAAAATTTAACAGCAGTGCAACACAATTTCTAAGAAAGTAAAAACGTCATGTTTAATCGTGTCAAACATTCTTATCTCCCACTAAGTAATGCCAGATACGTCAGTATATGCTGTATCTTGTTGGCATAAGGTATAATGTCGTACAAACTTATCTTATGGTACAAATAATTGCATTCAGATGTTATCTGGTATGCAGGTGCCGATAAGAGCGTAATCGTTCATCGTTCACATTAGTGCCACGTGGATCGAAAGAGCTTCTAAAAGCGGTGAACGAGATTTGACGTCCGTTCTGAATCTAATTAGATGACAATGATCATGTCGATAACACCATTTAGGTATTGTTTTGTTTTATACTACGTTTGCCAAGCTTGTGGACTAGAAGTTTAATTTATTTGACTGATGTTGTAATAGATTACTATTTGTTATTGAAACCCAGCAAACCCATCTTTATACAGATCATAAATTAATTGTCTTTTATGTTTAAAGTACCTACTTAATTAGTTTGTGAGTGTGGAAGTTTTTTTTTAAAACCCCTTAAAAACCACAGTGCCCTGAGTGGCAAGCTCATTTCGGTACCAAATAAGAACCAAATTCTTAAAAAACCGGGAGAAAATGCTTAAGAGTTTAGTAATCTCTGCAACTATCGAAGAACCAAAACTTAGAGAATGTAAAATTTAAAACAGAAAATCTAAGAATGAATGTATTCGTGTGAGCTAGTGGCTGGCTAGCTATGGCGACGTTAGTATTATAGCGGTTACAGTATTTTAGAAAATTTTGCAATAACGAGATACGTTCTGATTGCAATCAGGAAGTTCTGAAATTAATGTTAGATGTGCATTTGAATTCAAATGTGCAGTTTTTGCGCAATCAATTCGCTATCGTTTTAACTTATTCTCGTAATAATAAAGTTATAATAACGCTTAGTTTTTCTTACTTGTAATAATTATTATGAGGTTTAACTTAGAACTTTTAAATTCTTAGAAATGAAGTTCTTACTAATGCACCTAAGCCATGACGAGGCCTTTAGACGGCCTAAAAACTCCGTCACCAGAGTTGGCCACTTGCTCATACGAACGAACGAACTAATGCACCTTAAACTTCATTATCCTAAAGGCTATTATGTTGGTACCACGTTAACGAAGCAAGTAACCTAAGCTAGTAGCTAAACCAGGACTTGTAGGTATTTAATAAACTAGCAGTAGATAATGTACTTTTTCATATCGTCATAAAAAGATTTCTTAGTAAGAATATCATAAATTCTGTTAAAGCAAACTAGAAAGCGCTTAAGTCTTTGTTCGTTTGAAATTCTTTTATAGCAAACTTTATCTTACGCTGCAATCTCTAAGGATTTGATTTCAGACACTCTTTTTTAGGGTTCCTTATTCACTTCGAAACCCTTTTAGAAGAAACTGTTTAAAACTGTTTAAAACAATATTTAATGTATAAATTAAAAAACAAGCAAGTTCTTCCGCTTTATTGCATTTTATATCGTATATCATTAAAATAATATGTCTATATACGTATTTCACTTTTTATTAAACACATTGATAAAAAACATAATTTCAAGAAGACTGTATTTATAGCATTAGCACACGCCTTACCAAAATGCCTCCGCAACAATTCCGCGTTCCAGTTATAAATCTTACTGAAAATTCACAGCACTTTCAAAGAAAATTCTCTAAATTCAGAACTCAAACAGAATTTTAGAAGCATTCATTATATATTGTGAAATTAGCGACATATTGGATGGGAATCCCTGCCTGGGAATCGCTCTCCATGAAATAAGCGAACACATAATTGAGACCTTTGTATGCAGAGACGACGATAAAAATCCATAATAATGGCAGTTTAGTTGTACTATAACTAGATAATATCTTCAGACGGTCTTTATGGGTGTTATATCTGCCATTAGTTCGTAAGTACCCCTACGCAAAACGATGAGAGAAATATTTTATTCGATCGTTTATTAGAAAATGGTATGGACGGACATGAACATGTCAAGAAAGAAATGTCGATGCCAATTTTTACTACTTAAATAAGATAAAAAGAAGAGTCTCATGTAAAGACGCTCGATATAAAAATGAATGGAATTAATAGTAGAAAAAGACCAAAGTAACTTTGACAGAAAGTGTGATCTTTCACACTTTCTTCTTAGAAAGAACAAGAAAAGACCAAGACTAAGGTGTTGAGATAATGGCTGATAATGGTTTAAGAAGAAGAATGCATGTTGTGCTGACTGCCACGTAAATGTAGGACATTAATGCTAAAAGATTTTATTATCTATTTCGTTCTAAATTTTTCAACAAGTTGTGTCCTTGTGTGCTGTGCATATATAATACAAAGCAACCAAAGATTTTATACGCACAATCTTTGGTTTCTAAAGTAACCAACAATTTTATAGGCACAGCAACCACCAATTTTATACTGCTCAGCGGTTTTTGAGATAGGTATTATACCGGGATTTACTTTATCCAGATTTTATTATACCAAAGGCGACCATTGTCCCACACGCATTATAAAGGCTTTGTTCCTCTTTGAATTATCTGATCGCAGATTACGTTTTACAATTTGAAACAAATTAAAGCAGCTTACAAATAAAAAGCTTCAGTCGAAACTCTTTGATATTATGAGAATTCCTTTTCATTATTCAAAAGGTCTAAGCGATTACAACATTGGAGTTTTTCAAGTTCAATTTAAGGCGTTGGATTTAAAGCGAAAGGGTAAGGGTTAGAGCCTGGCATTCCCTTTTATTTCCTCTCCAATTTAATGGGAAACGTAAAATCTCCGGCGAATTGAAATAATGAAACCCTAATTAATCAATACTGAGCGTTGGTTCGTTATTCTAAAGCCGTACTGAATCTAGATTTAAATTTTAGCATTGACAAGTTTCTATGAAAAATGATAAATTAATCACAGATTTTTAATCAGAGTTCCGAACAGTTTCTAAATTTGACTGACTCTAAAACATTTTTACATAAAGATCACAGAAAAATCGTTTAGTTTTACTTTTTATGAACTATGTATTGCTTCATCGATACAATAGTTATTAGTACAATGCTAGTAAGGTCAAAAGGACAGACAATAGAGTCCGGAGTAAAGCAATTTCAATCACTGACTTTGATATTGTTCATGGTTCGATTTTTCCAACCATGATTTGTTCTGATCGACCTTTGTATGGATTCGTCAAAATACCATTTAGCTACATTATGAATTTATGATCTAAATTTCTTACTTATATAAATTAGGGGAAAGAGTTTGTTTGTTTAAACGCGCTAGTTTCTGGCAGTATCTGTCGGATTTGTAAAAATATTTTTACATTTGATAGCTTATTTCATAAGTAAGATGGCTAAGCTGAGAGGATGGTTTAGGTGCTGTGCAAGCTTATTCCATTTCAACAATGTCCCAGGTATTACCAGTGTCCCGTTAGAGTAGGCAAAGCTTTCTCCTGACTCTGTATAAATCATCTAGTAAAGATGTATGAGCCAAAGTTTTTTTTTTAAGTAAGAAAGATTAAAGGCTAATTTTTAAGCTAAATAATAAAACGTCAAAGTTAGTGTAACGTAGCTTAACCCACAATTCCAGTACAATGTAAGCTTGCAACGTAGTCTAATTCCGATTCGACTTCCGCTATATCAAGCTAAGTAATTTTGCAACTATGCTCAGTATGGAGGCTTTAAATTGGCTCAAGATTAGATGTTACTGATAGCTACTTATTCAAATTGGTGTCACGTCGAGTATTTAGGGGTAAAGCTGAGACGGGATTAACCTTATTACAATTTATGGGATCTTATAACCATTATAGGATTACTGCAAAATCGATGAACGATATTCTAGAGATACTCGTAAGACGATTAGAACTCTTCACTTGCGCATTTCGCTTCTTATGCGCATTTTATGTTAAACAATCACTAACAAATCTTTTATTGGCAAGTTTATAAATAATATATGTTTAATCAAGTTTTCCTTACTTTGTTCGACTGGCTTACTACTAAAGCTTGACTATTTAGATTATTTTAGATTGTTAAGGGATCGCTTTTAAAAAAAAACTAGGCCCACACCACCAGGTTCTTGCCTGATTCTTTCCCTGGTGTAAGGAGTCGCGTTGGAACAGGCATTAGAATCACCTTGCATGTAAAACGAAACTTAAGTTATCCTTGAGGTCCTACAAGAATAAATGGTTTTTTTTTCTTTCTTTCTTTCTTTCTATAGTTTATAGTATATAAATAATTATAGACAAAAATCTACAATTTCTCCTAATTTTATCCAAAACTGTTATGTGAGTTGTGACTATTATCGTGACTGGAAGTAACAAAGATCCTCTTCGTTCGTTCGTAATCAGAATACGATCCTCTAAAAATTATGGAGTTTACTCTAATGTTTAACTTACTTAGTCACATAGTTCAATAGAATAATAACACGTTCATTGACCTATCGAAAGGACTACGACTACATGAACGAGTTACAAAAACCGTGTTGTGCTAAACTTCTAAACACAACAGCGATAGTAATATTAGCGAACACAAATCAATATTGTAACTTGCCTATTGTGTGGTAGCATATTGTTTAGAGACATTATATTGTGTGAACTATATCTACTATGAGTTTGTTCCATTGAATAAACACAGGGACGTTGGTTATTGAGTAATGATGCGTAACAATGACCTTTTTGTCTCCAACTCCTCTCTATTGTTTTCTGAAATAATTTGTTTCTTTTTATAGTAACACTAACTAACTCGCCCGCGGCTTTGCTCACGTGGTACTTACCTTGATAAAATATGGCCTATGTTCATTCGGAAAGTCGGAAGAATTTTTGAAATCGGATGAGTAGTTTCGGAGATTAGACCAAACATACAAACAAACAAACCAACTTTACCTCTTTATAATATTAATAAAGATAGATGGTTTTGATACGGTGAATAGATGGGAAGCAGCTTTGTTCTATCTAATTCAAGGTTGGTGTTAGGACTACAGTATAACTGTCATTAATGCTTTTGATAAGTAGATTTGAATGCTTGTATAAAATCCATCAGTGTTAGTAGGTTTGTGGATTTTATATGTTTTTGAAATTATTAATTTTCAGATTCTTGGCAGTATGTAGGTACTGGGTCTCATAGTACCTACCCCCTTTATTAGACATCTTTTTATGATCTAAAAACTCATAAATATCTTAAAAGACTATGTCTTCCGCTCTCTGGGAATACAGTCGTGGTCATATTTCATTTGTTAGCTAACAATGTGATGTTTGATTACGTATTATTGTTCATTTTAATCTTCGCATGTCTAACACGATAGCATAGATAGTAAGTATTCGTCTGTCTGATTAATCACCCACTTTACTTTAATACATATGCTCCACGGAAACTCATCAATCTTCATACGCGATATATTGACGTTACGCTTCGACTACGACGTCAATTAAAATGACAATGATCCACTCATTAAAGTCTATTTGGTATTTAATCAAGTATTTAGGTCAACATACTTCGATAAAATGAACACTACTCGTAGTTTGATTGCAATGTTTCCCATGCAAGAATGTCGACAAAGTTTTTTTTCTAATTATAAAAGAAATTACTGGTGTTTGTCTATTTGAATCGTAGTTACCATCATAGAGAAAATAAAAAAAAATGTATATATACCCAGGCGATCTTTTAATACCCACAAGGTAAAACTGTGTGAATATTATGATTTTTAACGTGGTTAATAATAATAATATAGAAAATGTAAACAGAAATGATGACATGAAATTTGATATACTTAAAAGAAAAACAAACATTGAGTTCAAAGATAAAAAATAATACAAGTATGTTCAACAATGCAATCCCATGCGTCCCCTTTTTTCCCATTCTATTTGTTCTGCTGGGACTGAATTGAATACGGAAGCCCTATTGTATGTGTTTTTGCTTGATCGGTCGTGCTTACCTATTACATGCCTGGATAGTCGAACTTACCACGTATTATCAAGAAAGAATATAGATAAAAGGACTGCTCATCCAATACTTCAAAACGTGATTGAAAAATTATTTATTAAAATGCATGATAGGTGTCGAATTGAATCACGGTTCCTAGTATGAACATTAGCAGTCCTTACCTCTATATCGTCCTTAGTACTCGTATTATAGAATCATCGTTATGTATCTATGTAGTGTATCAGTCATCTGGTTACCGTAACACAAGCATTTAAATTGCTTAGCTTGGGACTAGATGACGCTGTGTGGAATGTCCAAGGATATTTATTTTAATTTTATTTATTTATCGTTTAGTACGGTAAGAGTCTACAGCAAACAATAATTGAAAATAACACCTGAATTCACTAACAGTAATAACAATGTAAACATACGAAATAATGTCATCGAAAAATATTGTAATATTATTATGGTTCAGATAAAAATAAACTGCGATGTGGATGCACCAATACTCGAAGAAACGTCTCTTTTTCTAAATATATTTATATCCATCTTTATATCTTTTCAGATTATTTTCATTACCAAAAAAAAGCTAAAAAAAAAAGCTAGGCCCACACCACCAGGTTCTTGCCTGATTCTTTCCCTGGTGTAGGGAGTCGCGTTGGAACAGGCATTAGAATCACCTAGCATGTAAAACGAAACTTAAGTGATTCTTGAGGTCCTACCAGAATAAATGTTTTTTTCTTTCTTTCTTTCTTTCTAAAGTAACAATGGCTCACACACAGTGACAAAATAATGAGAAATGAACAAATGTGTCTCTATTCAACATTTTCACCCAAAACTTGCCACTTGCTCATACGAACTTACTTTTACTCAAAACCTAAATGTGATGAATTGTCTTGTAACTTTGTCTGTGCCAAATATTGACTAATTGCATCCATCTCTCTCAGCATTTACGACCCTGGCAAAGATTCTTCTGTTCTAGAAATGACATTGAGCCTTGCCCAAGATAATGAAAATTAAACGTTTTGGACGTCTTTCAAATCGATGCTCACATAAATTTTCAGATACCTACCAGTCATCATAATTACCTACTCTGAACGGTCACGCAATGTTTTGACCGCTACGCATGAAACATATACGCGTTCGATGCTTGGTTATTGAACAGTAGGTAAAAATTCATCGGATTTCAATTACAGTTAACCGAATTCTTCAGTGCGTGTCTGCGTGAGTTTTGAACAATAAAATAAAGAACATTGCAGGGCAATATATAGTTATAGTAATTTATAACATTATGTAGTTTTGTACAGAATAACTCCAGCAAAATATGCGTAATGTGCAATTTTTCTGTGTGAATTGTGATGTGAATATTTCTTTAGAAATTTCTCACATTTTTTTTATCCTAGAACGTCAATGGAGTGTCTAAACTTTTTACAACATTAACGTTTTCATACCTTAGGATATGATAAAACGTTTACCACACCTTGAAATCTGTTTACTTTTTTCCAAGTCTGCTAAATTTATTTTTTTAATTATAACATTGAGCTTTAAAGTTTAACATTAAGTGTAAGACTATTTAAGACCGCATGCTAAGTTTGTCTTTACAATAATATAATTGAAATGTAGAGTACGAAATCATTTGTTCCTTCAGTCCATTAAGTTCCCACAAGTTTGGGAACTCTAATCTATCTTTCGGGCCAACATTTCAAAACTACGAAACTTTCTGAAACCACGACTAATGGTTGGAATAAAGGTAAATATAGCTACGAAAGAGCATGTGGAAAAGTACTTAGGAAAGGGGCTAGTGTGAGTGAAGGCGTAATATTACGGCCCCTGGCGAGTAAAATACTCTGGCTCTTGTGATATAGTTAAAAAAAATTAACGAAATAAAAATATTTACTGAACTTGAAAAACAATAGCTTTTTAACTTCATCTTTACTTGATGATGTATAGTGTCTGAATCAATTTTTGGTGCCTGGGACATTGTTATGATGGAATAGACTTGTCAAACACCTAAACCATACTCTCAGCTTAGTCGGCCATATCATAGTAAAAACTATGGTGAATGCATGTTGGGCTAACTAACTAAGTTTAGTTACTTATACTACTAGTATTCTTTTATCTGTGCTTATACTATTCGGCATGGATGTTTTTAAAGTAAGAACTTTAGATATCTACTATAGTCTTCTGCTTTTCAATATGTTTAGCACAATCATTAAACTTAAAAAAGCTAAGCTGCATATAGCCGATTATATTAGTGCAATTCAGTGTACCTGTGCGGTTCCCTCCAAAGGTCTTCCTTTGAAACCTCCTGGTCACGGCTATGCTTCGATCGCACTTAAGGTGACTAACACTATTGTATAATATCGAGGTCTAAGAAAACTGTAACACGCTACGCTATGCTACTCGCTCCCGCTAGTACCTACACTTGTTCAAGGTACTCTTCAAAAGGCCACATAAGTTCACTCGCGGCTCGCATTTGCGGTCTGAGTCGTTAATGAACTCGCACCGAGCGAAAGATTCATTAAATCTCGGAAGTACCTAGTACCTAGTACGTCGCGGATTCTCTCAGCTATGCTCATTAAAATTTTCCCGATATTTTCGGAGTTTTGACTAAAGGTTTTCATCTGCAGTAATTAATTGAGCATTCGGTTTTGTTCTTGAAAGCAGACTTAAACATTTATCGTTTTTTAGAATTAAGTTTATAGGACATTATAGGGTCAGAACATGCGGGTCAGAAGGGTCTGAGACCCATTCGAAATAGTGCTAAACATAGCAGAGAAAGTTGTCTTTTGTTTCATTTATTCGATTGTAATACTTGAAATCTATTGCAACGTCCAACATACTCAAATATCTAGATTATGTATTGTTTTTCTTTGTGACAATTAAGGTTTATTTTAGGTAAACCACACAATAAATAATTACCTTAGTTTTAATGAATTGCAGCTTTAAAGACGCGCTCGGTGAAGCGTAATTTTAATAGACTTCATATAGCATTTGATTTTGCATTGCTCACAAAATAACAAACATACACATGAAGTAAAAGAGGGCAAGTGGGAGACTTAAACAATGTTTATAACTGTAGAAGAAATTAATACATCCGGCTTTCAAATTAACTTACATTTTAGAATGCAGATGATATACCTAAAGGTACTTTTCGTTACAATACAACGTGCTCCCACAACATTTATTTGAAATACATATTCCATACATTGGAACATTAGTGGAACACAGAACTTAGTTTCATGTCAGTGTAACGCTACACGTGAGAAATCAATAGCCTGTTGTGGTGAATCAGAAATAGGTTGTTCGTGATAATGACGCGTTCGTAATGGTCTGCGACTTGTGTGTTAATAGAACGACAAAAACATGCACTAATATGAATTGGATTCCTGTGATAAAAACTAAGGATTTAGCTGAATATATCAAATTATCAGAAGTAGTCACAAAATGTATCCAACAGTATAACTTATAGATAGGTAGGTACTCATGTATGACTTCAAAAAATAAAGAAAGTACAAAGATAATAAATCTTCCAAACTGTTTTCTAATTAAACATAAAAGATACAACTTCCAATGTCTCTTTTTAACCTCACTGACCTTGCTTTTTCAATTCCAGATCCAAACAACGAAACCAAAAATAGTGACAAGCAGGAGTCAGAAGGGTGGCGAGATGCGGTCGGCGGGGCCCCCGTGAGGTCCCGCCAAGATATGGGCTCAAACATTAGCCAGCACTCCTCCAAGGGGCTCAAAGGACGCAGGGCCAGGTCAAGCGGGGACCTTTGCAATGGAGACAACAAGAGTCAAACAGAATCCTCAGTATGTGGATCAGTGGTCGGGGATGTTATGGGCTGGAACAGGTCCCTGCCCAACCATCTTGACGGGAACAGACATTTGGCTGACTACAGTCGAGTGAACAACAACTACGCAGAGTTCGGCACGTACAATCGATGCCATCCGAAAGGGGGACGAGGGCTGCGGTATAGAGTGAGCAAATCCGGTGAGTCATCCTATTCATGCGAAAGGTTATCTATCGACCCAAATCACAGTGAACCTATCTTTTAAAACTGACGAAAAATCTACGAGGTGTGTAAATATTTTTAATAACTGCTATAAAGTTTGAAGTCGTAATTCAAACGTTCGCCGCGTTGATTTTATGGCTTTAGTAGCGACACGGACCAAGGGTAGAAAATTGCTTTACAAAATTAATGACTCTAGTTGGGTGCTTAATTGTACATCTATAGGATGAGGACTTTCAATGGAACAAGTTTGATAATAGGGGTTAAAGTAGTGTCTTTTGACTGGCTAAGATTTAGGATACCTATAGGTACTAAGTTTGTACCTATATTATGTCACATAAATTTCACAACCATTATCAGCCATACAACTTCATTCAATTGAAATACATTATTTCTAATCAACAGTCCTTTCAAACCATATCACCAAAAGAGGAACTGACCAAACAATAGTCACAATGAAGACGCAATGAGCAATACAAAGAAACGCTCCAATCTTCAGTGAAGCTGAAAATATTTAAGAAAATGGAGAATGTTCTCAGACAAGCATGTGGTTCATAAGGATTTCTATTATAATAATGTGGCATCACGGTGATGGCCTGTTCCACAAAACAATTCTGAGGTTCCGAGATGATCGATGGCCCGGCGAGCCATTAGGATTTTTCCCTCCGTATTTTTTATCTTGCTTATGAAATGTGTTGTATCATTAGATTTGTGGTCGAACTAAAGCCGGGAATTTTGTGATAGCCATGAATGCACTAATTTAGATCTGAACACTAAATTTCGTTTTGAAAGTATTAAACGACTTTTTGATTCATAACATAACAAACGATTCAAAGTTTAACTTTCTGTTAAAAGTGTTTTAGTTACTAAAGTTACTAAATGACATACTTAATTGTTTAAATAATGCACTTTTATTATGATTTCATTAACAACATATAAATCATAACCCAGATTTTAAAACTACAATTTAACCGTCAAGAACAATTAAACATAAAAAACAGGGTGGTTGTTGTCTTATAATTTTATCTTAGACAACGAAAAGCATTTTTTTCTTGATAAATGCAACTAAGCCTTTTATTTAGCTCGTCGTCACAATTTAGGTATAAGTCGTGATTTAAGTGGTACACTAAATATCTACCTACAGCTGCTAACAAACTGTGCAGAATTTGGCCAACCACTCCCGGATTCAAAATCAGTGCGGTTGAAATTGTATACTAAGTATGTGCACAAAAAGCCGGTCAGTCAGACTTTTGGCCGGACGCCAACCCTATCGCGACCTTATCGCCGGCTGTCGGATTGCCCATCTACAATTCAAGTGCTTCAAATGAGCATCGGTTGCTTCAATTCTGGATTTTTTAGACTCTTCCTTTGAAATGTATAGGTTATATGAGACAAGAGTTTATAAATTACCTGTAACTCGTAGTTTCTGTTGTTTCTGATACTGCCTAATGCGGGCACCACACATTGGCTTCAACTTGATTGCGACATTGGCTCCGAATAGAATGGCCAATGGCAATGCTCCGTTTGTGTCCAATAACCGTCCAAGACCGATTCTCACATTGGTGTGTTGGGACCAACACGTTCCAACACTCCAATGTTTGGTGTCCGCATAAGATGCTTAATGCGCCATAATTTTTGGCGGGACGATTTTGACGGGTTTGAGAAGAAGTGGTAGGAGATCGCCAAAGACAGGGATCAGTGGACATTTTTAGAGAGACCTTTGCAATAATATGTTTAAATTAAAGTTTTGGCTGTTTTACAATATTATTATGGTCGAATCACGGGAGACCAGTTCGTAGGTAGGTACTTGCGTTCGCGAAAATTCTATTTTGAGTCAAGATAATTAATTAAGACAAGAATAGGATCTTAACTATTTGAGAATTTCATAGGTATTGTTTTTTTTAAATATTCGTATAATCGACTTTAGAATTCAAAATCTTCTTTTAGAACACGAAACAAACCACTGAAATTCTTTAGGTACTTTTCAAGTGTCAGAGCGAACAAACACAGAATTCTTTCCAAATCTGGGTTTTCCTTTTCAAGACAATTTTGGCAAAAGCTGACTACAGAAACCTTGTTGGGATAAACCCCAATTATATACTAGTTCACAATGTGAAAGCTCTACCTTATCCAAAAATCTAAAATGTAGCCAATTTATAACGTGGCAACCTTTTTTACGTTTCTGATCATGTACGAGATAGCTGTTACTCATTGGACTATATTATTCAGGGATAAGACATGGTTTAAGTTACGTACTCCGTGCCTGTTACACGTTAAATGTTTGGTTCCAGCTTTAAGTCTTTAAGCCATCACAGCTGATGTCTTCAGACGTCCTAAAACTGACCAATTTTAGCTACTAGCTACTTATTGAAGCGAAGCTTGCTAAGACGTTCTTAGATCGTCGAAGTTAAGCAACGTTCTGAGCGGGCGCAACTTGGCTGGCACCGCAAGTGGCATTATAACTCGTAGCTGAGCGCTTCTGTGCTTCGTATGGCACGTTGTGGGTCCCGACTTTTAAAGTCGTTAAGCCATGACGGAGGCCTTTAGGTGGCCTGATAATTACGTCACCAGAGTTGACCACTTGCTTATACGAACGAGCAATGGTAGATTTTACAGGCGTTTTTAGAACTATATTACAATAAATCAATTTGAATGGCCAACGAGCCTAGTCCATAGCAACGAAGAATGGGTTCATAGGAAATGTTTACCACGCGATAGAATTGATCCAATACTAAGAATGTTACCTTTTATTACGTTCGCCATTAGTTATGTAATGGGAAAACTTGAAGGGGCGCGAAATGTTCTACTTATTTATCGCTATTGCACTATTTGGAGTCTTGAGATAGCAATACGATTCCTTGATACATTAGTTTATTTAAGAATTGAATTCCAATGTGGCTTCGCTCGCGTGGTATTTCCTCGGATAAAAAGTAACCTAGGTATGGATCCGTTCAGTAGTCCTTAGAAACTCTCGCATTTATGATTTTAAGAAGACTCTGTGAGTAGATGTGTAAACGTAGCTCATGCAAACTTACTTATAGCACAGATAAAAGAATACTCTTATAGGTAATGTATTCCCAAAAGTACTTTTTACAACGTGCAAAAAGTACCTACTCATGTCATGACTCAGCTACATTATGTCAAAACATAATATCATATTGGTTTGCGAAAATAATAAATAACGTAAGAGCCACTATGTAAAGTAAAATTAAAAGCTAACTCAATACGATAAGGCTCAATTTCAATTGAAAGTAAATCTGGAGTGAGATAGTCTGCAGGGGTGGTGATGACGTCACTGACAACCGCACCGGGTCAAGGCCGGACTTATGTCTGATGTAATACCAACCTAATACGGTAAAGTTTAAGAGCTATTTTCAAAATAAACAGTGCAAGTTGGACGTTCGTGATAGCCAAAATCATATTTCATTTTCACCTGAAACTTTGCGTAGCTTTTGGTATCGTGTTTTTGTAGTGAATTCTATACGTCGAAAGAATGGAAAAATATTTTTTTATTTGCATTGCAGTTTTTCAATAGTTTTTTAAAACATTATTGGAAATATAATACCTACACTGAAATTGATATCAACTGTTGATACTTAAGTACCTACTAATTAATTTTTTCGATTCAATTTCCATAACAATAAATATCTATGATATAAAGAAATAAAGATATAAAGAATTATTTTTTTGTATTTTAGCGCGATTATAAAAACGTTATTCAAAATTATTCTTGAATTTAGCAAGGCTATAGAGAATATTCTTTTTTAACTCACATTTGATTGAAAAGAGATAAGTGTTTGTTAGCCAACGCTAAAATAGCTTAGCAGTGCAGTAAGAAAAACAGGGTTAATAAAATTGAACTCTTGTCAAATTGTGGCGAAGCTTGCTACTATGTTCTTGATAGATCGTTCTGAGCGGTCATAACTTAATTTGATGGGTGACCGCAAGTGGCATTATCAGCTGAGCGCTTCCGTGCTTCAGAGGGCAGGTTAAATTGTCGGTCCCGGCTTTTAAAGTCGTTAAGCCATGAGGGAGGCCTAAAAACTCCGTCACCAGAGTTGGCCACTTGCTTATATACGAACTTACTAACTCTTGTAATCCTATGCGTAAATGTCTCCTGTCTCTTACAACACTCCAATTTGGACACGAATATTATTAATATTATGCAGTGCATACGTAATATTTATATGTACATATTATGAGATATCCAATAAAATTCCACTCGTAATTAACATGGCATTGCCGCATCTCAGTAAACATTGCCAAAACGCCCGTTACACAATGCATGACGTCGGTCGTATAGTCTGGCGCGTGTCTTAGCACCAGTTTCTAAGAAAAAATTAAAAAGTAAGTGCATTGTCAGTCAGCGCGGCAATGCTGCCAGTGTTTTAGGCACACTTCCGTCTGGCAGTGGCTTAGATCAGTACTACTTATAAATCGTTTGTAACGACAATTAGGTGACGCAACTGGTTCTAATTGTATTTTGTACAGTTATGTAAATATGAAGAAGTTTAATGTACTTTTACACATAGTAAGTTCATAATATGAGTTAGTGGCTAACTCTGATGACGGAGTTTCTAGGCCGTTTGTTGGCATAGATAGTAAAATAAAATAAATAATAAAATAAATATCCTTGGACATTCCACACGGCGTCATCTAGTCCCAAGCTAAGCAATTTAATGATTGTGTTATGGTAACCAGATGACTGATAAACTACATAGATACAATTTTTTTTGTAAATACATACATATTATACATAAACTACTCAAAACAAAATAGGGCCCACTTGAAATATTTCGATATTTTGCCCGACACATTTTTTTTTGTGAGTTGTTGGCAAACTGAAGTATGGGAATGTTAAGTAGGCATATTTATTGATCATAATTAACACTTAGACGCCAAGTTTAGGATGGTTCTTAAGTGGGTAGACAAAAAATCAAAAATCTACGATTTACCGCAGAATCTATGAGTGCCATTACATTGTTGCTCAGTGGTGTTTGTTGTGTCTTACGAAGAAGTTATCGTAACCTTACCTTTAATTATCAATTAAATTAGTGTTTGCATAAACAATGCCGGGTTCTCGACGTCACATGGACACAGAATCCGCGACAAGAGCCATTGTTTTGCTTCAGCAGGGAAATTCGCAAAGATCGGTAGCTTCAAGCTTAGGTGTGTCTAGACGAGCTATTCGAAATGTGTGGGAACGCTATCAAGAGACAGGTAGTGTGAGTAGGAGGCGCGGTTCAGGTAGAACCCGAGCCACAACCTCCCAAGAAGACCGATACATCCGACTCTCTGCACGTCGCGAGCGAACTGTAACTGCACGCATATTGAGGAACCGCTTACGTGACGCTACTGGAACGCGAGTGAGTGACCAAACTGTTCGGAACAGACTTCATGAAGACCAACAACGTTCCAGAATGCCAGTTGTTCGGCTCAAATTAACCAGAGCCCACCGTGCAGCGCGATTAAGGTTTGCACGTGATCACCTCGATTGGGCCATGGATAATTGGAGGACAGTGCTCTTTACAGATGAGTCTAAAGTAAAGTTTTTTAATGATGACAGACGCGTACGAGTTTGGCGACGACCTGGAGAACGTTTTACACAACCATGTATTCGTGAAACTGACCGCTTTGGTGGACCCAGTGTTATGGTATGGGGTGGGATTAGCATAATGGGCAAAACTGAGCTAGTGATTTTGGATGAGGGCAATGTAACGGCCGCCAGTTATGTTCAGCATGTCATCCGACCTCATGTGATCCCATATTCAGAGCGAGTAGGCCCTAACTTTATTCTGATGCAAGATAACGCTCGCCCTCATACTGCCAGAGTGACCCAAAGTGCAATCTCCGAAGCTGGTATCGCAGTTCTACCCTGGCCTGCCATGAGTCCGGACCTGAATCCGATCGAGCATATCTGGGACCAGTTGAAAAGAAGCCTTAAAGACAACCACACTCAAATTCATAGCCGACAGGAGTTGATAACTGCTTTAAAAGTGTGTTGGGAGCAAATTCCTGATGAAAATGTCATCCACCTCATAGAGAGTGTTCCTAACCGACTCAGAGAGTGTGTGCGCAATAGGGGAGGACCTACGCGTTACTAAACATAAGGCATTAAAGCAACCCTACGAACCTGTTTGAAAAAAAACGTGTTTGTGTCTTCAACGCATTGTCTTGAAAATCCGTATAATTTTAAGTTAATGCGTAAAAACGGGAATTTCTTGATTTTTTTCGCAAAAATAAGGTACTGTAATGTTTTTATTTAATGATCCTGAATGTGTTAACCTATTCCTAAAATTTAACTTAACGTAATTTGTACGGATTTTTTATTATTTTAATTTAAATCATATTTTATTGGGTGGGCCCTATTTTGTTTTGAGTAGTTTAGAAAACACCCAGACACGAAACAAATATTTGCAGATCATGCAAACATTTGTCCCGCAGCGGGGATCGAACCCGCAACCTCTGCGTCTCAGGCGGGCTTTCGCCCACTGCGCCACAGAGGTCGTCGAGTAGTAGGCATAGATAATAGATAGTAACTAGTGCTTACGGTAGTTTGTTTGGAGGGTTGTGCCAAGAATTCACTTCTTGTTTACCATTTTAACATGGTAGTTTGAGCTTCAGCGCATGAAAGTTTAAGAAACAGAAATGTTATCTAACAAAAAGCCAATTTAGATCAACAAAGCTTAGTGGGACAAGGTTAAACAAGGTTTCCGTTGGAAATAAACTGAATTAAAACTTTAGACACGGGTTATAAATACTAGAAACTACAGAATCAGGAATTTATGGTTGTTTACCAAAAGGATAACTGGCAAATTAATTCAAAAATAACATTTAAAAATAATAAAAATAGCGTATCGGGGTTGGCCGAGAGGGTTAGTGCCTTGACTTTCAATCTGAAGGTCGTGGGATCGAATCCGGCAGTTCATCAATGGAGTTTTAACATGAGCTTTAGCGAAATCTTGAAGAAACTAGCTATAAAGAATTAAGCGTCGATTAACTTGTAACTTGTCACAAAATGGAATGTTAGTTATCGCAAATGTACCAATAATATGTGGATATGTGCCTACCTCATCAGTCATTTTCAAATGCTAAATATCTAAAAGAATATGTCTGTGGCATCTTGGGAATACTTATATTTGATTTTATATATATTTAGTTATCATTTTGTAAGTTCGTATGAGCCAACTCTATTGGTAATAATTTCTTAATGGAAAATCTGTTTAGCAGTGAGTTTAGCGGTTAGAGAAGGAAGTTTATGCCTAACAGTGGGTCACGACAAGCTAAAAATGATGATTATAAATATCTTAAAATCAAAATAAAGTTTATGAAACAACTCTCAAAGTTTTCGAACTGAAGCATTAATATCAAGTCAAGTAAAAGTCTTTAAATGACGCCCTTAAGGGAAGATCCGCGCACAAAGGCTAGTCACTAATACATCAACGTCGTTCGGCCGTCACGGCAAATTGGGATTAATAAAGGTCTTAGAAAGCGCTTCCTTTTCTTAGCTGATTACAAACCAAGATGAATTGCTGAGTGGGGTGGCGATCTAAGGCTCTGTCTGATTGGGGATCTGTTTGGTGAACTTTATAGGCTTTTAATTATTAGTATTATTTTATAAAAACGAAACAAAACAACACGCTGTATTTGCAAGGTGCGGTAGCGTTAGTGCACTAGCAGACCGACGTTATTTATAAGTTTTCAATAGAAATGTTCAATTGCTTGCTCTATTTTACCATATTTTTTTTACCCGTTAAGCATTATTTAGATTAGACATATAGATACAAATTGACGCTAAGATAATATTCATAAAAATCGTACAGCCAATCAATTTTTATCATCATCATATTTTTGTTCGGAAGAGGTTCCCGAGGTTGTCCTTATAAAAAAATGACCACCTCGAGAGTGCAAGAAATTGCTCTCTCCACACGAAATAGAAGTCGGTAAAATTTTTTTTTTGCTACTTTTTTTAAACCCTATTTTACGCACATATTTTCAGAGAGCGAGTTAAAACGGTGCCATAGATCCTTTTCAGCAGATAGTGGTTTAAAATGTTAGTAAAATATACCCAAATTTACTGTTGCCGGTTACGGGTTTTGATTTTGACTAGAAAATTATCAATAAAAAAAGTTGCTGGTAATCAAAGACCTGTCGACAGTGCGTAAAGTTTAGGACACGTTTTTGGCGTGTTTCCACGTGTTATAAACTAGTGCTAAGGGTAGTTTCCATTAGAGGGTTGGAAACAGTTACGGAAACATTAAGTTAATACAGGTCGGATCCGAGTTAGTGGCACTCCGATATCATCTACAGACCTGGCTAAATGGTTACTTCATTTTAATTTATTGAACATTTTAAGAGGGTGTGACACTTTAATTACTTGACTTAAAAATTAAGCGCTCGTGGCGAAGCTTGTTAAGACGTTCTTGATAGATCATCGAAGTCAAGCAACGTTCTGAGCGGTCACAAGTTGGATGGCACCGCCACCCAAGTGGCATTAACAGATGAGCGCTTCCGTGCTTCGGAGGGCACGTTAAATTGTCGGTCCCGGCTTTTAAAGTCGTTAAGCCATGACGGAGGCCTTTAGGCGGCTTAAAACTTCGTCACCAGAGTTGGCCACTTGCTCATACGAACGTACGAACTCAAAAATTACCCATTTACAGAGACCCCTATAAAAAAATAAAGTGTCACTAGTCTCGGTCACTAGCAAAGGAGGTACATAAAGAAAATAACTCACACATACAAATAAATTTAACAGAGGCCTCAAATACATGCCTAATTAATTATATACCACCAACTCTAGCTGCTATCAAGGACAAAAAAAAACAATGTAATTTGGGTAAAAGCATGTTTGCCTATTTATTCGTTTAAAAACAAAAACCATCAAACTCAATGAGTCTTCGTTTTTTAAGCTGTAGACACAGTTATCGGGTTCCACATTGTGTGAAATTGCAAGTCGCTTCCTATGTCAAGAAATAGGGTCACCATTTCTTAATGGAAAATCTTTCTAAAAAAAGTTTTTACTAGACTAGACAAATAAAATTATACACAACTTTAGGTAAGGTGTATGCGTCAAACTAGCGCCACCCCGCATATTTTGTTTTATTATTATGTTGAACAAAAGAATAAAAAAAACTAAATTTTCCGTTTGTGAAACCTATCATAATCTTTTTTTTAATACCTCTGTAATAGTTTTATTTTGTATAGTTCAGGAGGAGTAGCGAAGTTGCACTTGTTAGACACCAAACTCTAATTTCGCTACTATTATAAAAAAAACATATTTTCCTGTTAATAATTATTGTCATTTTCTCAGAAAACTGTTCTGTAGAGACAACCCTATTGAGGAAGGAATACATTATCCCTTTGAGATCGGATCGCGACCCTCTTCAGATAGTAACAACTTCATGCTCCTCACAAACAGGCTTCTTCAACCCAAGGCTTTTGCTGTGAGACTAGCTGCCTGTGACTTACCTCGTGTATTTATAAAAGCCATAAAGCTTAAATAAATGTATTACTGATTTTCCGGTAGCTCAGTCAAAGCGGTAAGGCAGGTAAGCCACGGGTTTAAGTGATATTCTTTAAATCATTTTTTACTCTTATAACAAAAATTCTAACTATTCATTTAACGATTTAACCAGGTAAAAAAACGGTTTTGTTTCATTTTGTGTGTTCCTTAACCTATAAAAGGACAGGTGTAATGTACAATTATGTATTTACGTAAAAACTTTTAAATCAAACATTTGCTCAAAGCCAAACCAAACTATTATAGAAACATCTTACTAGGAACATCATCTATCTTTGCCACTCACACTTCATAATGTTATTATAATGTTACTTCTGAGACTATAAATTCAGTCTGTACATGTCCGTATTATTTACCTGTGGTACAAACATACGAACTAAATCCATGCTTACTAAGCAGGTACACATAGACCTAGAAATAGTCAGGACTGCTGAAAACAATCCTCAGTCACACAAAATAATGAAGGGTATTACAAAGTCGTAGAAAAAGCAACACTATAGAATGCTGGACACGTTATAATGTTCTAATTTTTGTACTACGAAACTAGCAATAATTTTATGGTGCTGTACCTACTGTGTCTAAAAAGAAACTATGTGTAGGTATTTACAAAGTTCGTGTGTAAAAAAAAGTAGTATTTTTGCCCTTACCGCATTTTCAGTTGGTTGGAATGTCTATGTTTCAAATTTTGAACAAGGAAACTGTGGAGGCAGCATTTTTTGTTTCTTTCGGCGCCCCACGCTCGCTGGGAGTCTAATGTGTTATAGTGCCATGTCTATGCAGGTACACTGGTACACCTTGACACAGCCAGCGTGTGACTAGCTGTGCATATTGAAACGGCCTGAAACTTTAACATGCCGTGCCCAACTACTGAAAACATAATTTTAAGCGACAGAAACTTACGAGTTGATGGAAAGTTTTGCACGGCCTTTGAAAAGTAACGTGTGCAAGATTTGAGGTGTACCTACCTAAATTGTAAGCATAACCTCAAATTGGGTTTATGTCTCTTCTAATACCTCTGATTACTTTAGACATCTTCAAAGGATCTAAAAATGCCTAAAGTTCTGAAAGAATATGTCTGCAATATCTTAGAAAAACAGTCGTGATCATATTTCATAGATATTTTTATTCTAGGTACAAAAGTTGGTGCCAATCTGTGGTGCCAATATTTGAATGAATGAATTCTAACTTTTCAACGTATGGACATCAACTTATTTGATGTCACCTAGGAAATATCTAGGAAACCGTTATATTGTAAATGTAATCGGATCAACATAGCAAAATTTTCAAAAGTTTACGATGTATTTTTTAACCCTGTTCAATTTTTGCTTTTCACATTGAGACACTGTTAAACAAAAGTGTTGAGTAGTAAATTTTAATACGCACGAAAAATACATAGGAAAATCTTTTTACATATTTGTACTCTAGATAATCATGATTAGCAAAGAAGGAACTTAGGTTTAAAGAATGTTTATTTCCCAAAAAAGACACAAAAGTCACTTACTTGAGAAACAGATATTACAATAATTGTTAAATGTATATGTCGTCGCTCGGAAAGTTGTATTTAGTTGTAGCGATAAAATGTACTCACTTAATGCATTATTTTATGTTGGCAACATTGAAAGAATGAAGGACGGGGCCGAACCATCATGAGAAAAGTTGACATCTGACGTTTTGGGGAGATGTCAGAAGGAAAAAAATGAAGACGAAGGGAAGTGATGTTTATGGCGTTGGAAGTAAAATAAAGTTTTAAAAGTGATAATAGATGTTTTGTTTCAGCGTAAGAGTCAATAATCATTTAGTAGATAATATCAGAAGTGAGAATGGAACCTTGCAGCCATGTAGAAACGCTGGAGTAAGCTCAATAAACGCTCCAAACGAAAACGAGTAGGTACTGGAGCACTCGTCATGTAGGTTACACCGAGAACTACGGAGAAGGTATCACAAATTACTGAAAACCCCAATTGTAAGTACAAATATGTAGTACCTAATCTTACGTTGAACGAAACTAAGGTACCTACTACTTTTCGAAATCGACTCTGAAAAGTTTTATACGATGTTACGCCAAAACCTTTGCTTGGCATGACAAAATGATCTGGTATCAAGATCTAAACTAAACCTACTAAATGGTTCGGCGAAAAAGAGGAAACAATTACAATATGCCTACCTACACTTTCCTAATCCAAAACAATTTATTTGTAAGTAAGTAATAAATAAGAGGTTTAGAACAATTTTGTACAAAAGGTATTAGTTCGTTCGTTTGTTTGTGTGAGTGGGTGACCAATTTTGGTGATGGAGGCGGCCTAAAGGCCTCCGTCATGACTTGACGACTTAGAGAGCCGGGATCGACAATGGGACGTGCCCTCTGAAGCACGGAGGAGCTCAGCTGATAATGTCACTTGAGGTCGCCCATCCAAGTTTTGACTGCTCAGAATGTTGTTTGGCTTCGGCGGTCTATCAAGAGGGTCTTGGCAAGCTTTGTCATGAGCTCTCCATAAAAGCTTTACAAAGAGTATTTATGATACAGGTATCATTGTTCATTAAAATTAGAGTCAGCTGTGAAATTAATATTAGTATAAAAGGGAAAACATTCTTAAAATTTTTAGTCTGAATGGGGAAGAGGAGCTACTCAAGATTGTTGTTTTCTCTTGCCTTCTCTAATCTTTATGTACAGGGTAAAGAGTACAGGGTAGCGCCTGAACATTGTATTTATGTTGTAAAAAAATAAATATTATGTCCTAAGTAAGTATTTCAAAGCTTAAATCAAATCAAATCATTTATGTGTTTTTCTGGGAAACATACAGTAAAATAAGTATAAATATAGAATAATGAATGTAAAATACCTAAATAATTTATGCTACTAAATTTGTCCTATAAAATACCACTTGACTGCAATGATTTTGAAAACAAAATTGAAAATATGAAAGATATAAATAAATATAGATAATAATGAAAGATAACAGTAAGTTTAAGTTGGTAAGTCCCTTTTATTAATAAACAAAGATTAGCAAAGGACTGAAGATGCTCCGTGGTTTGGGTCTGAGTTGTATGAAATCGGTATAATAAATCAGGATTGATAAGGGTGTTAGATGATCCTGCTCTGGTAAATACTGTTGAATTTAATAAAATATTGAAAATAATGTTGGACTAAAAGTCTTAAAATTAAACTTAAAATTATTCACAATATTTTTGTATATTTAACTGGTCTGGGACTAGGGCCATATTATGGAGAGATTCTAATTAATAAGACCATTGCGTTTAAATTATAGACATTGATTTCTTTGTGATTGTGAAGTGACAGGAAGAAATGTCATTGATCATTGTAGGTAGCCTTGTGATGGAGGTTAAAGATGGCAATAAGGGTTAAAAACATGTACTTATTTATTAAATGATAAATATTATAGTGATAAAGTAATGGTTGACAATATTAGTTAATATTTTGTTGAGGGATGGAAAATATTCCTTATGCATACAAGTTGCAGTTAATATCTAAATGCGAACATAGGTACATACCTAGTGTTAAATTATTGAGTTAATTTTTAATGACGAATACCTATATAGGTTTATTTTAGATATTAGTTGGATTTATTGTTTGATGGTTGTAGTCATTGTCTCTATTGGAGATGTGAGTCTAAAAGTATTACAATTATAATATGTGGGTGCTTGGGATTTTGTCAAAAAGCGATGAATTCTTCTAATGCTAGATTTTACGAAAACAGGTTGTGCCGATCCTACCTAGGAACGGATAAGGGAGATGAGTATGATGAGTTTTATTGATTTAGAAATATTCCTACGAAATTGTCCATCGTGAAAGCACGAGTGTAGATATCTCATGCCAGAACCAAGTAGTACCCAGAGCCTCTGGGCCAGAGGTACCACTAAGAGATCAGAAATAGAGATCGATAACAGAAGCAAATTGGTTGCCCTCTGTTTTGCGTGCTATATGGCCTACAATTACGAGATTCTAAACTGCAACGGATAAAACCATTTTAGAATCAGGAGTGGCCGATAAAATTATTATTAAAGATAGAACATTATACAGGTAGGTACCTAATTTTAGCTTGCGAGATACCTATGAGCTGTTGGGTGGAACGGTCCACAGTAGAGCTAAGCGAGGTGGTCGGCGGGTAGTTAATACCTAACATACTTTTGGTGATTATAAAAAGACCTATAACAGTGGAAAAATAGAAGTATTGTGTTTTTCATCTCACTGGTGAAGTCAAGGTCAGCTTGTTTGCAGATTGGAATACAAATTTCGGGAGTTTTGGAAATCAAGACAACTTGCATAGTAGGTACCTATTGTAGGTGCGGGGGTAAATGCATACAGTGACAGTGAGGGCGGTCGGTTTGAATGACTTAAAATAACAAGTTATAAGTAGGTACTTGTTGGACACTAGAATGATGGTGTGAAAAATTATGATAATTTCAACAACAGGGTTCTCAAATTGCAATTAATTAAACGGTAAGGTTCTTTTAGGGTGAAAGCTATGAATAGTTTGGCTACCTCTCGATTAGGGACATATTTTGGGATGTGTACCTAATAATGAATGACTTTCATTAAGTTTGTACTGTACATAGATGGGTGGGTGAGACCCCGTATTGTTCTGCATTGCCTAACAGTTTTGGCATGGTGGGTGTTTTCTCACCTGAAGTGAAATGACATTATAAAGAGTGTTTAAAAAAATTAATAAAATTGTAGGAATGAGTCTAACAAAGTAATGTATACCTACTGTAAAAAGTGTGTCAGGTGATTGTTATGATGGCAAACTTTAAAATGCATATAATATAAACAATTAAGTAGGTCTTGGTAGATAAAGGTTTATTAAGTTATGTTTTCGCACCAGCCCGGTTAGTTAGCTCCAAGGGGGTGTGATGAGTTCAAACACAGTTGTAAAATGAAAAATAGATAAAATATATAACACACAATGGCTATAAAAGTATAATAAAACAGTCTAGAAACGGTAAACCACTAAATAAATACCTACTCGTAAATTGGAGTCTGATAAGGTGATTCATAAGGTGGTGGTAGTCGCCAAAGGACTGGAACGCATATAAACGTCCGTGTTGGCAAGTTAAAAATATATATTTACCTGGTTATTCTTATAGAACTAGTGAACCTATTTTGGCTAAAACGGTTGTATCTCTTTTCACTGCCATATGAGTGATCGAAAAAAAAAAGCTTTATTAAATTGACAAATAAAGGCCGCAGTCAACCATCTGAAATTTGCGAGTCTAGATAAAATGCTTTAGATCAGGTCACAAATAAGTAGGTAATGTATAACCTACAAAGATATGGATCGGAAAAATACAAAGATATGAATCGGAAAAATAAATTAAAAAAGAAAACTAACTTGGTACGCTTAAGTGGGCACTGCCCTTTGAGTGCAAGTGGTTTCAAAGTAAAGAGAAATATTTATTTTTAGAAAAACGAACTTGGTACGCTTAAGTGTGGCAATGCCCTTTGAGTGCAAGTGGTTTGAAAAAAATAAATATGGAAAAATATTTGTTCATAGAAAAACGAACTTGGTACGCTTAAGTGTGGCACTGCCCTTTGAGTGCAAGTGGTTTAGAAATGAACAAATATGGCTTGTTTAAAAAAGAAAAATAAATAAATAAATAAAAGAAGAAATGAACTTGGTACGCTTAAGTGGGCACCGCCCTTTGAGTGCAAGTGGTTTCAGAGTAAAGAGAAATATTTATTTTAAGAAAAACGAACTTGGTACGCTTAAGTGTGGCAATGCCCTTTGAGTGCAAGTGGTTTGAAAAAAAAAAAAAAAAATATGGCTTGTTTAAAAAAGACAAAATAAATAAATAAAAGAAGAAATGAACTTGGTACGCTTAAGTGGGCACTGCCCTTTGAGTGCAAGTCATTTCAAAGTAAAGAGAAATATTTATTTTTAGAAAAACGAACTTGGTACGCTTAAGTGTGGCAATGCCCTTTGAGTGCAAGTGGTTTGAAAAAAATAAATATGGAAAAAGATTTGTTCATAGAAAAACGAACTTGGTACGCTTAAGTGTGGCACTGCCCTTTGAGTGCAAGTGGTTTAAAAATGAACAAATCTGGGTTTAATAAAGTTTAGTAAAATTCGGATATATATTTTAAAACAAAAGCTAAGCTTTTGTTGGGATGAAACTGTCAAATTACCTAATTAGGTACCTAAGCTAATTGATGTTATTTACATTTCAGCATTTTATCTTAACTCGTGGGCTGCCTGGGGCAGGCAGCATGCAGAATGGCCGTGTTGGCAACATTGAAAGAATGAAGGACGGGGCCGAACCATCATGAGAAAAGTTGACATCTGACGTTTTGGGGAGATGTCAGAAGGAAAAAAATGAAGACGAAGGGAAGTGATGTTTATGGCGTTGGAAGTAAAATAAAGTTTTAAAAGTGATAATAGATGTTTTGTTTCAGCGTAAGAGTCAATAATCATTTAGTAGATAATATTTATATGTGGGTAGGCACCTTAGTATGATAATTAACATTTCATAATGTGTTGTGCAAGTTCAGATTTGAATGCATTAAATGAGCTTACACTTTTTATACCCGATGGCAATTTGTTGTATAACTGCGCACCTTCATAAGTCAGCATTGTTTTCCCGTAATTAGTTTTAGGTTTGGGTAGTACTAGAAAACTTGCGCGGCGCGTACTGCGTTTTGTTGTTTGCTTCACTTTTATAAAGGATTAGGAACTTACATTTTAAACATGAATTTACAGCAAAACATTTAAATTTTTATCACGAAATTATATAAGTTTCATCAAATGAAATTCCTTTGCAACTGAAAGTTTTGGCGCGAAACATTCGAGATGAAGTTGTAAACATTAGCTGATGTAATGCGAAAAACACTTTCAACTTGAATTTTAATGCAATTTCTGGAATGTTCGTTGGGAGCACAGGAATATTGTTTTAATTTACGTAATGGCTACACATCGTGTTCGAGGTGAAAATATAAAAACTACGTGTTTTTAATATTTCCCGCGTTTAGATACTACAGCGTATCACACTTAATTATAATATTACTAAGGTGAAAGTTTGTGTGTGTGTGAATGTTTGTTACTCCTTCACGCTCAAACGTTAAGAAGTTCTAATTTCTAACTGTAATTCTCTAAAAAAAATTATATAAGTTTTAAGAGCTTAGCTCTTGTCGATGTTATGATGCTCCCCAAATATTTAAAACAGTCTTCTTGTTTATTGTGCCGAAGTTATTTAAGTTTTGGATGTTGTATAGCCTTGTTACATTTTTTTTTATTTAAAGAACAATCTAGAGACTACTACTATTACTAGGTACATAGAGTACTAGCAAAACCATTCGAAAAGCGTTAAAAGAATAGGTTCTATTCAAATGCTTGTAATATGCAAATATTTCAAAGACATGTCCGGAAGATACTAAAGGTGTAGTATAACTACTACCGAAAACTCGGACAGAACTTCTTGACCAAACTTCCAGATTGGTTTGAGAAAAAAAATTCTGAGTGTATTCCAATTACCTACTTACTAAGTAGGTAATTGGAATACATTCAGAATGTTCAAATTCGAATCGATCCAATGTTAGATGTACCTAAGTACTACTTAACTTAGGTACTTACATCTAACATTGGATCGATTCGAATGAAACTTGAAATTGAACATTTCAAATAATGCAAGCAAAGCTGCTGAATCTTGTTATTTTAAATACATTATTGAGGTATTATGATCTATATAGCTTTGGCATTGCTAAGCTGTTCTGTAGTTCCATATAAACATTATTCAGCACAGTTGGACCCCCACTAAAACAGCTATTAACTAAACAAACTTTGGAATTTAACTATATTTCATAATCTCTCTGGATGCAGAATAAAATACTGAAATACATCATAGAATCTGAAGTTCTTGACTTTTGATAGCTGTATTGTTGTATTTGATAGTTGTACACCCAAGCAACAGATTTTTTTCAAACTACAGCATAAATCTTATAAATCTTGTGAGTGAATTCGAATCACAATCCGATACCTAAAGAATAGAATAGAAATCATCTATTCAGCACACACAAAAAACTAATTATACAAAAGACGATAATTATCTAAATTCAAGCTCCACTAGGAAGCCAGTCGACCAAAGTAAGGCTCGTCACTGCTAGGAAAGTTAAATATTTTATTTATGAAACTTTTTTAGTTAAAAAGAATGTAATGTAATGTAATGAGTGTAAATGAGGCGAAAGGGGTATGGGGATCGTGGAAAACCGTTGTCCACCCTTTTGTGAAAAAGGCGTAATTTTATGTATAATGATAATTATGTACTTATTTTGTTAGTTGTATGAGTACACCCAGTATAATATTAATTATAACGATTTGTCTTCCCGCCTGTACGCGTTGTGAGCAGACAGCGAGGCGTCTATTGTCACCCTTATCACGTTCTGAGATTTGGGCCAAAGCTTGTTCGTAGATTTGGGGACTAACGTCACTATGAAGAACTTGCTAGAGGAAAATCAACTGTATAACATTAGAACTAAAACTACTTGTTTTACAATCACTCTGTATTACTAGAGAGGTCGTACTGTAACTCTGTAGTATGTTTGTTACCCATCACGCAAAAACTAATCAATGGAATTGAATGCAGTTTTCACCGATGTATTGCCAGAAGTCTAACTTAAAAATAGGCGCCATGTTGCCGCAGGTTTACTCCTTGGGGTGTCAAAGTTTGTATAGGAACTTTTAAAAGAAAAGTACAATTATATAAAAACTCGGTTAAAATACTAATGTATGCAAAATAAATAGATACGGGTCTGAGGATTTTCTAAAATAACCCCTAAAAAATTGTGAAATAGGGTTTCAAATTCTTTACGGAAAGCGTGTATACAACTCCCAACCTAAGCCGCGCGGGTCTGCCGTCAATAGTATTTTGTACCTTATCTTCTAAGTAAATGTACCTATTCATACTAACATTTTCATTAATACAATCATCTCCTACTAAAGCGTACTAGTTATCACACTATGTTTTACAAAAAGGCTTATGTGCTCGTGTTACTGCAAAATAAAAATCGAAACTCAGCCAAAATTAGAACCCTAACCCTTCGGATCGAATAACCATACTACTCACTAGGCCAGTGGCACTTGGTAAATGTTGATATAGATAAAGAACTTTTGTTAGTCCACTAGTTTAATTTCTACTGGGAGTTTCACTATCCGTATAGGTATAGAACTTTTTATCCGTAGAGATATAGAACTTTTTATCCGTACTACAGTTTTATCTATGTCCAGCCTTGTCAGGCCTATTGAATATAACTGCTAACTCCACCTATTTAGCCTCCTTGGTGCGCGTTAAACCAACCCTTGTGGCCTGGTCAAATTAGATAACTTTTGGCTTGTGGAATCACAACAATTTTAGCTACTAAGTATCCAACGAAACTCTGAAATTACTTTTTTCAAATGGTTGGCAGTCCCAAAAAGTTATCTCAAGAGGAAAGGCCTGCAGGTCTCAGTTGGCGTCGTGTTTCAAATTATTTAAATTACCAGTAGCCATCGTGATTGCAAATTAAATTTTTTAATAATATTATAATAAAAAATACATACGATATAACATAGAACCTCATCCTTTTTTGAAGACAGTTAAAATTTAGCTAAAACTTACTGAAAAATACATTATTTCCTGAAATGCCTACTTATTTCCCGAAAATCCAGCCAAATAGTGATTCAAGTTCCATAATTCAAACATTTGCCTGCATTATTAAAGTCGGTACGGGAACCTGGGGCCCTATTCGAAAACGATACCTCAAGATATACTTTTTTATACTTATATTTTTAAGTTTATAATGGTTTTTTTTTTAATTTTTTTCTTTGGCCAGCAGTGGGTTGGACAAAATAGGTTGAAGAAAAAAATTAGTTATTACTGACTAGCTGCGCCCCGCGGTGTTACCCGCTGGAAATAGTTCCCGAATTTACCACACTTTCTTACATATGTATGTTTAAGTAGCCTACGTACTCGTATTAATATTTCCAGGTTACCTCTTATCATTTACCTATATTAGGTATTAAAAGATGTCCTTTTAATTCTTATGCTTCATGGTCTTATAAAATGTCTTCCGCGTTTACCTTTTCTGTGAATAAGGTGTACGGGTAGCAAATGTGCTGAAATTTGAATTCAGCTGTGTATTTACGACCAAAATGTTTTTTTTTTTTTTCTTTTTAATGCTTTCGTATTCTGAGTGTTTTGGCTGTATCCACATGTTCCGACGATAAAAAGCCAATTAGGCATAAAGTGTGCTTTGTGGTAAGTATGGTATGTCAGAGAAACAAAGAAACACACAGGAACAAAAAATATCTACACTTCTTAACCTAAACAACTAAATAAATAAAAGGAACTCTGTATTCTATCTAAAATATATAAGTATTTTAACTAAAGATAGAAGACAGAGTTCAGGTCACCGACCGCAGGTAGAGTGCCCAAAAGGCTGGCAACGTTACCTCGTTGGATCGCTATACTTATCCTCTGTCCGAGGTAAGCACCAGCCCTTTGGTCATTGGTTTCGTCTATTAGCCTCTTGGAAATTTCACGATAAAGAAGCCACGCCTCTGGACCCCATGATCCTAAAGTTTCTACACCAAAAGGCAGAAATATATATCCATCTCCGATAGATGTATATTTCCGCCTTTTGATGTTTTCTGCTGCTGCCGCCGCTGCACCCGCAACCTTGGAGGTTGTCGATAAATGAGACGCCGCCAGCGTGTCCACGCAAGTAGCATCCCACACCAGCGGCCTCCCACGGCTCCAAGGAATCAACGACATACCGTCAGGCCGTTTACCATCATCACGTGCGATACCGTTCGGCTCTAAAATGGCCGGCACGTTAATGGTGGCAAGGGCTCGACGAATTATGTCGTTTAGACTGGCATGGCGGGAAAGGCGGCCTGCACAGCGTCGACAGGATAGGCCGTGATGGCCTTGACGATCGACTGCGCTACCGCAGTGGCACTGATGGGGCTCGTTGGTCGTGGCTCCAATACGCAGACTAATGTCAGAAACATCTGACAGGGGACAATTTAGAATTTTAACTAGAACATCTTTTAATGCATCGTCCAAATTAGATAAAAGGTCATTAAACTTCCAAAGAGGGCTGCATCTAAGAACATAGGTGAGCTGAGGCACAAAAAGACAAAACCGAATGATATGAAAAGCTATGTGACGGTGAATTTTGGATAATCGCTCAGAATAATCATCGAATTTCGCACGCTGCTCTGTGATGAATGATGGAAACGATTCATCTAGAATTGGGGCACCTAACAGGCGTAGTTTTTTTTGTAATAATTTTGATGTTAGGTGCCAAAAAACTGAATTTTGAAATGATTTCATCTTTTTTGGAATTTTGAATGGATTCATTTATAAATAATTCACATTAAGAAAAATTTAAAACCAAACCGATGTCATGAAATTTGTTGATAATTGTTTTTAAATCCGATAAAACTGTCTCTGAATCGCCTCCTAAAGTGCCATCATCTAGATACCAAATGTTTAATTTTGAATTTAACGCAGAAATGATAGAATGGATCGCAAGACTAAATATTGCAGGACCTAGGGGATCACCTTGTTGGCAGCCGGTAGATGATGAAATGTTATGCGTTTTATAAGTGAGAGTGGATTCTGAACCGTAACATTGAAAAAGGTAGTCGAAAACTTCGGGACAACAATTTTGAATTTCATTTAGGATGGTGTTTCTATTTACTGAATTGAATGCGTTTTTGACATCAACCTTCAGCAGTACTTCACCTGCATCTCTTTTTAAAAAAGTTCTTACTGAATGAACGGCGGCCTCACATCCACCCCTGCTGCCGAAACCTAGCTGTACTGGTTGAAACCTTGCAGTCAGTTGGGGTAGAATGTTTTTGCAGCAGATTTTCGAGGCTATGCGACGAAAGGTATAACCCACTGCAATGGGGCGAATGCCACCGTCCTTTTTCTTTAGGGCACACAAATTTGCCCCGTAAAGCATATGGGTAATGTCTCCGTTAACTTTTCCTGCAAGCATCAAATTGATGACAGCAGTTAAATTCGTTAGAACAGCTCTACCAGTGTCCCCTTGAATATTGACTAGGTCTTTAAGATGTTGTGGTGTGATACCATCAGGGCCACCGGCAGAACCATTTCTAAAGGACATAATCGCTGCATATACATCTTTATTACTTGCATAGATGGGCTGTTGTGTGTCACCTAAAGGAGATGAGGTAATTTGTACTGGAGAAGGTGGATGTTTCTCTACTAGAGCCCTAAGTGTATCTGGAGTATCTGGAGCTAAGATATCACTGCTAAATAACAAATTCGAAGCTCCTTTGATATCTCCGTCACTTACTTTGGACTCTATTCTGTGAATGATATCGTGGGACTGTGTGAAAAGCGGATGTTGAGCGTATGTAGAGTCTGATGAGCTATAATTTTGAAGGCAGTTACTCTTGATGGATGAAGTCAGTGAAACATTGGGTTTTCTATCAGAATGTAAAATTTGATAAGAAAATGAAAAAAGGCTCTCCCAAGCTTGAATTGAATTTGCCGAAATGATTTGTTTTAATCTTGTACAAAAATTTTGAGCTACTGAATGACGAGCACCTTTAGGAATGCGTTTCACTAAAGGTACTGTTGATTTTAAATGTGATAAGGTTTGCCAAAAAGGATCTTGTAGCGGAAGGGAAGCATGAGAAGTACTAGCAACGGGGGAGTGAATGAGTGGGAGCCTGTTCTCGCTTAATGTGGTTGATGATTTATGGACTTTTCCGATATGAATATTTAAACCTTTTATACCTTTAAAAAATTTTGGATGTGAGCACTGAGAGCATTGTATGAAATCCGAGGATGAGGGAGTAATCGAATTGGTTCCTGAATTACCTGTGGTCTGTGACATGTTATGCTGAAAAAAAACTATGTACAACCTAAATGCTACAAGACTTACAAATATTAGCGATAAGCAGAAAAAAATCATAAAAACACAGCATAAAAACAAGGACTAGAAAATCACAACACAAACTGAAATAAATGTCAATTCAGATGATGCGCTGCGTATGTCGGGCTCCGCTAACGAGTAGTTGTAGTAGGTTTTTACTTTACTTTTTACTTTTTAGTTTTTAGTTTTTAGTTTTTAGGTTTTTTTGCTTTGTGGTAACTTTTATGTAGGTACCTATACTTTCTTGCATTTTTGTACTGAAAAATTATGCAAGCAAGAATTATTTACATTTGCTTGGTTGATGATAGTAATGATAAGATCATTAATTATGGTTTTGAGAGCTACGTATGCTTTTGAACAGTAAACAATAATAAAACAGGTTTTACGATCTGAGGTAGTAAAGGCTTACCTACGTGGTTTTATTCTGTTGGTAAAATGTGCATAGAATGCTTTTCATTTTTATGGCAACGTTCTGTGCGGTCACAACTTGGATGAGTGACCGCAAGTGACATTATCAGCTTTCATGTTTCGGAGGGCACGTTAAATTATCTTTCCCGGTTTTTAAAGGTCGTTAAACCATGACGTAGGCGGTCTAAAAACTCCGTTGCTCATACGAACGAACGAACGCATGTTAGGTAAAACAACAAAATTATAGAGAAGCACCGTTATTATCGATATAGTGACTGAATATCTGACTGTTGAATATTTCCTCTCAAATATTTAAGAAGCGTTTCAGTATTCGTTAGTCCCTTGTTTTATCTCAAAACTTCGATATAGATATAATATGTCCAATAACAAGCAAATTAAACGACATAGCCGCAACTAATAGGAAAGTAATATACTTTGTTATTGCGCTGTAGGAATAGCTTGTAGAAACTTTATCAGTGTAATACGTTCTTGGGGTATTAAATTGCATTCGAATCTCCTGGGACGCACTAAGGAATGTGGTTAGAGGTTATAGAAACCTAAGAAGCACTTATTTACTAATTTTAACCGTAGTTAGAACAATGTAAAGCTTAGTTTCGATTGTTTAAAAGTACTAGTCTACCATACTTACTTAAAGCGCTTCGATATAGGTTGTTGCATGTTTTGGGTTGGTCAAGTAATATGACGTTTTCTCGGTTACAAAATGCGGTAAACAACATTACCCGCTGACTGTCAAAACACAATGGGTTAATGCCTAAATTCGATACTTCTCTGCTTCGTATTGTACCTACGATAAATCGTCGTTAATGACAAAGCCACAAAGATTTTTAGTCCTTAAAATTCCCTTCATCATATTTGCGTATTCAACAACTAACTCACACCAACTTACTCTGCTTATTTATTTTTTCTTGATAAAGCAATTGCTTTTCATTCAATATATATTATTTGGGTTCAAAGCAAACTTTCTAATCTTCCAACACTGCGTGTAGAACAGTAATAAACTCAGTTATTTTATATCATTCCCCAGCAAGAAAACCAATATGGCGATTGGCAATTTGCAATAATGTTTCATGCCTCTTTGATTCCGATATTTATGCTAAAGATCACCCAAGCATACTCTTTTGATTATCTCGCAAAAAAGACTTCCGCTTACCAAAGAGAACCGAAATGTTATTGAAAAGCCGAGAATTGTTCAATATAATAACTAAAAAACTAGAAAGACACCGTAGATTTTATTTACAATAAGTCATCGTAGTAAAATTCAAACTTTCGCGATCTATAGAAATAATTTTAATGAATTTAACAGGGTCAAATGGCGGAAGCGAAGAGAGGCCTATGCCCAGCAGTGGGATGAGAAGGGCTGATGATGATGATGATGATGAATTAGACAGTTTACCCGTGACCACGAGAGCTGTAAACGCACTCAAAACATCGGGAAATATATAAATAGTCATCATTTTGAGATATTTTACTATAAAAGTTACTTAAGTCATGCATGAACATTTTTATTTAGTTATATTATTATGTAAAAGTGCGGAGGGCGTCGGCAATACAAGCCGATTTGCACTCTCTAGTACCTACATTTCAGTACAATACAAGCCGTCCACCGCGTTGGCGTTTCCTGTCACTTTAAACCATGTGGAAACAAAACTAGACTAAACTAAACCTCATTAAATTACAAAGTAGCAAGTACAACAACCGATAAGCTCAATGTGACGCCAAAACAGGGAATTATCCGTACACACTCAACAACTCAGGCACCTTTACATGCGTCAGCTAAAATATTATAAGCTTAATTGTTAGTGGCCTAAAGAGCAAAATAGCGTGCCTAATTTTTGACGAATGGAGCATAGTTTTGCTGGTAGTTGTTTAACGGTGCTAGTAAATCAAGACTATACGCCTATATTCAAAGTCGCGTTACAAGCCCCGCGCACGCAAACCTATATTTTACCGGAGTACCTTCATACATAAAACATTGCCAAGTAGGATATTCTCTAAACGAACATTCTTTTCACGGCATAAATTTAAATAATCAATGTGAAGGGAAAATGGCTGAAAAATCTGAACATTTTGGGATGTTAATGTTGGACATTATAATAGCACACGGGAAATTACTCACGTAAAATTATCGTCGATTTAGGTACCGACAATGTTTCGATTCTTCCGGAGAATCTTCATCTGGGTATGAGTGTGGTCACTCCTCGCGGTCGCGTCTCACACTCATACCCAGATGAAGATTCTCCGGAAGAATCGAAACATTGTCGGTACCTAAATCGACGATAATTTTACGTGAGTAATTTCCCGTGTGCTATTATAATGTCTAATACAACTCACGATAGTTTTGAAAGTTAATGTTGGTCTTGGGGATACGAATTTGTATTTTATTAATATTTTTTGCTATTCGTCTACCTACATTAGGAGTAATCATCATTATTTATGTAAAGCTTTGAAAGAGACAGCGGATGTTAGAAGGGTATACGAACGCTGATTAAAATATAAAGTAGGAAATATTATACGAAATAATATTTCATGTCTCCTTAGTGAAATTTCTCGCGGAAGTTATTCAGAGTTGTTCTGAAGATTCAATTCAGGTATTTTTTGTGAGCAAAAACTTGTGAACATAGTTTAGAGTTTTTGTATAGCTTGTATTTAAGACCAAAAAAGTTAAGAGTGGTAGACCACTACAAAGATGGCGTGGAGTGGAGGATGAGTGGACGTGCATCTTCCAGATTAGCCTAATACGACCAAGTATAGAAACGCTGGAAAGAGGGGCCTTTGCCCTGCAGTAAAACAATATACCTAGGCAAAAATAAAAATAATAAATAATAATTATGTGAAGTCACGAAGAGCTACATTACTTATTCCCATCTGAGCGGTTACTTCCCAAAATGTTGGACATATAGCAGCTATGACAATCATCAGTCCATTACAATTGGAAAAAACTTCCATCACTATAAACTAAAAACATTAAAAACATAGTAGGTACCTATGTACTCAGAAACATAAAAACTACGTCCGGAATTGGTAATTACATTCTACTGTAAAAAGCAAAATGGCTGTTCTCAATTCCGTTGAGTTTAAAGTATAGAAAACGAATAGAGAGAAGTGCCACTAGGGAAACGAATAATGGAGCATGTAGGTAGGTAACCACAGACCTAGTGCTCGATCCAATGCGGTCAGACATTCCAGTAACCTCTATCTAGATTTCAGTTTGTGCGCAACGCTTTTGTTAAATAGAATGTGCGGGTGCCGTTTGATCTATAAAACTTTAAACACGTACCTATTACACATTTGAGTCCTTTATTAGGTCTACCTTATCTCTTTTCTTTATACAAAGTCTAGTAGCCTCTATATACTTAAACCTTTACTTATCGTTCAAATTAGTTGCATTACATTATGTTAGTGATCTCCAGAACTACAGACCTACGTCTTTATCAGGCACAAGCTGTCCCAGCAAAATTCGTTATGCCAAAATGATTGAAACTTGATTGAAAGCAATCGATTTGACAATTGTTATCATTGAGATGGTATGAACATTTTGTATAATGATTTTTCTTTTATTTTATTTGATCTTCAATTTTCCAATGTTTTAGTAATAGTTATTCTGCTATACGGGGCGGAAACAAATCGCAGAAGGACCACTTTTCACGAAAATCTGGTTCTTTAAATCAGAATTTAATTTTTCAAAATCGGTCCACGATTGATGGAATAAGTATAATCGGTGACCATTAAAACGGAACCTTCGTGTATTGCCCGTATGTCAAATCTACCAAATATTTAAATGTTATTTGATAAAACTCGATGAACAAAATGAAATTGTATACATAAGTAAGTCTAACATTTAATTTTCCTTCTTAGGCTCAGACGCAGAGCCGGTTTGGAAGCTCCAAGACCCCGGGTTTGACCAGGGCTACGGGTCGGAGCGGTCTCCTGAAGACGACTACGTGCCTCCTATTGCACCCCCCATCTCACTGGAGGCCTATGAGGCAGAGCTACGGACCGTCTATCCGTTCATCACTGATGGTAAGTCTGCAAATGAATGAATGGGTGAAGAAATGAATGAGTCTACGAATTAATGAATAAATTGGCGAATAAATGAATAATAGTAATAAATAGTAAGTGATTTTACTCCTGTTTATTCGCAACTTATAATCGCAAATACAATTAAAGATGGAGCAACAAGTTGACTGCTGGACACGTTCCTTTTCAGTCACACAAAGAAGGGTGGAAATACACTAAATTTGGGTTGATAGAAAAAGACAAAGAGTAATATTATTTGTCCCTTTTCACATGCCGCCTGTTTCTTTGGTTGGCTATGTTCCATATTATGACCTACGAAACTGAAGATTCACTACATTTTTGATACCTCTTGAAGCTAGCTGGTTAGACATCTAGGTCTGTACTTAGAATATTCCAAGTGTAAAGTTCTGATTTCAGTGCATATTTCAAAAATAAAGAAAATAGTTTGAGTCCTTTCAATACTATCATTTGTTACCTTATTCTTCCCCTTCTTTATCCTCTTTGCATAGCATAGACTATTCTTTGTATGCTTCAAAAACCATGATCCATTGTTCGCTCGATGTTTTATTCTATGCTATTGTAAACTATTGTGCAGCTTGAATGTAAAGAATTTTATTGGACTGAGCTAGTTTTTCCTAATAAATAGCGTGGCGAAATCGAAAGCGTACCTACTGCAGAAAAATGCCTGATTATATTTTTGGATAGGCTGAGAGCACAAACTTCTACTTGATATGAGCCTAGCACATATTTTCTGCCTAATTCACTTTTATATATTCTCAGAGAGGCTTGATTTTATATATAAAAGAGAAAAAAAAAATTTATTAAACCGACTTCAATTTTGTAAGAAGAGAGCCATTTTCTGCACTATTGAGGTGCTTTTTTGTTCATAACTCTAAAGTTCCTCATCAAATCCACAATTTTTTTATGGACAGTCGGCTCCATCGTTCAAATAACAAAAGAATCATCAGAAACGGTTCACCCAGTTCACAGTTCTGAGGTGTTACCTGGTACTACCTTATAAAAAAACTTGAAGTCGGTTAAAAAGAAGAAAGACGAAAAAATGACAGTATTTACTTCCAGTCACTTCTGATTTAAAGAAGAAGCAAACTACTCAGAAACTCAGCGCCACGCCAACCAACAAAAACTATTCTTAGGATAAGTCCCTGAGCGTACGGGTTTTCAAGTAGGAACATAAGCATCTTAGTGATGTAGTTATGACAAGTTTCACCAACTTAGTAAACTGCTTAGTAAAAACCGTGTCTGGTGCAAAGTATATTGGCTTTATGGAAAGTTCCTTGAATCTGATGATGAATGATGCACAAGAAGAGATTAACCTCCTTTGCATTGGCAAAGGAGGTAAAAAAGTCGAATGATGCACAAGAAGATATTTTCTTGTGCATCATTCGACTTTTTTATCATGAAATCTGAATATGCTATAAACAAAGTGTTCCCCTTTTTATAATCAGCGACCTAGCCAAGTTCATAAATTAATTTAGCTCAGCTTACAGATAGACTTACTTTAACTTAAAACGGTAAAGTAAAACATACCTACACTACACATGGTGTAGCATTAACGAAACGAAAAAAATGTTATAATCCTCAAAACGCAGTTGGAAATATTCACAAATCATTAAATTTCCAGCTGGTTTTGAAATATATAATGCAGATTGTGATAAGCAACCCTAATAAATATTGATTAGCATAGAATGCTAAAAAGGTAAGGAAAAATCTAGTTATAAACTAAAACTTGGTCAAGTGCTCAAGTGACCAAGTTTTTCCCGAAGATAAGGCCGACTAGGCTGAAAAGCATAAGTTTCTAAAACATTCCATGCCATTTTATGGACATTGAATAGATGTGGTCTCAGTCAACAACAATTAGAATACCGCCTGATCTCCACAATACGAGCGAACACAATAGCCAGGAACAGCAAATAATTATGCACAGTTGTGGTCGCATTCTGGATGCGTTCCGTCGTGAGGATCGGAATGCCATTAATCTTAGGTCTGATGGAAACCAAGACCGTCTTTAAATCGCCGATTTCGGTGTTCGTTTTGTCGGTGTAACTCAGTACTATTACATACTGTGAGCTTCAACCCTTTTCAGTTATCAAATTTAGCCTGTAGCTATTATTGGCTTGTCTCCATGTCCTATCCAGTTTTAAAAATGTGCAAGATTGGGAAACCATCGGTCTTATCCTATTTTTTTAACATGAGTTAATATTATTATTTTTATTATTATCACCATTTTCAATCTTAATCATATGAAATTAGGGATCGCACAACACGTTAACTTACATTCATAAACACACAGGCCCTCTAAATACGAGTCTGAAACGGACAACGCATCTACAGAACAGAAACCAAGTAGGTATTGTGTTTACCTTTGACACACAAGAGGTCGTTGATACTTGAACTGTTATTTATTCTGTGAAATACATTTGAAACAGCCGACTGCAATCCAACTTGAGTCCTTCCAATTGAATAACTTACTTTTCAAGCAAAAGTTTCATCTTTCAACCTGAACTTTTCAATTTGTGAATTGAAATGCTGATGTGAATAAAACTTAATCGGTTCTTTTAAGTGTTATACCTATTGCAAATTTTTCTTGCTTTGGTTTAATTTGTTTTTTTTTACTAACACACAGAGTAGACGTTGATGACGTCTAAATTTCTTTTCTTTGTATACTATTTTGGCCTATTGGGCCATTCAAATAATAACTCATATTTAGCGCAGATGCTCGAACTAATGAACATTTTGTTATTCCAAAAGTTGTAGTAAAATTCCAAACCAAAATTCTTTAATTTGCAGTCGAAGCATTTTCGCGTCTGTCCAAACTTTACTTTACAAAATCGAAATCTCTCCACGTAATCGAAAGATCGTAGGTAATTGAATAAAAATAGCGACTTCCACAAATCTTATTTAATACGAAATCCGGGAATAGGTAAGTACAGGTTGTTACAACATTATAGTTACACTGGTAGAATTGACTAAAAAGGTAGCTTTAATTAACATATTATTTTAAACTCTTATTTTGAACTTATCATCGGGACTTAATTGTAGAATTCAATAAGTTTAGAGCCCAAGCACACTATGTTTTTTGAACGAGCAGTCACTGGCACTGCGCGCTTTTGTATAGCGCGTCACCAGGCTAGTTCGAAGCGCATTGCACAAAAGCTGTCACTGCGCGTTTCGTTTGCGTTTGTATCGATACAAACGCGCAGTGCTCTTATTTACATCGACGTTTCAGACAAAATCGAGAGTCCCCGTAAATAAAAAGACTCCAACAAAAAGGGTCTAGTCTGTCTAACATGCCAATATTAGACAAATAATTTACACACGATTACTTTTTATAACTTTATCTAATTGAATTGAGAGAGTATTATTGACATTTCAAAATCTCAATCACTCCAACTTTACTCAATACAGAGCATAAGCCTCTTTTTGTATAAATAAACCACATTCAATCCGGAAATAATCAGTTAAACAAGCTTAGCCGATGTTACTCTTATTTTGTGTCGGCTGTAGGTACCTACTCGAATCCAGTCCTAATTCTGATATCGCCGAGTTTCCTCAAGTTTACTAGAAATTGCCCTCCGATTTTTAGGAAACATTTTATTCTCTTTTTAACTGTGAACGAGAAAAAATGTAAGTATGTAGGTAGGTACTTCTATTTCGTTAGTTGAAAAAATCTAAATGATCACCATAATTATATTGATTATCAATTGCATTAAAATCGGTTGCTTCCTCTGTGCTTCGGATAGTCTGTTTAGTTCATGAAAAAAGATTTTTGGCGTTGAATTAATTCACTGAATTGGAATAATTGAATCCCCAAGTAAATATTAATTTTAATGGATTAACCAACTCCGCAAATATTGTAATACGAATGAAAAATCATTGTAAAAGTAAAATGTTAAAATGAAAAACCACGAGTAACGATGCACATTGATTTTGTGAAAATGAAAACATTGTGAATGACATTAAGCTGATTACGGTACCAGAATATTAAAAGACTTTTCAGGTCACGGTAGATACAGACTGGGCGTTTACAGCGCGTAGTTTTTTAAGCTGGCAACAACGATGGATACAATTGCAATTCCGACGTGTACCTAATCGGTTGAATATGCTTCGCATTTATAAATAGAAAAATGAAATAATAATGTTCATTGGGCGGAGATATTTATTACGTATGTGTATAGAATATTGCCTGATAGTTCAATTGGCTTAAGCACTGCCTGCGGGTGACATTTTTTAAATTAATTTAGAGGTACGTGTGTTTAATTCAATTTACAATAACAATAATTATGCCACAAAACTCACAAAAAGGTAAGAAATCAGCCAGCCTAATGCTTTTCGTTTATAAATAATAAAGTCTGAAATCGTATAGTTGAAAAAGAATAGAAAATGTGAATCTGACAAATCCATTGCTAAAACATCCTATTAGCCTCTAATTTACCAACTTCAAGCCTATTGCTTTCCATTACGTCTTCGTGTCACACTTGAAATGCAAGCGTAACTGACGCGCTTATACAACGACTAGTTCATAATGAGATTCACCTGAATGTTTGCGGTTAGTTGACTAATTAGCAAACAGTCAATAATTAATGTTACGTATTCTGCAACACCACTCTATCAATATTATTGACATGACGTGACAAATTAATAATGTTGTTTCGAGTTTATGTGTATCGGTTGGTGCAGTTTAAGGTAATTAGCCAAATTAAACTACTACGGTGTAAATGCTCAATGACAATACTAATACCTACTTGTTATTTAGATATAAATAGGCCTGTGTGTAAAACAATAAATAATATCCTTGGACATTCTACACAGTGTCATCTTGTCCCAAGCTAAGCGATTTAATGCTTGTGTTATGGTAACCACATGAAATACTACATAAATACATTTTTTGTTTATTTTTTTTTTGTTTGTTGACCATGAGTACTTAATGTATTAGCTGCATTGCACTACTTGAATTTGAAGCAAAAAAACATCTAAATCTTTTTAGTCTTCAAACGTTGCACATAATACTTTAAATACTAAATCGACAATATTTTTACGTGTGTAATTTCAACTAGCAGCTTTTGTTTTAAAAGCCGGTGACTCTCCATAGTACTTATATTTTTTCAGGTCAAACAAAAAACAATTCGTCATCCCAGCCCAAAGCCGAACAAATGGAACTCCCGGCAATAAATAAAAAACTCCGCGCTGCAAACCTTCAGAAATTCAATTTCCTAGGGAATATTGGCAATACCAACAGATCGGAACGAAATGTCCGATGTTGTATTAGCTGAGCTACACAGGGCGGCGTAGGAACACACTTTGATGTCTGTTATTGTATTATAATAGAGTTATTTAAAATTATTTGGGCTGATATATTTTATTTTCTGTTGGGCACGCTTCCGTCTGGCAGTGGTTTGGATCAGTTGAGCTACCTATAGAACGTTTGTAACGATTTTTAGGTGGCTCAACTGTTTTTAATTACTATATTTTGTATAGTTACGTAAATATGTTGTAGTTTAGTTTCTATAAATAAATTATCCTTATTTTCTGATATAACTTGAACAATAATAATATGTATCCTTAAACAGAGTTTGCACATAACGACTGAAAAGATGATGCCTGGAAAATAATGTAACTTTGACCACAAGATGATGGTCCCGAAACGCAATTAAACCAGCGGCTGACTCAAAAAGATGTCGCCATTAGCCGGTAATCAATAAATTCGTAAGGTACTGAAAAATGGAATGGAAAAATTTCCGGTTATGCGGTGTTCATACTTCTCGGACAATCAGAAGTGGTTTTGAATGATTCACAGTACGCATCCAGTGTGGAATATATTTGCAGCTAAACTACAAGTGCAATTGATTCAAATTGACATACGGCAGTTTCCCTAGCTAATATTCGAAATGCGAAACCACAAATCCCAGGGCCTGAGCCAAGTGACAAACGCTTCGTATCTACTCTATTTACATACAGCATCATCTCAGGGATTTGATGATGATGAAATTTCCAAGGATATTTTTATTTACTTTTATTTATAAGCCTCTTCCATACTAAATTAACTCAGTTCCACCGAGTTGAACACTCCGAACATTCAATATTTTTACGATCCATTACTGAAATTGCAGCAAATATTGAAACGCTGATTAAATTACACACTCTTCAGCTTCTTATTTGATTGATTTTCAGTTGGAATTATAAAAGGAACATGAATTAACTGAAAGATACTAAATGGGGTCCGTAATTATTTTTACAATCATTAATTGTTATATAGGTTTAACTTAATTTTTTTTATTTTAAATACTTGCTTACATTTACAGACCTCTTACAAAGTAAACCTCATTAAAATATAAGTGTACATTTCGTTCGGTTTGATATTTCGGCAGAGCCTTTACGTAGAGCTTACTAATATTTATTTATTTATATATATTAAGTTTTGATTATAGCTTTCTCTGACGCTTCAGGAACATTTTAGCATACTAAACTCCATCAATTTGGATTATTTTCGGACCAAGCCAACAAAATTAAAATTAAATATTCTACAATTCAATATCAAACTCTCGTTTATTTACAAAGTGTCATAAAAAGAGCCTGGGATATTTCCTTACATGAGCCTTAAACGCCCAAATTGTTATAACACAAACATTACGCGCTCTTACGTACCTATATACGTGTAATAGTCAAAAACATCCAAAAATAAAAGCCGTTTTCCTTCCGCTGCGTTACGCTAAAGCAACAAAATAAAATATTCCCAATATTCGCTTTACCTCGCAATACATTTTAAAGGCTTTTATTAAACGCTAACAACAATTTTACCCTCAAAAACCTTTCATGGCGAGAATTGCTCGGGGTGGAAACTGCTTTGCGAAAACAATTTGCAGTATCAGGAATACACATCACCGTTTTATTGCTGTGTCCTTGGAATACGAAAGTTGAAGGAAGAAATGGGTGTAAGTCGTAGGTGTGTTTTGCAGTTATGCAGAACTACGTTTTGATGTATTAAGTCTCATCTCTTGTGAGTTTCATTCCTGTTAGATTTACTTATATTATTTTAAAACTGCGTTCTATCATCATTTTCATGTTTACAAAAGATTACAGTAGGTACTTTACATAATCTTATGTGCAAGACTCGTGTAGAATTTGTTAATTGAAGTAGTAAATGTGTGTGGTAAGTTTAAGAACAATTGATTAAGTGCAAATTTGTCTAATAACAATAGTTCGATGATCAGACTTCACTATCATCTCTTGCAAATCTAACATACCTACAAAGTACAATCTGTAACCGTTCTTGTTTCTCTAATCTGTGGTTACCTCGTGTACGGGTAAATAGGGTGTTATCACATTTACACGATCAATTTGTATGCAAGGTCTAACGCTCCCTTGGTATTGTATGGCTTGTAGGTTTTCCTGTAAGGGTAAAGCTCACCGACAGATAAACGGCGGTTAAGCGGCTGTTTTAACTACCTGTGTAATGTATAAATTATATTGAACTACTTTTTATGCAATATCTAATGCGTGGTAGCACTTTGTCAGCAATGTGGCAACGAATTTAAAACAGATAGTTGTATCAATGTAATCAAACTTTGTTTATTTTTTAAAATCATTATCTTTAAGAAAAACTAACTCACTAAGCGACTCCTAAAAGCTACCAAACAACACTGAGCTTAATTCCAACCATCTTGTGTCGTTATTATCAAACCTAAGAGAAGAGAGCAGAAATAAACTATGAAATTACACCACCAAATAAAAACCTCACTAACTGAGCACTTGCGAGCCATTCTAAAATCATCTAGCTAAAGGTACCTAAAGCTCTCAATAAGACTGCTCATTTGAACGAACTTATCAACCCGGAGTTTTTAATATGGGTTCATTTCTATCGGACTCGCGCAGGTAACTTTTGTTCCCATTGTTTCCAGATAGGGTTCAATACGAACTTTATAACATTACTTTTTTAACTCCCTTTTTCATTGGTTTTCTTAGCACTCAGCATCGCAGTTTCTTAATTAAACATCGTAGTAGGTAATCAATGTGGCAACGGAACACTCGACGGTGAGTTGTTTGTAATATTGAAAGTATTTTAATCTGTAGGTATGTCGTTTTCGGCAAGGTCGCCATGTAATATTTGAAGTATTTTATTGTGTTAACGTTCTGGAGGACGAGCGGAGTGATAGAGCTTCATGTTGAAGAATAGGTGTTTATTGTGTGACGGCGTAATGAGTTGTCTCCTAATACATGATTATTACTATATCGAAAGCTATGGCTAAATGCTGAGTGTGCACTCACACTACATGTTCAGGGGGGTTAAACGAGTTTACCGTAGCATTGGATACTGTCCTCCCCAAGTATCACAAATGTATGAAAATCCAGTGCAGCGCCGCCCCCGGTAACTTACATGAACTAAAAATACCATACATTTTGATTACTTGACACGGGAACGAGTCCAGTCCACAAAATGCCGTGCTTGGGGCCCAGGTATAGTGTTGTGAACTGGACTACCTTTGAAAAAACCTTTTTCAGGTAACTCAATGTTTAATAACAACATTAATAACTTTATTGAAAAGGTAACTTTGTTCTTCTGATTCTGAGCGAAACTTAACTTAACTTAGTTCGCCCCGAACGAGATCTCGCGCACCGTTGGTTGGTGGTTTATTTCGTATAAATGTACATAATTGTGTTTTTCCTTCTCAATCATTTTAATATAGGCATTATTTTGTATAACACCTGTATTGCAATATTAAGATCTAAATTCTATAAAATATCAGGAAATGTGTCTAGCGGGGATTACAAGACTAAAACTTCCAAAATCCTCTTCAAAGAGGATCGATAAGGATGCTTTGACACTAACCCATACTGCTATGTCGAAGCCAAAGACATACAAAAGCATACGTATCGACCTGTTAAGCTTGGTTCAATAATCCTCTTTCAATTTTCAACGAAATCGTAGCACATTGGACAAAACTTCCGGATCTAGGCTATTTTTGAGCCAGTTCCGACCACAAAGCCGACACTAGTTGGCAACGGTTGCACTTCCCTCTATAGTTTCATTATTCGATGTTTTCAGCGAAACAAACTTGCCTTTCAAGCTTCAGTTTCCTAAGAAAAGGTGGCCGATATAAAGTCGGTCGTAATTCAACTCTATGCCAATTTACCTTCTAAATATCATTAAGAGTATGTTAAGGAAGAGCGCTGCCTCCTAATACAGGTATTTTATACTTAAATAAAAGGAGGCTTCGATTACTGTTTAGTTTCATGTACTTTAAGTTAAAACCCAATAAAAAAAATTAAATTGAAAATTGAAATTGAAAAAATAAGCGAATAGCATAGGAAAGTAATTGTTCCAGATATCATCATGTCAAAATTACTAGTACGATCATTCATACAACACATACCTGTCAGAATTGTTAAACAAAATAAAAACGGGATTGCTGCCTTTCCAGGGCATGGTAGAAATTATCTCTGATCTTTAAACACTTAAAATCTAAATCCACAGGTTTGTCCATACATATTCATTTCTACATTTTCCAAAAATTTACATTCTGTTACAGGTTGCAAGCCCATCACCTATAGATATATTTCTTAGAGATATAATTTCTATCTGTTTCGCTTGTTAATTTAAAGTTAGCTTTTAAAGCCCGGCGCATCAATGAAATTTCAACATGAACTTATGGTGAGAAAACACCTTGCGGGCTGGTTCTAAATTATCTACGATAGCTTTAAGTTGGATAGTGGACTGTATTTGATATTATGAGACTATGCCTAGATCCCTAGAAACGCGGTTAGGTACTTCGAGCACTTGTAACGTTCCTGAGATGAAGGATAGAACGACTGCTGCAGAGGGAAACACAGGAAAAGTAAACACAGCAGTCCTAGGAGAGGAAAGCATGCACGTACCTGTGATCTCCGACGACGCGGCGAGGCGCCTAGGTAGGCGATGGCGTCGGAGTGGCGTGGCGTCACCACGTGGCGCAACAGAAGTTGGTAAAAGCGAAGCACAAGCTCTTGCTCACTTAGTTCTACAGTTTTACACTCACATATAGTTATAGTTAGCGGTTAGAAAGTATTACAGTTATTTTAAGTTGATGGGTGACCGATACTGCGGTCAGCGGTGCGTACGTGCGCGGTGCGGGAGACTCAAATTGCGACTGCCTGCCGCCCGCGTGGCGGCGTGGCGAGCGGCGCTCGCGTCGATGCGGTCGGCCCGTCAGAGCGAGACGGAGCGACGTGAGCACGCGCATGCGGGTAAGGAGAGGAAATAGGAAAGGATTCGTTACAAGTGCGTTCGCGAAGCTTCCTACTCATAATAATATCCACCATCTCCCCCTCCTTGAAGGGTTTCCTTCAAAAGCGAAAGGAATAAAATAAATTTAGCGAAGTTAGCGAGAAAAATATTGCAACAATAATAGCGGAAGTACGATAAACATACGAAAATAGCGGTGCGAAATAATTAGCGGTAAAATAATAATATAAAAATAAATTAGCGGTTGGATAAAAGTTATCCGAGAAATTTTAGCGTTATGGTTACCCTACTGTATAGGGAGCGGCGACAACTTTGTTGTCGGGCGGACGAAAGACGAGCCGTCACTCGTTTCCACTCGCGCGCAGCGAACTAAGCCGTCCCTGCCGGGAAAAACCTGGGATATTCTCCCAAGCTTCCAAGACAGGGGCGGTGCGTTTTCGTTATTTAAAAGAACAATAGTTCCTACTGTTAGCGGATTACTAGCGGTGTTCCATTTTTCGCGCATTTGCAAATTATGGAGGTATTCATTCTTGAATCGTTTCCAAAACGTTTGGACTAGCGAGTCCATCAATGAATGACGCGACAAGAGATTTGCCCGTTCTCCGCTGACATCAGCAGCGGGTAAGAAGGCAAGCGGTTTCGTCGATAAGAAATGCGACGGCGTTAAAGCGGTTGGTTCCGATGGATCGGAGCTCAGAACATACAGAGGTCGGCTGTTTAGTACAGCTTCGACTTGATTAAGAACGGTAAGCATCTCCTCGTAAGTGAGAATTTGCTTTCCTATCACGCGGAAAAGAAGCGACTTTATACTTTTTATATTAGCTTCCCAAATTCCACCAAAATGGCTTCCTAGGGGAGGAGACCTCTTCCACGTGATGTGATGTTTAGAAAGTTCGTTACTAAATTGCGTATAATATGTGTCAGATTTTAAAAACTCGAACAATTCCTTTAGAAAGGAATGCGATGCGACAAAATTTGTACCGTTGTCGCTGTAAATAAAACTGCAAGGACCGCGGCGAGATAGAAATCGTTTGAATGCGTCCAAGAAAGTAGCCGAGCTGAGGTCTGACGCTAGTTCGATGTGTACGGCTTTCGTTACTAGGCATACAAAGACACAGAGATAAGCCTTTTGGCTACGCACACCTCGTTTTCTAGTTGTAGTTATATATAGCGGGCCAGCGTAATCGACACCTGTGTGTGTGAACGCCTTGCAAGATTCAACGCGACAACTGGGTAAATCTGACATAGCGGGAAATGTAGGTTTAGGGTTAAGCCTGTAACATTTAATGCATTTATGAATGCGTTTGCGAATTAAATTCCTAGCGGATAAAAACCAATATTTTTGACGTAATATTGACATTAACAACTGCGGGCCTGCGTGGCTATTTTGGCGATGATAATAATCTACAATCAGTTCAACAACATGGCCATTCTTAGGCAAAAGAACTGGATGTTTTTGATTGTAGTCTAAACTCGAGTATGAAAGTCGTCCTCCGACGCGTACAATATCATCAGAAATGAATGGGGATAACTTCCGTAAAGCGGTTGAACAAGGTTTGTTCTTTTGAATATTTCGTATATCACTAGCGAAACAATTTTGTTGTACTGCGTGAATAATTTTGTTCTCAGCGATGCTCAAGTCTTCAGCGGTGATTACGTTATTTCGGGGAAGAATTTTCATGAAGCGAAGTACAATGACTGTGGATCTGAGAAACCTTAGCCAAGATGAGAACTTGGATCCTAAAGTGAGAAGTACATTTTCCTCTTCTGCTACCGTGACATGAGAGGTTGTCCTCTCTTCAGGCAGTTGGCTGTGAGACGGAGAAAACTTCTCAACCGGCCAATCAGCCAGCGGCGAAGACATCCAATGAGGACCATGTAGCCACAGATCATTGTTTAGAATTTGTGAAGGTAGTAAGCCGCGAGAGACGAAGTCAGCAGGGTTGTCGACACCTGCGACGTGATATACGTTTTGCGATGGCGAGGTAGACTGAAAATCTGAGATGCGGTTTGCGACATAAGTCTGAAAGCGGTGCGGAGAGGAAGTTACCCAACATAGGGCGACTGTCGAGTCAGAGAATATAAATATGTTGTCAATATGACAACGCGATGTTAGCGAATCATAAACGGTGCGTAACAGCTTTGCGAGAAGTACTAAACCGTTTAACTCAAGCCGAGCCAACGTGACTGTTGGTTTGGCTGATGCGACGCGGGACTTGGAACACAAAAGTGAAATCGAAGGCGGCTGGTCACCATTTGACACGTGCAAGTATAATACACAGCCGTATGCCTTTTCGCTTGCGTCCGAAAATGCGATTAGCGAGATTTGCGAGTGGTTTTCTTCGATCCCAACATGACGAGAAAACTTAAGTTGCGAGATTAGCGGTAGCTCAGATAGATATCTTTGCCATGAGTTGATTATATCACAGGGTAGCTTATCATCCCAATTGATGTGTAAAAGCCACAGTTCCCTGAGAATCAATTTAGCGTAAAGAATTACGGGTCCGACGAGTCCGAGGACATCGTACAGACGTGCGGTCATGGACAAGATTGCCCGTTTAGTAAATGCGGATGGCGGTACAGAAGTCGAGAACGTGAAATTATCAGAAGCGGGGAGCCAGCGAAGCCCCAAGATTTTGAACGTGTCGTCGTCATCGAAAGAAATTGCTTCAGATTGCCGGTGTGAGATGGGAATGTGTGTTAGTAGCTCGGGCGAGTTACTAGTCCACTTGACTAAGTCAAACCCACCAGCCTTGAACATCTGAATCAATTCCTGCGCTGTCACGACTGCTTTTTCTACTGACGGAGAAGATGAAGCTAAATCGTCCATGTAAATATCACGTTCAATGACGTCAGCAGCAATGGGCCACCTTTCTCTCTCATCCTGTGCTAACTGCCTCAATGTGCGTAGCGCTAGCATAGGCGAGGACCTGAGACCAAAGGTAACTCGTTCAAACTGCAAGGTTTCCAGCAAATCGTCTGGAGCGAAGCGGTATAAGATTCGTTGGTAACAACGATGTGCGGGATGCGTATGTATACATAGATACATTTGTCTAACGTCAGCAAAGAACGCTATGCGGTAAATGCGAACATTTAATAAAATGTTAAATATATCAGCTTGTAGGTTACAACCTTTATATAAAATATCATTTAGCGACAGGCCTGAGTCGGTCGAAGCGCTGCCGTCTAAAACGATGCGGACCTTAGTCGTGGATTTATCCTCACGAACTACGGGGTGATGCGGTAGGTAGTAACCTGGAGAAATACATTCGTCAGGGGGAACGCGTGTCAGAATACCTTTTTCGAGATAGTCAGAAATGATGTCGTTGTATTTTGTATGTAAGTCCGGAGATCGTACAAACTTCCTCTCAAGGCACGAAAACCTTTTCTTCGCGGTTATGTAGGAGTTACCTAACTTAAGCGGGTCGTCTTTAAACGGAAGTTGCACTACATAGCTACCATCTTCGTTTCGAGTGGTAGTCGAAGTATAGATCTCTTCACAGCGTTGATCATCGGGACTTAAAAACACCTGAGAAGGTAGTTCCTCAGTGGACCAAAACTTTTCCACAAGTTGGTGCAGCGGGTCAGCGGTAAATGCACAAAAGGTATGCGATGAGGAGCGCGGGGATATAACGGGAGCGTTGCCCATAACGATGTAACCTAAAGTTGTTTCCAAGGCAGCGGGTGAGTTATTATTAGCGGTTATTTTATTGAATAGAAGGATTTGACAATACAAGTTCACACCTAAGAGAAGGTCAATAGGACCTGGTTCGGAAAAGTCATCGTCAGCCATGGGCAGGTTACGAATGTGGCTCAGAGCGCTGACGTCGACGTGCGAGTCAGGTAGTTGCGATGTGATGTTATCTACAACCATGGGCTGGATGTGGTACTCATGTCCATCGTCAAATCGCGAGGTAAATTTAAGTGAGGTCACTCCCAGAATTTTCTGTGAGGCCCCTCCTATGCCTTGGACTTTAGAAAAGCGGCTTTGCGTTGAAATAGGAAGCGATAGGCGCTTACTGCATGCGGCTGATATATACTCACTTTGTGAGCCTGGGTCTATCAGGCATCTCAAGAAGTGAGGGCGGTTGAGGCTATCAAGAACCTTTATTTTAGCGGTGGCCAATAACGCAGTTGTTATTGTGTGCGAATCTTGATCATATGAAACAGTACATACGGACGTGTTACTATTCGGATCATTAGCGGGTGCGGACAGCGGAAAATCGACCTTATGCGCATGGGGCGCAAGGGTCTTAGCGGTTGTGCGGCTTTGTGAGCCGACAGGAGCGGCGGCATGCTCGAGCGCAGCGGCACGCGACTCCTGCGCGATAGCGGTTAAATTAGCGGGCGGATTTTTATAAGCGGGTTTGGTCTCAACACATTTGTTGTTAGCGGGCGGATTAAAATGCAATAGCGAGTGGTGCTTGGCCGAGCAGTGAGAGCAGGTGCGTTGGGATAGACAATCCTGAGTTTTATGTCTAATGCTTAAACAGTTGTTGCAAAATGAGTTATTTTTTATGAATTTATGCCTATCCGGAGGCGTCAGTTTCATAAAAGAACCACAGCGGTATAAATGATCATGCTTGTCACGGTGACACAAAGCACACTTGCTCTCATCACCTGCACTACACACCCGGTCAGTGTTAACGAATGACTTGGTTTGAGCGTGCCTGCTAGGCGCAGGCGCGGGCGCGGGCGCAGAGCGCGCGGCTCGGTGCAGCGGGTGCGCGTGAGCGGACGGGACAGCTGATCGAGACAAAACTTTACTCTGTTCTTTAACAAACTCAATTAGATTGGAGTAGGTGGGAATCCTATCCTTGCGATGCGTTATTTCAAATAATTTAACAGTTTCCGAATCGAGCCTCTGCAAAGCGAGGTGCAGCAGCATGAAGTCGGTTAGATCGCCGAGACTCAGTTGTCTAAGGGCTTCTACAGACGTGTCAAAATTATTTAGAAATGATTCTAAACTATTAGCGGTATTAGCGGTTAGCGGTTTAAAATTCAACAACTGATTAAGGTATGAACTTGCGAGTAATCTAGGATCATCATATTTTTGCACTAGTGCCTCCCAAATAATAGGATAATTCTCAGCGGTCGGGGGCAAGCGAGCGCAGACGGACGCAGCGGGTCCAGACAGTTTACCTACCAAATAGTATACTTTGTCACTATCTGACAAGGACGAGTTCTCGTGAACCGTGCATTTAAACTACTGGTAAAATAGCGGCCAAGAGCGAACATCACCATTAAACGATAATAATTCTATGCGGGGAAGTCTAGGTCTTGCTTTGTCTAATTGCGGTTGCGGGTTCGATTCCTGTTTGGTTTGCGAGTTGCTTGCAATTACTTGCTTGATGAGACAGTACATGATGTCAAAGTTTGTCCATTCTTGGTACCTAATAGTGTGCTTAGGGTTTATCTTTAGCGAGATAACGTTGTAAGAATCTAATATCTTTTCAAAGTCTTTATGTAATTGATCAATATTAAAAGCACTGTGAAGCAATGAATTTAATTTAGCGGGATCAGTTTCAACTTCCTTAGCGAGATCGTAAATTCCTTGCATGCGTGCAAATAGAATTTCGCGTTTTGATTCATACATAGCCTGTTGACACTTATTCTCATCATAACTATCATCCAAATCAGAGGAAACATCTTTCTTCTCCCTTCTACTCATTGTGAAATAACAGTGAAGCGAAAGTAAAGAGAAAAACCTTTATAGAGTATAAAATAAACAAATATTAAAGTTGACGAAAACAAAACCTAACTTTACTACACGCGCAGTTGAGTAAATTATAAGAACGTACCACAGATTAACAGCGGGCGCAACGTAGTTAGTATGGTTGAAACGCGATACAAACTATTGCGTAAACTGCAAATGACCAATACAGATTATGGAATAGTACGCGTGAATTTTGCGTTTCAATGGCGGAGCGGAGCGAGCGAACGAACAGAGAAGTCGGCGAAATATTATTATTTGAACCGAGGACTTATGTGTTATGTTATTGTATGTATTTGGAGTAGCTTGAGTCAGCGGAGAACGTACAAATAACGAAGAATGCGGGTAGCGAAACAGCGAATGAATACTTCGATAATTTGACGTAAATTACCTGCTTTATAGAAATAAGATATAGGTAAATTTGTAATAGCGGAGCGGTGCGAGCGATAGCAATATTTTGCATGCGAGTGAAAACGAGTAAACAGCGGTAGATACCTAGGTATACGCGATACGTTCCTGACTGATTTTTGCGGGACGAAATAAGTTGACCGTGCGGAGCGGGTGCGAGTAATAATAAAATATTGGTTCAACTTATTCGAATGGGTAACCAGCAGAATTACGTACCTATGTATAAAATAGGTTAGCGGGGTAAATTAAATAAATGTGAATGCAAGAAACTTAGTGCAGTTAAAAATGAACTGAGATTAGACTCAAATGTCCAGCGGTAGGTAACCTAAGTAGGTATTTAAATGAAATAAATTGTAGAAATGGACAATCCGGTTCGCTAGGATCACTCTTTATGGTGAGAAAACACCTTGCGGGCTGGTTCTAAATTATCTACGATAGCTTTAAGTTGGATAGTGGACTGTATTTGATATTATGAGACTATGCCTAGATCCCTAGAAACGCGGTTAGGTACTTCGAGCACTTGTAACGTTCCTGAGATGAAGGATAGAACGACTGCTGCAGAGGGAAACACAGGAAAAGTAAACACAGCAGTCCTAGGAGAGGAAAGCATGCACGTACCTGTGATCTCCGACGACGCGGCGAGGCGCCTAGGTAGGCGATGGCGTCGGAGTGGCGTGGCGTCACCACGTGGCGCAACAGAAGTTGGTAAAAGCGAAGCACAAGCTCTTGCTCACTTAGTTCTACAGTTTTACACTCACATATAGTTATAGTTAGCGGTTAGAAAGTATTACAGTTATTTTAAGTTGATGGGTGACCGATACTGCGGTCAGCGGTGCGTACGTGCGCGGTGCGGGAGACTCAAATTGCGACTGCCTGCCGCCCGCGTGGCGGCGTGGCGAGCGGCGCTCGCGTCGATGCGGTCGGCCCGTCAGAGCGAGACGGAGCGACGTGAGCACGCGCATGCGGGTAAGGAGAGGAAATAGGAAAGGATTCGTTACAAGTGCGTTCGCGAAGCTTCCTACTCATAATAATATCCACCAACTTATCACATGAAAAGGCTATTATCCCGTGTAGTCTACACGTATTTGCATGTCATATTCACGTCAGTACCATGCCACGCAATCGACAACGTCGTAGAGTTTGCCTAGTCGCGGCAATTTCATCTTTATGCTAGTAAAACAGAAAGGCATAAATTGTGAGTTATTTAAAGTATAAATTATTCAAATGACGACCGCTATTATTTACTGTCACTGTTTATTGAAAATTAGTGTTTCTTTTATTTTGTGTTCGTTTTGAGAAGGAACTTGTTATTTCATGAAATTTTCTTGATGATTCAATTTTAATTTTCACGTTAATTCTGTTTTGAAGGTTTATTGTTATTTGAATATTTAGGCTCCATTTGTGAAGTGCTTGAATGTTTTATTCATGAATCATTTTGCGTATTTTCTTTGGGAGAGAGTTAAATATATTTAAGATTTATATAAAACCAATTATGACAGTAAAAACAAAATGTGCATACACGAACTGTAAATAACTCTATAACACTGAAAGAACACGTGGTTTAGAAAGTTTAGCACGTGTCTTTTTCGTGCAGTGTCGAAAAATCTGAGAGGATAGTTAAGATGTTATAGCAAACCTACTACAGCTCAACAATGCCCCAGGCTTTAAAGCGTCCTGTTAAGTGTAAGCTTAAATCGTCGGGGTGTAATATTGTTGTTGTCTACATTTCATACTTTTCATAAACATCTAGTTAGAATGTTGGCGAAACATCATAATGGTGTGTCAAAATGAATAAAAGTAATTACCAAACCAATAGGAGCATCCCACGAAAATGTACCCTATTTTCCAACATCAGAATTTTATTAATTAATTTTGGAATCAGTTGGAGGCACGACCGACATGTGAATCGCTGTCAAAATTAAACTTTCGCAAAATAAAGTTAATTAGAAGTTTTGAAAGGATCCTCGTCAGAATTGGTTCTACGTTTCGATTCAACCAACTTGATAACGATACTTGATCCCCTGAAGGGTAATGCTGATGGTAGTTTACCCTTGTGAATGTTTGTTCACGCCGGACTATCTAGGCCGTAATATTGCAGAAACAAATTCAGCCTATAGAACCCTATAAACGTTATTGTAAGATTTTTCTTATTCAAATTGGGAACGAGCAAGTGCCAGTTAAGATCGTGGGAAAGAAAACGCTTTTTTCGAATAGTGTTGTGTTTTAGTAAGACTATAGGTATAGCTATCATCATGAGAATAAGCTGTGAAGAAGGCAGGCAGGATAGGCAACACACGAGTATTATATTTTATTTTGGTGATGCAAACTTCCATAATTATGCTACCTGTGTACTAACCATCGCATGTCTCATTCTATCTATATTGTGGATATAAATATATAGTTTAGTATGTAAAAGATAACATGTAAATCAACAATGTAAAAGCAACTGTAGTAAAATAGTATTTATATTTTACAGGTAGGTAAAATCTATTTTAAAATTTGTTTTTGATGAATGATTGTGAACTGTATGTTATAAAATTACTCCCAAAATAATAATCCAGCTTTGCCTCCGCCGTATAATATTCATTCACACTAAAAAGTAAGAAATAAACTGATTTATAAAAGCATTTTTTTAGGTAGTACATAGATATATTAGATAGTTTCTGACTTTTATTACGCCTCTAATCAAACTATTTTATTCGGTAGTAAAATATAAATATAATCATAATCACAAGCAATTTTAATTTGTATTTATAATTTTTTTCCTGCTCACGTTAATTAGAAACCAAGTGCTTCTGACAGTAATTTGAAAGTCTCATTTTCTCTGACGAAAAAGTAATATTTGCATATCATAAAATGAGAAGAAAGTAAATGTTTATTAAAATAAGTTTATTAAAAATGTTGCTTTGGAAAATATAATAACCAGGTAAAACCCGCTTGCTTATTAATTTTTAGAGCTAGTTCGTTCTGAATCACTTATTTTAATTTTAGTATAAATAAATGTTAAGAGGAAATTATTATATCGTCCCTGTAGTTGGAAAACTAAATAACTAACACATTTTGCCAAATCGACTTTATTGCATTTTCATAAAGTCCAATTCAAGCTGCATCTTTCTGTGTTACTAAAGTTTTGATATCATATTTCAATAAAAAAATAAACAAAAATGAACCTGTCAAGACGTCAAAGATGGAAAAATGAATTTTGAGGTAATGATAAAAAAATAGCGAAGGAGAAGTAGTTAACTCGGCAATAAAATAGCTAAGTGTAATTATGCGTTACTTTGCGGCGAATAAAATGCATAAAGATACTTATTCAGTTTTCCTTCGACACATTTCTACGCTGTACAGGAACAATGCAGTTAGGAATAATTAAACAAGAGCATTTATATAATTTTCGTGTAACATGATTGTGTTTTAAAGATACTATTTAAGTAAATTAAAAAAGTATATTTATTCAATTTTCTACAAAATCTCTCTAACTGTTTTGAATTTTAGATTAGGTAAAATGTAATATATGACTTTGTTCAATATTATTGGACCAGCAGAAACACAAAATGAACACAAGCAGAAACACAAATGATAGAAATTAACGGAAAAAGAGGCAGTATAGAAATTGCTTCATCGATCGATGAAGAGACTTAACACAAATATAATTAATAACACCATTAAGGCATATAGAGGCCCAAAAGTCTTTCGTAGAAAAACTTGTACTGGATCTAAACAGTTATTAAAACTTAAAGATGATCACGGAACTACTGTAACTGATCGAAGCCGAATCGTAACCATTGTGGAAGAGTTCTAGGGGAAACTTTACGCATCGAATGCAGCAGAACCAAACTCACCTGATGGCATTAGAGCTCCTCCAATTGAACACCATGACACGGAAATCTTACCACCTATCTTGCCGTGTGAAGTTACAAGAGCTCTCTACGCCATGAAGACAGATAAATCTCCTGAGGAGGATGGAGTTACTATCGAAATGCTTAGAGCAGGTGGAACTCCCGTTTTTAAGGTTCTCGTGGAGCTCTTTAACATGGTTTTGTACGAAGCTCGCACACCGGAACAGTCGAAAAATGCAATAGTACACAATAATGCACAAAAAAGGTGACATTGCAAAATCGGACAATTACCGTCCAATTAGCTTACTTACTATCACAGGTGTACAAGCTGTTTGCCAAAATTCTCACCATTCGCCTTACACGCCAACTCGATGAAGCTCAACCCGAAGAGCAGGCCGGCTTCTGGAGCGGTTGTTCGACAATTGACCATATCCACACGGTAAAGCAGCTGATGGAGAAGTGTCACGAGTATAACAGGCCCCTTGTTATGGCCTTTGTCGATTACGAGAAGGCCTTCGACAGTGTCGAACATTGAGCCGTGTTCCACGCTCTCTATAGCTGCCATATCGATTCACGTGGATGTGTGGATGTGCTCCGGGAGCTGTACACGTCAGCTACTCTGCAAGCTCGAGTGCATAGTCTAACGAATCCTGTACCGATTAAGCGGGGAGTGAGACAGGGAGATACTATTTCACCCAAGCTTTTTACAGCAGTTTTAGAAGATGTAGTAAAAATGCTTGAATGGGAAAAATTTGGAATCAACATCAATGGTCTCTCTCTGTCACACTTAAGATTCGCGGATGATCTTGTTCTTTTTGCAGAGAGCTTCGAAGATCTCCAGCTCATGCTATAACATCTGTATGATGCGTCTTTGGAGGTAGGACTAAAGATGAATATGTCCAAGACGAAAGTGATGGGAAACCTCTCCGGCACCGCAGTTTCTGCTGTTACAGTTGAAAATGTGAGGTTAATAGTGGAAAAATACATTTATCTTGGACATACTCTATCTTTTGGCAAGGACCATAAGAAAAAGGAGATCGAAAGGCGAGTACAGCTTGGGTCGAAATTTCCGAATGCAGCCCGCATTCGGAAAATTCGACGACATTCTGAAATCTGTCAACGTCCCACAGTGTCTGAAGACCCGTCTATTTAACCAGTGTGTACTGCCCACCATGACATACGGTGCCGAGACATGGACCCTCAGCCAGGAGGCTGTGTACCTACAAAATGAGGGTTGCTCAGAGGGCCATGGAGCGTGCCATGCTCGGCATTAAGCTTGTAGACCGAGTTCCCAATACCGAGAACCGAAGACGAACCAAGGTCAAGGATGTCGGTATCCGGGCAATGGAACTCAAATGGAGTTGGGATGGGCACCTGGCAAGACGTGGTGACGACAGGTGGTGTAAAACGTTGACAGAATGGTTGCCGAGGACTGGCAAGAGAAGCGTCGGACGTCCAGCAGCGCGATGGGTCGACGATATTATCAGCGTCGTGGGCCGGCAGTGGATCAGGCAAGCGTAGGACCGAGAAAAATGGCAAGAACGAAGGAAGGCCTACACCCAGCAGTGGGAGAGATTGGGCTGCGGATGATGATGATGATGATATTTAAAAACAAAGAACTAGTTTTATTAAAATCCTTACTCATGGGTAGAATAATAGGGAAATAGGAGTCAAATAAATAAATAATAGGTCATATTATTAATTAGATAGTGTAGGAAAATTAAATAAAGGCACTTAATGTTAGCTTTTTTATGTTGTATGGAGAACATTGACGAAGAAGAACTAAACAACTGACATGAAAAAATAAATAAGTGCTTAAAAACTTTGAACCTTTGTTGAGGGAAAATTACATAGTCGCTTTTTATTTTTTTTCTTACAAACAAATGAGCTAACGTATAAGACTGTTAGATTGAAAAAAAGGTTAAATAACAATCTATAACATAGCAAAAGATGCATAGTAAAAATGTTACCAAACAAAATTTTATAGCCATTTTACGCGCAAAAAAATAGTAAATTGCGTTTTTCTCCCGATTTTGGTTTTGTTAGTTATTTAGTTTTCCAACTACAGGGACGATATGCATGTATTTAACAACTCGTAGATTTTTTGAAAAGGTCAACCTTATCGACAATTACATCTCACGGAAACTTTTGTCAAAATGGTAGACCACTTTCTTGGCCCACCGTACCATGATAGGGGTGAATAGAAGAAGAAAACATATTGTACCGACCCCGTCTAGCTTGGGATAGGGACAGGATAATGATGAATGTGGATGATTATGTACCAGCGTTGTCTTCGTATTACAAAACACCCATTACACACAATAATTTAAATCCTTTTAATACTCTTTAAGACTGACAAAGTAAATAGGAGATGGCTCAAGAAAATAATATTTAAAAAGTAACAAAAGTTTCCAATATTTTCCGACTAGTTTAAAAGTTATTCAACCATTAAAAACGATTATTTTAAAGCATAAAAGCCGGAGCATAGCTCATATCAATTTATTACACCCTTCCTACCATTCATAAACGATTATTAACGGCAACTATGCCGCAACGAGCAACACCGAATATGGTGCATAGCGCAGACCATGAAAGTTTTTGCAATGAAAAACTACTTGCGAACCGAATTCTGCAGTTCGCATGATCATAACTGAAAAGATTGTGATTTTCGTCATAGCTCCGATAAAGTTTTATATACTTATAAGAAAATGAAATCATTATTATATCATAACTAGCTGCGCCCCGCGGTAGTTAAAAGTAGCCTTATTATACATTAAACCTTCCTTTTCAATCACTCTATCTATTAAAAAAAATCGCATCAAAATAGTTTCAGAAAATTTTGTCAGCTATTAAAAATCTGACTAGTTTTGTTGAGCATACATGTGATCAGTTAAGCAAAGGCTAAACGGATCAGCATTGCCGTTCTGCGCGGTAATGGTGCTCTAGTCAGTGTCATTGGCAAGCTTCCGTCTGGTAGTGGCTTAGATCTATTGAGCTACCTATAGATCGTTTACAGTGACCTATATAGCTCAACGGGTTCTAATTGTGTTTTTAAAGTTATGCAAATGTATTAGTTTAACATATTTTTCGAACGTAAAATAATTGATGCTTGAGTGAATTACATCGTCGGAAAATCGAGGCATATTATCAAGGTCTAAAATGCCTAAAGATCTGAATAATTGTATAACCCCACCTTGGGAATACATATTTCGTCATTTTTACATATTAGGTACATGCCCACATTTTGAAGAAGATAGCATTCCATGCGACTCTTCAATTCCTCTTTTACAACCTCTCTTTACTGCCTCTATTATAGCGAACAAAATAACACAAGTTATGTGGCTAGAGTGCGCGGTGATACAAGACACGCGATGGTTGACTGAGCGAACGCTATGCGGTCATTTTAGAACTATAACTCGTAACATAGTTACATGCAAGCTTTTCAGAGAATTCTATGAATAATTACGTTTTGCGGACTTAATTCTTGCAAAGGTTATGGAACTGCATTTTTAGCGCTATTTAGTTGAAAAGTATGCATGATCATCATCAACATCATCCACAGCCTGACTTTACCCGCTGCTGGGCATATGCCTCACCAAGTTTGTGCCATCCACCACGGTCCTGTATGCCATTCGCTCCATTGACGTCCCGCGACGTGGACTTTATGTCGTCGACCCAGCTCGCCACCGGTCGCCCGACACTTATTTGACCTATCCTCGGTCACCATTCAGTCATGGTTTTGGTCCACAATGTGCCCTGACCAAAAAAAAGTAAATAAAGTTTGTATTTTTTGATGTATGGGAACAAGATAACTGTTTTTTTTAATAGTTACATTTTAAATCAGGTAAGTATAATAATCAGAGAGTTGCGATAGTAGAGGTTCATTATAGAGATTGGTTCTGTCATGTAATAAAATCGTTGAATCGCTTAACGCGAATGGTATTATCTAATAATTATCAACACATCTGTAGATTTCGATAACTTTGTTCGATAATTTCACCTAATTTTTGTATCTACAATGTTTATTTTATTTTCAATATTGAAAATGTTTTTCTTAAACTTCAAACATCTATGAAACTTCTAATCTCCTTTTACCTTTATGTAGAAAGTTTATCTACATCTCAGATGAACACAAGCCTTCCAGCATCTGTATTTACAAGCATCTTGTAAAAACATTTTTCCTTTTAACCCGCTTTTACGAAATTTTCCTCCAAACTTACAATGTTAGAATTTCGAAGAAAACATTCAAGCGATGTCTTGCCTCATCATTTGAGGCAAAAAAATAAAATAGATTTAATGTCTTAGATTCTCAAACATTTTGACATTATAAACTAGTAGTTATAAATATAAATTTATTTGAGGTAAAAGGGAGTCCGATAAATTACAAAAAATATAACTATGCGACTGTATACGTCCGTATTGACAGTTGAATATTGAAATTGAACTAAAGCATTGCATCGTTTGTTAATATCCGTTTCGATGCATTAGTTCAATTTGCGGTCAAAATATTCTGGACATGAAATATCGTTGTGGAATGCATGTGAATGCGACATGACAGCGCTATTAGAGTTTTCGAACATTGAAAGGACTGTCCGCTCGTAAACGAATAAAACATAAACAATGCCGCTTACCAAAGACCCTCCTCAAAACTTAGGGGGGAAAATGTTCTTTTAAATTACGCGTCAAAAAGTAGCTATGCCTGAAACTAAAAGCTATGAGTTATATGTACTTATTTGTTTTTAATAACCTCTCTGGTTCCATTAAAAGGGCAAAAGATTTTCAGTTAAGTATTAAATATAGATAGATTTGTTGATAGCTTTTATTCTATTCTATTCTTGTTTTTAATTTACTTTTTATATCAAGAATGAAGTATCTTAAAAATCAGTTGTTTAAATGTGACGTATTAAATTATTTATTTGACACAAATTACAAAAATACCTAATGCACAATTGGCAAGCATAATGCCAATGACATTTTCTGTCTGCTAACCAAACACAAAATCTAGGAAAATAGTAAAAGGTAAATTATGTATAACAAAGGATGCAAATAATTGTCATGATTGAATTATACAGGTGTAAATGGCACCAATACTTACATTCACGCATGATTGACCCATATAAAACTGATACTGATGAACTTTTGCATGGGTGGATACAAACGCGCGGGCGGCTGCTTATTGCAGTGACAGGTTTTAAGGAGCGGATCACGCGCTGCGTTTTGTCCGCTAAATAGAAATACTAGTTGACATCTCATTAAGCCCAGTCCATCTATACTAGAATCGTGACCAGCTAACTTTGCCAATATCCGAAGTATGGACAAACTGGGGCACTCAGCTGTTGTCCTTTCACGAACTATAACAATGCTAGTTATAGTTGTTTTGTAACGCTATTGATTGATAAATCTGTGCGTACTTTTTGTCATGTCTTGCTGGGAACTTCTTAATGTTGTACCTGAGCCTGTAGCCATATTACAAATTCTTTGTATAGATTCTCTTTTTAGTAGGTATCGAATGATATCAACGAATATCATCTTTTCACTTATCGTCTTATATTATATATGAAATGAAATCAAATCAAATCGTCTGCCAATTCCTATACATTTTCCATTGCAATTTTGCATTATAACATTTTTGTATTATAACATTTTTTTATAAGCGACGACGGTCTTGCATTCTGTCACGTAGAATGACAACTACTTGCAAAACGTGTCATTCCTGTAATATATGATACCAATTTTTACGAGAACACTCTCATAACAAAATCCAATTTGTATTTATGTTAGAAAATGAAATAAAACAGTTATTTGACGGAAATACACGGATTTGAACACGTAAACCCAGATTCGCAACAGACTCAATTTATTTACAGTTTCATCTGAATGAAAATTCAGATTAATACCGCGCAGGATAGATAAAGCAATTCTAGTTTTTACAGAACCATTTGCCGTTCAATTTGTTAAGAAATCAAACGCTAATCAAAAACTTATGATACGAGCAGCTAAAAAAGTGTATCCTAAGAAATGTTTTTGTCTGATTCATGATCGTTCGTTCGTTCGTATGAGCAAGTGGCCAACTCTGGTGACGGAGTTTTTAGGCCGCCTAAGGGGATTTATGATGACATCAATAATATTAATTTAGTTCAATAATATTAATTTAGACCATAGTGCCTTAGTTCAAACTCATCGAAATTTCAATTGATTGAAGAGTGAGTGAGGTTCTTATCAAAAACTATTACCTACTAGGCTATGGTCAATCACCCGTAATGTATAATTCATTTCTATCCCAACGTCCGTTCCAGCCAAAAGGGATCTTAAATTGACCGTGGATGGGCAATCCAACCTTTCATTTTCAATATCGAAGCTATATTAATTAAGACCAAGTATTTCAATCTCAGATGGAAGATTATAAGTCTGGCACAGGTAGGTACTTATAATCTGGGTCGGGACGAAAAGGCTGAATAAACAATGTTTAGTGATGGCCAAACAGGCCGTACTTACTTACACACACTGCGACACAACTAAGAAGAAGCGTCCACAAAATTCGTGAAACCAGAGCTAACACGATGACTTCTATCATACCATCATTAACCCCCCCGAAGACTCCGCCATTTTCAGAAAATACTATATTTCTAATGCCGCGACTTTCAGAAAAATTAGTAGAATAAAATAATTCGATCCTCTTATCACAATCCGCTAAAATTGCCGTTCATGGATTCCGTGACCGAGTTGGTAAGACCGTCCGGCTTAAAAACGATCGCTTTTATCATCGCGGGTTCGAATCCCGCGCCGGAACTGAAGAAAAACAAATCTATCTATTTTTCTTTTTAAGTGTGTCTTAACTTAAATGACTTTAGTCATGATCGAATAATGTATGTACAGTACTTCATCTATCAGCTAGTATAGCACTGTGATAAGTTTTCATTTAGTTTTAATTAGTTACGTTTTAGTTTTATATTTGTTGCCCTATCCTATATCTTTTGTCTTTTGATTTGTACCATTTTAGTGTTTTGTCAAAAAACTTTTTTTTCTTTTATTCCTTCATACATAATATACTACGATAGTTATTGGTAAAGACAGAGTTTCATCAAATTTACCGCCGCAACTTACAGTTTCTACCGATCTGTGTAGCCATTTGCTTATACGAAATGAAAACACCTGCTCTCTAGGGTTTGCTCCAAGTGGTTCTATTGTAAGCTGCTTGTAGGCAAAACACATGCGTATTATTATTAGCTTAGGGCATGTTATAACAACGGTTATGAGGGTGCCTAAGGGTGTTCCATTAGGACCACTACGGATTCATTTTTCACAGCATGAACAGTCAGACACAAAGATATCACTAGCTGTACTAAATACAATATTAGTAGTGCATATAGGAAAATTATAAAAGATTAAGAATTTTGTAGAAGTAAGTACATTACATACATTATGGGTTATCCCCAGATCCACTGCACTATAAAACAAAACATTTGAGAGGTACGAGTATGTACATTATTCTAGATAATATACCCATACGGGCGAAGGCAATATGGTGGCCAATATTTTAATAAAATGATTTATATTATGATTTTGATGTTTTTCGTCTATACTTTTCATCCTTGACAAATAGAACCGTAGTATCATACAATAACATACATACCAGTCTTTATCACAAGCTTTAAAGTTGATTGCGCATGTCATAATTTACACAGATGAAATAAATTTACAGGCTACTCAACCTGTGTACGATAACCGTAGAGGCTTCGCCCATTTGGGTGAAGTGCCCGGATCAGGAGGGAATAGCACTTCTACAGATGACGAGAAAAGACGGACGCTTACAATTCGGCACTGTACCAACCACAGTATAAATGAGCCACTTACTTGATTGTTCGCCCTTCCTCGATGCGAATCTTCTTCTGCCGGCCGGCTAATATCCTTTTTGTTCTTGGGAATAGCTTGAATATGATAAAATCCACCACACAATAATAAATTCACGGATAGAAAAATGTTCGTGGAGCACTCGAGCGCAGATGTTAGTTCAATGGAAAAAAACGAAGAGGGCGCTAGTGGGTTCGTATCCGTCCGTTTCGTTCGGTAGCTCATTAGGTGCATTATGGAATACACCGCTGTGATTGGTTGATTCGATTGCTTTGGTCGCGTCTTTTTTAAAGCAAGGATGAGAGACTTTTTGCTTAAGCTAACTTATGAAAACTGTACATACCGCCCACCAAAATACACAATGGTATTTTCATAACAAATAATAATGAAAAGAAAGGAGGCGATATAAAATGAAAAAGATAATTGTATGTTATGTAACGAAATATTGATGTCGAAGATGTGAACACAACTAACGTAATGAACGATTTTAGGGAATAATTTGAGAAAGAGAAAAAGTTGGTTCACCATCTCGAGCTTATCACTTAGAAAACAATAACGTAATTAGTGTGAGTTCTGATTTGTATCAGACTCAGTAGGCAGTAAACAAAGTTTTGTCAATGCTCGCTTAAAAACCGATCCGTTAGCTGTACGCACCGTAGCTACTCGTACAACTCCGTCTGGACCATTATGTAAATCTAGGACTCGCGCGAGAGGCCAATGCAGTGGAATCGTATGTTCGTCCTTGAGTAGAACTACCGCACCAGTTGTTAAAGGTTGACCTGGCTTTGTCCATTTTGCTCGCAGAGTTAATGATTGTAAATATTCGACCTTCCATCGTTTCCAGAAATCTTGCTGGAATCGTTGGAGAAGTTGCCAACGGCCAATACGATTCAGTTTAAAATCAGTCAAATCCCTATCCGGAACTGCGGTCAAAGGTTCTAATGTTAAGAAATGGCCTGGCGTTAACACGTGAAGATCATTTGGATCTGAACTGAGGGGACAGAGAGGCCGTGAATTTAACATTGCTTCGATTTGGATGAATACGGTCGATAATTCTTCAAACGTCAATGTTTGATCTCCAATGATCCGATATAAATGTGATTTGACTGCTTTTACCTGAATTTCCCATACACCCCCGAAATGAGGTGATGCGGGGGGATTGAAACGAAATGTTATCTGATCTCTGTCACATGCTTGTTGCATTAATGTATCAAGTTTATTGCACGCTCCAACGAAATTAGTACCGTTATCGGAATGAATTATACTAACTCTACCTCGTCTTCCTACGAATCGTCGAAGGGCGGCTAAATACGCTTCTGTCGACATGTCAGAAGCTACTTCAAGGTGAACGGCCTTAGTTGTGAAGCAAACAAATAAACAAAGATAAGCTTTTCCAACTTTTGCTCCGCGATGGGTGCCTAGCTTAATTCGAAAAGGCCCTGCATAATCGACACCGACAACAGAAAATGGTTTCACTTGATTAACCCTGACAGCTGGCAAATCTCCCATTAAGGGTTCAAGAGGAGTGGGGCGCACACGAAAACATTTTACGCATTTTGAGAGACAGTGTCTTATAGCCCTCTTTGGAGACAGGATCCAAAATAGTTGGGTGATCAAGTACTGCACAGTATTGATTCCAGCGTGACAGTTTTCACGATGAATTGCTTCGATAATAAGATAGGTTAGTCGGGAATCTCGCGGAAGTAGTGCTGGATGCTTGTGTTCGAACTCAAGACCTGAATGTGATAGTCTGCCACCTACTCGGAGGATGCCACTTTTGTCTATAAAGGGATTTAGTTTACGCATTTGTTTCGATAAAGTTTTACCTTCCGTGAGTTGAGTCATGACGTCACTAAAGTGCATCTTCTGAGTGCGCTGAACGTAAACTAAGAGCGATTCATGAAGCTCTCTAATATTCAAGGTCCTGGTTAAACAGCTGTCTACGCGGGCATTGATGCGCATGTTATTGATGAAACGTAGGCTATAAGCAAGAACACGTTGTGATTTACGAATGGAAGAAAATTTTACCAGAAGTTCATCCAAGAAGTGTGTATGTGTAGTATCATCTACGATTAAAGTCGTTATTCGTTCTTCAGTTTCTGCGAGAGGGATCTGCCTTTTATAAGTTTGTTTGGGCCAATGTTCTTCAGATTGGGCAAGCCAAACTGGTCCCGCCCACCATAACTGACTTCGCACTAATTCGCCTGGCAACATACCACGTGATGCTATATCGGCTGGGTTGTCTTCAGTTGGTACGTGGTTCCATGTAGCTGTTGGTATGGTATCCTCAATGTGACTGACTCGATTTGCAACAAATGTTTTCCAACGACAAGAAGGAGAATCCAGCCATGATAAAACAACGGTTGAGTCTGACCAAGCGATAGTGTTGAACTCTTGGATTGATAAAGCGTATGTCTCTTGCACGAGTTTTAGTAAATCAGATAACAGAACTGCAGCACATAATTCAAGACGTGGTAACGATATCTTTTTTACCGGAGCGACGCGGGCCTTTGCACAGATGAAAAACACTTCAACCTTGTTGCGGAGATCTTCTGTTCGCAAGTATACAACTGCTCCATACCCAGCTTCCGAACTATCAGCGAATCCGTGAAACTGAATCGATTTGACGTCGGTTCCTGACAGATGTCTTGGAATTTGTAGTGTTTTTACCAAATCTAATTGGTCACAGTAGTTGTCCCATTGCTGCATAATGTCTTGAGGAGGCGCTTCATCCCACTCTATCTTTAAGATCCATAATTTTTGTATATAACATTTTGCGAGAAACGTTAACGGTGTGAGAAACCCCAAAGGATCGAATATACGCGCGAGTTCACTTAGTATGGTTCGTTTCGTGCATTTACGTATCAACGGTTTGACATCAAACATGAATTTATCTGTACTCGGATTCCATTTTAGACCTAGGATTTTGATAGTGTCACAGGTTTCTGTGTCTAAGGACACGTCTTCGTTAGTAATCAGGCGTTCTTCGGGTGGCAAATCATTGAGCAAGTCGGGAACATTGCTTGTCCACTTACGTAGTTGGAAACATCCCTTAGACATCATTTGAATCAGTTCTTGTTTTGTTTGCTGTGCTAGTTCTAAAGTGGAATTTCCGCTAACAATGTCATCAACGTATACGTCCGTTTCCAGAACAGACGCTGCCTTTGGATAGTCCTTTCCATGATCCTGAATTAACTGTTTGATGGTACGCAAAGCAGAGTGTGGGGCAGAAGAAGTTCCGTAGGTCACGGTGTTGAGGCGATACTCAAGGATTGGTTCGACGTCGTTAAATCTCCAAAAGATGCGTTGATAATCGCGGTGAGCCTCATTACATAGTATCTGTCTATACATTTGTCGAACATCGGAAGTATACACGACAGCATGGATTCGAAATCTTAGCAAAAGTTCTACTATGTTTGCTTGGAGTTTTGCTCCGATGAGAAGAGTTTCATTCAGTGACACTCCAGTATGATCTTTTGCAGATGCATCAAAAACTACGCGCAATTTGGTGGTAGAGCTTTCTGGACGTATGACGCAATGGTGTGGTATGAAATATTTACCCTTACTCAAGTCTTCGATATGTACCTTGCTCATATGACCATTATCGATGTAATCGTGCATGAAATCATTGTACTGTTGTCGGAGATTAGAATCTTTACTGAGACGTCGTTCGAGTGCGTGGAATCGTTTGAGTGCGACATCGCGGGATCCTGGAAAGTCACTACGTTCCGATTTGAATGGTAATGTGATTGTGTACCTTCCGGAGTCATCCCGTGAATGTTCGGTAGCATATTTTGTTTCGCAAAGCTCTTCATCTGGGGTCAATTTCGTGGAAGTTGGAATATTGTCGAGTTCCCAGAATCGTTTCAGTTCATCATCTAATCGAGTTTCCACGCAACCGTTGTTAAGGAGAAATGATCTAGTTTCAATGTCATGAGAGTGAGTTCCTTCCACGTTTCCTGTCAACACCCATCCGAAAACAGTGTTGAGTGCCGATGGTGAGTGAGGTCCTCCTTTGATAACTCCACTAAGCAACATTGAAGCAAATATTTCAGCCCCGAGTAGTATATCAATCGCTCCTGGTAGGTAACACTTCGGATCTGCTAGTGGAAGATGTTGAACATGATTCCACGTTGTCGTGTTGAGCTTCATTGCTGGCATATTTCCGCAGATGTTGGGCAACGTCAATGCTTCTACATTAAATAACACTTCTCCACTGATTCCAATGTTCAGAGTAACATTCCCGGAGACTGCTGATGTGGACTGACCTAACCCACTTATTTTCCGGGGAGACCCAGTGTGTTTCAATCCTAATGACGCTGCAGCTCGTTCGGTTATGAAGTGTGCCTGACTACCGGAGTCAATCAATGCACGCAATTTTTGGAAATGATTATCTGAATCTTTCACTTCGATTATCGCTGTAGATAAGAGGACAAGTGACCGATCGCCCAGATTAGTCAAAACGACCTGATGGTTAACGTTTCCGGATTCGTTATGTTGTTTGTTTGAATCGTCTTCTTTAACCCCGGCGTCGGCAACGGATGCACTAGGACAGTCATCGGGATGTAGGAGAGTATGATGTCGTTGCCGGCATTTTAGACATTTAAATATTGATTTGCAATCACGCAAACCATGCGATGTTTTTAGGCAGTTAAAACACCAGCGGTTGGATTTCGCATATTCCACTCGATCTTCTATCGATTTTTTAGAAAAGGCTGCGCAGTAGGTGATGGAATGATTTTCACCACAAAAGGTGCATTTAGACATAGTTATGTTGGCAACGGACGAATTCACCGGTCTAGTTTCTGTATTAGACAAGAAAGCTGAAGTTGTCGGTTTCTTAGTCATGATCGGTTTTAGGTTTGGATATGACCGGCGTTCTGTGATACTTTTATCGGTGCTACTGAAGTGTGTATCTCGGACAAGGGCTTCACATTTTGCATAGAGGAAGGTTTTGAGTGTTGCATAAGTTGGCAATTCATTATCCGGATATTCTTGTTCGAATTCGCAACGAATCTTTGAGTCAAGCTTTGACAGGACCAAGTAACATAATATGAAATCCCAATGTTCTATTGGCAAATCAAGCCTTTTCAGTATAGCCAGATTTTCGTTGAACAGATCCAATACGCGCCGAAAATCGTATGCATTGTTTGATTGCAAAGACAGATTTTGCATTTCTTTCCAACATGTGAATGCCAACTCACGTTTGTCTTTGTAGCGAACAACAAGTGCATTATAAGCTTCACTGTAATATTTCCCAGTTGCTGGAAACACTCGAATAACGGCTGCAGCATCACCGGCTAGACTAGAGACGAGATAATGCATACGCTCTGTATCCGATAGAGAGGTATTTTCATGGATCAATGATTGGAATATGTCATAATATTCTGGCCAGGTCTTAATATTACCCGAGAAAGTGGGTAAATTTATCTTAGGTAATTTCACCTTTACTCCAACCTCAGATTTTTGCAAAGAGTTATCCAATGATCTGTTTACTTCAGCAGCTGTGGTGGTGAATCTTCGGTGGATAGTGAGAATTTCAAAATATATGTCATCCCAGTCAGATCTAATTTGATCCTCGGCTTCCTCAGTTGTTGGATCAATCACACTCAATATATCATCATGAGCTTCCTCAAATCTAGCAGCATGTCGGGCAGCATCACTAAAATATGCCATGAACTTGTCGACTTGTTGTTCATCCTTTTCAGCTAATTTTGCAACTTCTAATATTTTGGTTAATCGGTTAAATGCTAATGTACGTCTACGTTGCATTGCTGGCAGATCGTGAATTGTTTTAGATTGATTCATCTCTATAGATTTAGTTTTAGCTTTAATTCTTCGCATAGGTGTGTAAGACATTTTTGAATCGGTATAGGTATGTGTACGTGTAAGCAGTTTATTCTGTTTGAGTTAATGATAAGATAATTTTATGATTCAGATTGAATGACACTATAATGTATTAATTTTTAATGTAATATATATATATATTTTTTTTTATTATAAGTACCATGAAAGAATAACAGAGAGTAGGTAGTATTTATAACTTGTAGGCACCAACATCTACTTTCATAATAGCTTGTAATAAATGAAACTGCAAACTTGAAAGATAATAGGAATTATGCAAGATTATGTGTTAGGAAATATTAAAAATCAAAGTCTAGATTGCTTATAAAGTTTAGAATAATACTTCTGAAATTATCTATTTGACAATAAGCTGTTTGATCAGAATAACCCTGTTTTACACACTTAGAATAGGACCGCTTAGTATTAGTTTCCAAATAATACACTTCAATAAAATTAAATGACTTACTTTGATAGGCTTGAATAGAGAAACGATAGGTAGTTATGATGTTATGATCTAGGCAACAATTTAGGTAAGTACTAAGGTTAGAATTGCAAACGATGGAAGGCAAAGTACGGTATGAATGAGATTATTTGCACTTGTATTGTAATTACAATTTAACCCAGTCGAATGTATGTAACCAGATGCGATGCGTACGAACTATTTAATAAGATAACTGGTATAACGATAAGTAGTTGAACCTAGGTTTGATAGAAATAACGTTCACGTGTAGTAGGTAGGTATTAGTAGGTACGGTAAGCTTGCGAGATAAGTATCTAATACCTACCTGAGATTGACTGAACTATTACGAATTATTCGCCGAGTGATAAGCCGCGAGTAGTTTGTAGTTAGAACTTATAATGTAGGAAAGATTCGATGGTGGTAAGCTAATGGCGGCTGTACAGATCGGACAGGAGAAGATTTTCAGATGGAATACTTTTGTTAGGAACTAAGGTTCCCTGGTTTCGGCACCAATAAAATGTACGATAACCGTAGAGGCTTCGCCCATTTGGGTGAAGTGCCCGGATCAGGAGGGAATAGCACTTCTACAGATGACGAGAAAAGACGGACGCTTACAATTCGGCACTGTACCAACCACAGTATAAATGAGCCACTTACTTGATTGTTCGCCCTTCCTCGATGCGAATCTTCTTCTGCCGGCCGGCTAATATCCTTTTTGTTCTTGGGAATAGCTTGAATATGATAAAATCCACCACACAATAATAAATTCACGGATAGAAAAATGTTCGTGGAGCACTCGAGCGCAGATGTTAGTTCAATGGAAAAAAACGAAGAGGGCGCTAGTGGGTTCGTATCCGTCCGTTTCGTTCGGTAGCTCATTAGGTGCATTATGGAATACACCGCTGTGATTGGTTGATTCGATTGCTTTGGTCGCGTCTTTTTTAAAGCAAGGATGAGAGACTTTTTGCTTAAGCTAACTTATGAAAACTGTACAACCTGTCTACCAATTCTACCAGGTTAGTACTAAAATTGACACAGAAAATACAACTCGTTGCCCGCATGTGTTCACTGTTTGATACAGTCGTTCTTTAGGCCTATAAAACAGTTACAACCAGTCGTAACTGGATCGGATTTAAAGTTTATTGTGCGAGTTGTCTGCGCTTTTTGTATTTGATGCGATTTGCGATTTTTATAGATACTAGTGGCAATTCTGAGTGTCGCAAAAGCTAAACTAAGCTAACTAAAATTGTTGCCGTCCCTTTCATAGCGATGGGAATAAAAAGGATGGCAATAATTTTAGTTAGCTTAGTTTAGCTTTTGCGACACTCAGAATCGCCCCCACTGTCAGGTCAATACTGAAAGTTTCAATCATGAAGAAGTTGAAATAAAATATTAGCACGACTACGAAAGTGTCTACGGTGACAGTCAGAGGTACGTCCAAATATATATTTGGTGCATGCCCACATTTTGCAGAAGAGAACATTCCATACGTGACGGGTTGCAAGCCATATTCAAAGAATCTAAAATGCATAAAGATTTTAAAGAATTTGTCTACAGCACCTTTGGAACAGTCGTTATTATAATTTCTTATAAAATTTCATTTATAAGTTAACTAACATTTATGACATAAAATAAAAGCGTATTTCTAGCGGTTGGCGCGTTTTAGAAATGAGAGCTATTGAGATTCACATGATGCAGTTCTGAATGGTAATGCCATTGGGACATCTGATCGATAGCCTACAATGTAGCTGAAGCCCGTAGGCGACAATGACGTAGTTCCTACGTAATGGAGACCGATTATGACGCAATGCACGATTTTATCTTCTTTCTAGTTTACAAAACTAGTATCTGCCTGCAGCTTATTTGCGACTTACCTGAATAATGTTATTCCAGGTCATAAACAATAAAATATCCACGTTTTAAAGTTTCAGCCGTCAGTAGTTTTTGCGTAAAATAATAGCAAACATCCATACAAAATGTCGCGTTCATAATATTAGTACAACTATCGTGTCTCAGCGTTTGTGGTCGAAGGCCTCTGTAACAGAAAAACTTTTTTATATGTGTATTTGGCAGGTCGTAGGGTTTTTAAATACTGAAAGAGTTTAAAATAGATTTACATTGTCTGTTTCTGTAAAGCTTACGGCGAGCTTTTAAGAGTCTTTTCGAGAACTCAACTCATATTGCTAAGCCACAGCGAGACATGGACTTGCAGGGATTTTGAATGCGGTGTACTTATATCAATGGGTTTTTCACTGCATTAAATTTTATTGACCTTTATAGCAAAGAAACCCACATTTTTAAAAATCTAAGCTTGAGCAACTATCTCCAGGTGTAATTTAAAATTAGAATCAGAATTTAATTAAGAATTAAGTACTTAGAAATCAAATAATTGAAATCAATAACATATTTAGCAGGATCAAAAATATGAAAGAAGATCACGACTCCACAATATATGCCTTACTTTACTTTGAAGATTTCTAAATAGTTAACAGTGAATAAGTCTAAATAGTTAATAGTTAGCATTCCAACAAATTTTTTTTAAGTGCTCTAATAACTTTGCATTTTTATGTCTTTTTTCCCGTAAATCAAAACAATTATTTTAAAAAGTTATTTGTGGACTTTTTCCAGCCGATATTAAAAGATTATCTGATTATAATGAATGAACGGAAGGTCGGAAGTGGTACTTACCGCCTTTGAACTTCAGAGGCTGCGTTAAATTATTATAAAGTCATTAGGCTATGACAGAGGCTTTCCAGCGACCTAATTTAGTATTGACTTGATTAGACACAGCCAATAACACTCATAATGAAAACTAGTTTGAAATAATAGGTACCAGAAATGAATGAATTAATTAAAACTTTATAGTAAGTATAAACCGACAACCTTTGGATATAGAGAAACATTGCGATTAAAAGTATGGCAGGGGGTGTTCAAAAATGTATAGATACAAAGAAATTTAAAATTACGAAAAGTTCATATCATACTGATATTTAGTTTATTGCTAACTACATACAAACTCTACCAATATTTTTAGACCTATATCCAAAATAACACTCATCTTTTGTTCCCAGAAAACACATTCACAGTGGTGGTCGAGAAAGATGGCCGGGGTCTCGGCATGTCAGTATGCGGTGGAGGAGGTCTCGTCAGGATACGAAGACTGTACCCACCGCAACCAGCTTGGAGGACTGGCATGCTGGCTCAGCGGGATCTTTTGCTCTCTGCCAACGGAGTGCCTTTAGCTGGACTTAGCACCTACGTGAGTAACCTCAACAAAGTTTTTGTACCAGGGAAAGGACTTCAACAAGTCTCTTTGCAGCGACAATGTCTCTTCAGAATACGAAAACTGTACCCCCCTGGAGCACTGATATTTTTGCTTGGTGGAATGTCTTACTCTCAGATAATGGAGTGGATATAGCTGGATCTAAATCCAGCTACGTTAGCTACTTCAATAAGGCTCTTTGTGAGGAGATTTGAAGACTTTACCCACCGCAACTAGCATGGAGGACTAACATGCTGGCGCAGCGAGAACGCGCCCATCTGAGGGCCTAGCCAACCGGCATTCGCTATGAAACGATTCGATTTCTATCATCGCTACACCTTTGATTTGACATTTCTGATCGCTCGAGTTTTCGTCATCGAATGTCAATTCCTATACATTTTTTTTAGTTTCTAATCGAAAGCGATTGTCGAAATGTAACATGGCTAGGGCAGCAGGTCTTGGTAAACGAAGTGTCTTTAGCAGGACTTAGCAGCTACGTTGATAACTTTAACATAGCTCTTTTTCAGTCGTTTCCATTTTATATAATTATAAACAAATATTGCACTAAAAACAAAAATTATGCTAAAAGCCATATACTAAATTAACCGCGCTATAAAATATTTTTTCTCGTTACCTATTTGTAAATGTTTATTATTTTCATTTTATTTTGTCATTATCTCAAATCACGGGAACGATTCAAAAGAGAGTGCTCTAAATCTGAATTTCGAGTACCCCTACAGTGCTCTAATATAATATTTCACTTTGCACAAATTTTGTGACAAATGTATAAAATCTAATAGACTATTGGAACAACGTTTCACATTCCCGCAAAGAGCACGTGCAATTTCAAGGAAAATAAATTGTATTACATTAATTTGGGGAGGTATACTGTGAAACAAAAAGCTCCACAATAATGAAAGGTGTCAGTCCTCTGTGCCCTTTGTAATCTCAATATTCGAGTCAATGATTTTGGGAAGTCACGTATTTGAATTTCGGTTCCGTCAGGACGTGATAGCTGAAATTGTACCCACTAAAAGTAAAAGTGAGAGATTCTGAATACGTGTTTCGAATCAGCGTGGACATGAAGATCTGATGCTGTTAATATTTACAGGGTATTTCTCAGTCTCGTAGGATTACCACGAGGCTCTACTCCGAAATTCTATTACGGCCAAATCTCTGGCCTTGATGGAAATGTGAAATTGTGTTAGCAATGAAGTGAATCATTTTGAATTGACATAAACTTATGTAATCAGTTGACACTATGCGCATAGCTTTTATCAACGATTTATTACTCCAAACAAAACTTTAAAAAAAATATGCTTGGGTAAGACTAGATTCTGAACGCAGGCCTTAAAGCGATTTTTCATGTTCACTTGTAATGTCCTTTGATATTCATTTTCATTGATAGTTATAGTGTGGGGGAGATTGCTAGAGTATAGCGTAGAAATGTTGAATTATTTACGCAATGAAACATTTCAACCACATTTGTCACAATCACATAAATATTTCATGATAGTATTGTTTGTTGTTGTGTAGATATAAAGACTCAGTAAAAGCTCTTACCTTACGCCTACTAAAACCTAGGTATATAAGTGAATTACTTTAAACAGTCAAACAGACCTCGTAAAATAAAACAACTGTACCAAAAGACTAATTTTATTAGACATTGTTTCACGTGCAATTAATCACGAAAATGGCCGAGTTGTTTACCATTGAATATGTACATTTTATGTGATATTTACAACCGTTGTCCTGACAATCAAGAACATAAAAAAAACTTCCTAATCGCCTAGCCGATCAGTCTCTCATGATGATCTTGCTAATTTTTTATGATCTTGTTATGATGTTATTACAAGCGACAATTCGTTTTTAATTAAAGAAGATTATAATATCAACCTTCTACAAGAAATAACAAAAAATAAACTAAGTATCTTCTACCGTATACTTTTAAAAAACTATTTTTCTTCAGAAAACGACGGTACGAAAATAGCTCTGTACCTATATAGTGGCTAAACCTTAATACCTAGCTTTACTTTGTTGTTTCATATAACAAAGGATTTACTAACACAATAATCATAAAGTTGTTTGTGAGGGTACCTCAATCCAACTAGCCCCGATAACTCATGTACTAAAACTAGAATGTCTCCGAGCTTTATTGTCCTGCAGCAGGATTTAGGACATATAGTTTAGTAACCAATAAAGCTATTTTCTGACTGACCGACTAATACTTCAGGTAAACATTTTCTGTAATGAAAATGGAGTGATGTCATTTGTCGATATTTGTAAGGCGTCCGATTGGGAGAAGCTTTACTTATTAGCCACATATTAAATGGTAGGAAGAGAAAGCATTCAATTCATATTGTCTGATATCTTTCTTTGCATTCTAAAGTTCTAAAACCGCGAATAAATATTTATCGTTCAATATTTATTGAATACAAAAGTTAGATTAGTTCATCTCAATATTATGTTTGTTTATCTTTTACTTTTAATTTAAAGTGAACCAATAGTGTTATAGAAGTAGAAACGAAGTAAGTAAATGAGACTGGAATATAAATTATAATTGCATTAGCTAGCCGCTGTTTGCTCGATTTCCCGTGATTGTTTGCGAACTCAGCAAACGGTCTGAGAGTATTGTTTCTCTTATTTCATTTCTCAGACCGTATTGTTTTAATGAAAAGAAAGCTAGCACTTAATCAAAAATATTACGTCGTTCATAGAGCTCAAAAAAATGGTAGCGCGGGAAAATAAAGGCTCATTTCTCTAGATTTTATTATGAGCTTGTTGAACTTGTGACTCGCAGAAACGGGTCGCTGGCTATTTCTCTTTTATCTTGACTCCCCGTTCCCGCAGCGCCTGTTTTTGTGAATGCACGAACAAATTATTTATTCATTACCGTGAACCTCTGTCCTTCACAAAATGCTGCCTGCATATAGATAGGCGTCCAAACTGTGCCAAAATAAACAGTCCCAAGGTAAAAAATGCTGTTTTGTTGTCACGGCGCCTACAGCCGTCTGGTGGTTATAAACGTAAAAAGTTTTATGAAAACTCCGTTGTAAGCCCTCGGGCTCTCTGTAATAAACTGTAAAATGCGAGCCGCAAAGTTACAAAATTATATTAGAGCGTTTCTATGCTCCGGTACGCAGTTCGTCAGAAACGAAACTCTCATTTTCACAATGAGTTTACCAAAATTTATTAACAAAATGTAATCGCTGTATTTAAAACAACTCAGTGAACAAATTCAATGTTAGTAGCTGCGACTTTGACTGGGAATATTTATAATCCCACATCAATTTAGGAGTTCAATTTTGACGTTCAGTCCTTGATTGAATTCAATCCACGCTTGAAAGTCGCATTTTCTGACTGGCTGATAAAACAATTTAATATAACACGTGTCGTATAATCAATCCGTTTTGTCCTCAACTGAGTTTGCAAATTAAAATACGTCTGGTTAAACTTTTGTTGTATATAAATTAGGCTCTTTACTTCACGTTACGTTTGTTTAGCCATTAATTAAGGATATTTTTATTCGATTTTTTCTCAGACAATATTCTTTTAAAAGGCGAAAAAATCATAAAAATGCATGTGAGAGAACAGAAGTAATATATCATTTTTTTGACACACGGCACCGTGTTAAAATGTGTCATCAGTTACAGAAGAAAAACATTAAGCTAACGTATTTGGGCGGTGCCTGGCTGACGCTGGCACTTGAAAAATTGTCTGCTCCACCCTTTGTTCCTCTGAATTAATGCACCACTACAATGAAACTATGGGCCGCAGTCTATTAAATTACTCCACTAAGCAGACTTTTGACTTCCACTTGGCTTAAGCTGGAATTTATTGCGTGGATTTTGCCGAAGATTTTCTCCCGGAAATTAAATATTATGTCATAACTGTTGTTTCTGTGGCGAAGTTGACACTTGAACAGTTGTAAATTGTGTAGTATTACTGTTGGTGCGATTGTCATTTGTTTATTGTCGTGATTTCAATAGTAAATTATGTAACTACTAGCTGCGCTCCGCGTTGTTACCCGCGGTGAATAGTTCCCCTTCCCGTGGGAATACCGGGATCAAAAGTAGCCTATTTTTTTATTCAGTGTATAAGCAATCCTCTTACCTAATTACATTAAAATCCGTTAAGCTGTTTGAGCGTGAAAGAGTGACAAACACACTTAGATACTTACACACACACACAACCTTTCACCTTTATTATACTTATTATCTTATTATTAGTGTGAAGTGTGATGTGATAACTACGTAGGTATATTTAGCTATATACTATGAAATTCATGACAAATCGAACCAACACAGAGTAATCTTACTTTAGAATTGTTTTTGTATTTGTTTTGATTTCAGTTGCCTTTTTTAAGCTTTCACGATAATATCCGTTATTATTTTATCATTTGTGATTACATTAAGAATAAGAGATGGGCTTTTAAAAACTTAAAAAAAATGTTTATGGTCAAACCGGTAATTCGGTATGATAAATAATTCAATTGTTGATTTGTTAATCCATTCAATATACAAACGTAATTCAATTTTCAAATGAAATACAGCGACCACAAAACGAGCAATCATTTATACTATACCGAATTACTGCGGCAACTTTTGCCCCTAAATCAAAACATAAATCTAGAAACTTCTCTTTTACGAGAGACAAAAGCAGGAACATACATCAGATTATTTGTGTTACACACTAGTTAGCCTCTAGCGGAATATAGGTACCTATTTCGTGACGATTCGATTCCCGGATGTAGTAATGGATTTAGCATTTTGCATTTTGGAATATTTACACGCACAGATTTGCTGAAAAGAGTTAATGAAAATACCGTAGAAAAATTCCGTGAGAAAATGCGTTAGTAATTCGTTATATTCAGTTGAATACAAAGTATGAGTTTTGTTAAAAATGCCGGATGATCAAACATTTAAAATAAATTAATTTCTTCACGTTCTTCTTACAAAAATTCGTACCAATATCCGCAGTACTCAGTCAACAAAGCAGCAAGTAGGTAAACTAAGTATTTAGACACAGAAATGTAGTAATTATTTAAGCACCAAGTATAGTAGAGATCTCAGCACTGTCAGTTTTAGAACTTGACAAGTTTCACGCACGGAACAGACAGGTTGGAGTACTCTCTGGTAATTAACACGTCGTTCTGTCTTGCTTACTTAACTTCTTGGCAGCAAATGCTTTCATTAGCACATCAAATGGCTTGTTACAAAGGCAATCGGTTTACAAGAATCCTATAATTTTATTCTTGTTGTAGAAGAGTTTAACGCACCTTAATTACTTAAAGTCTTTTATAATTCTACTGTCCATATTAATCGATTTAGACGGGGCTGCGTCATTAATAATGAAATCTGTTATCTACCCCAAAGGCATTTGCAAAGTATTTGAATGTTTTATTCATAATGTAGATATAAACAAAACACAGTGCTCATTTCTATATTCTGTTTCATTATTTATTAATTTCTTACATATTTTAGCGATAGTAATATAAAAAAATGAAGCAGTAATAGCTATATGGTTTGATAATACTATAACACAATGTCTCCCGAGCTCAAAGATATAATCGTCTTTTCTTTAAAAAGACATGCGTCTCATAGTGGCATTGTCGAGCTTTGATTAATATTTGTTATCCGGTCTCGTTTGCTACACAATAGAAATGAGCGTCTGCCTCGCTCAGAGAATCTTATAGTCTTTTAAAATAAAAAATGTTCAGGTAAATTCTTTAGTTTGTAGCCCTGTAATAATAATAACGCCTTCTTTATATAAACTTTGTTGAGATAGCTTAGGGTTGCCACAAACGGCGACTTTTTGTACCAGTTTGGTCGCGAGTCGCTTTTACCTAACAATTCATAAATGTTAATGCAATTTAATAATCACTGGACGAGTGAACAGTGCATGTTAAATATTTTATGACTAACAATTTGTTTATGGGATTTCTGCGGCAAAGTAATAAAATTTCTCACAAAATTCTGAATTATACTACCAAAAATGACCTTTGATAGAAAAGTATGCTTTATATTGTACTTTTGGTACCCATCAAAGTGGTGACCGCTCAGAACGTTGCTTAACTTCAATGATCTAACAAGAACGTCTTAGCAAGCATCGCCACGAGAGCTTTTCACGCGCGCAAAAAAGACGCGATTCTAAAAAAATGCCGAATCGCATATAACTGCTACAAATGTCGCCTTGTACGTGCGCCCTTAAATGTGATTTTTCATTAGAAGCTCCGCGTAGGTACCTGTAATATTCTGGTTTTATGATAGTTATTTTACTAGCAAGATTCTTTGCTATGCCAGCCTTTTCCTTCTTTAATAACTGTCATTGTTTAAAGCAAAGAGATGTTGCGTTACTTTACACTGTTTTATGTTGATAAAACAGTGTAAAGTAACGCAACATCTCTTAACGCATCATCTCTCTTCATCTCAAAATGTAGAGTTCCCAGAGCTGTAAGTAAAATAAAAAAAAACTAAATAGTCTTGTGTTGACAAGACTATATTAGTTTTTTGTTTATTTTACTTACAGCTCTGGGAACTCTACATTTTGAACTATAATTGTTATTTGTACCGTTAAATGACCTCTTACGGAACAACTAGTAGCCACAAATTTCACTTCAAACTGCTTCAAACTGTCAATACGTACGTTTTAACCCCGGTTTAACAAAAAGCTTCGGTAATCTGGATTATAGGATAGATCGAGCGAGAACGTCAATGCTTTGAAGTGCCGATATGAGCATGCAACGCTATTTAGATTATTTAGTAGAGCTTTTTTTATGAGTGGATTTATAGATTTGATGATTATAGAGTGTCTAATTATGAGTTGAATTATAAAGTGACTTTTGGTGCATCAACACTGCTGTTATTTTTTGTTGATCAATGTTTACAAAATGTTACACACCAACAACTGATAACAAAAAGTTATTTAATGTTAAATCGTTCGTTAATGTTAAATGTTGATGTGTTAGTAAATGTTAATCAACGTTGCCCATCATTTAAAAACAGTCAATATTCTAATAAATTATGTTATTGGACGGTATAGGCGCGATGATAACATTCAGTTAACTAATAAATAAGAACAAGTAGCCACAAAAGTTAGAGATTTGTTATTAAAATGTTACCGTGTTGCAAAATTTTGCTTAACAAAAAATAACAGCAGTATGGATGCACGGATTGCACGGTAATAAATATTATGTTCATTTTAATGGGAGTTGTAAATTGTATCTGTACCGATTTGGGGGAACCAAAAAGAATTGAAGTGTATTGTAAATTGAGATTGACAAAAAAGTCTGAAGAAATGAAGGATCTTGCTATCAGTGGGACAGTATGACCTTAAATAATAATAAACTCCCCAAGTATATTTTCAATTTCTATTGCGCTAGAAACAAGAGTTTTACTGAAGATGAAAATGATCCAGTAGCACACGTGATAAAACATTAATTTAAACATGCACCGTGCCAATTTCCGTTCATTTCCGCCTCGACATCCTATGCTTTAACATCAGGTACAAGTGTAATAGTTAAAACTTCAATCCAGACAAGTTCATAGTTCCCAGGAAGCCCTAAGAATTCCTCATGTAACAATTCCTAAGTCAAGTTACGCCTGTGTGAAACTCCCGATATTCCTATCACGTCATCATCATCATCTACAGGCTGTAGTATCTCACTGCTAAGACTTCTTTTGTTTCCGCTATTCTATCCGGATATTCCTTTATACAATATTGTTCGTAGGTACAGCTTAAGTATTTTAAATTGTTTTATAAGTACCTATTCGTTTGGTTTTCTCTTTAATAATCCATCTCTTAAAAATAAATTATAAAAGTATAAACTGAACAAAAAATTCACAATGGGCGGTCTTATCGCTTAAAAGCGATCTCTTTTAGACAACCTTTGTATAGTTTATATATTTTACAGTGTTAAACCACACTTAGGTATTAGGTATTTCATTATGAACCTTTAATAACCTTTGTATGTTTTATGTTCCTACGAAAAACCTTATTTGCTTTCAATAAATGGCATTCAGGAAAAACGAATAAAATATGATATTTTGTGTGTAATTCTTATTAGTGCTTCCATACACAAAGTAGTTCAAACTTCAGCAAAAGTTCATACTCCCCAGGAAGCCCTAGAAGTACTCCGGACGGCGAACGCCAGAGTCGAGTTACGGGTGTGTCGACCCCCGCCCGACGTGTTGGAGAGCGTCACCCCCCCAGACCCCCCCACCCCCCCGACCAGGACCCCGCACCCGCCGCACTTGCCGCCGCTGGACCCTCTCAACTGCCATCCGATGCATGCCAGGTGAGAGGAACTGACATCCAAGAACTCTGGACTGCCGAAATATTTGAATATTATGAGCAGAATCCGCCAGCAGTCTATACTGACATATGGAATTGCCATTGCAATGTGCAAAATATCATAAATGTACAAGAATTGACTTCATAGGAAGTTTTTAGACACTATGAGAAAGTAATTCATGCTAGCGCCACCTAACAAACAATTTCTTTAAAATTAAAAACTATCAACTCTTCCCTACCACTACCAGTAGGGATATGTGGAACTGCTGATTCTTGGTTATCATCAACTTAATCCTGCTTTTTCTTAAGGTTATCAGCAACGACTAGCAGCGCGACCACATCGTCCTCAGAAGGACGAGGTCGTCGCGAGGCTAGTCCAGAAGTCGACCGACGGAACCTGCATCTCCCAGACCTGGACAGACCATTACCAGTATACGACATACAATATGGGGTATGTAGCCATGTCATTTATAATCGGCCTACTAATACAAGCATAATTATGTAATGTGTGTGAGTGAATGTAAATAAATATTTTTCTATTATATTCTATTATCACCCAGTCGGCAGTCCATTGTTAAGGTCATTTTTTAATCTATGTCAATGCAAACATCACTAATGCACCTAAGACCTGCATCATCCAGGCCATTCTGTATAATCAAATCATTTTGTATATAGCTGTCTTTCAATAACTAACCTAACCTTTGAATACCATTGACAAAATAAATTATCAAGACTGCATTTTCGGAAACAATCCTTTATTATCTGAATAATATAATTTTCCTAACTTTTGCTGATTATCCCATATTAGCTGCTTTTTGAGCGACCTTTATGCTGCCACTCAGAGTGAGTCAGTAAAAGTGCCCAAATATTAGGAGTATATTATTTTACATCTGAGTAATACATTTAGTTTCATTGACACGCAGAAGACGAAGCTGTGGCCTTGCCTTACTCAAATGCCCGAAAAAACGAAATTTCGTACCATTATTCGAAGTTCAGCTTATGTTGGACACTGAATGCGTTAGTTCACATGCTAACAGTTCACCAACATAAGCTGAACCGGATTGTTTTGATGTCTTTGTGCCTTCATTACACAGAGCTTGGTATTCAAATGGTTAAATAGCTGAAATGGTTGCCAGGAGGGTGAAGGGAGCCTTGAAATACGCTGGGAGGTTCGATTACTGGACCGAGACGGCTCGCTACCATTGTTCAGTAACACATGCATCCCAGTCAAACAATACGTAGGTATCTGTAGAACCGTAGATTCCTCCTTTTGTTTTCAGTTGGCATGATAACGTACAGAAAAAATGTACAAAAGATTTCCGATGATACGATATGTTTAAGATCGTAAATACTAGTAATAGGAAGGAAGAAGGACACCAATTAAAAATTAAATAAATGTTAACATCGGGTCAAATCAAAGCCTAAAAACCTCACAAGGACCTGTGAATTGCGACAGACAATATTACTAAGCAAAAGAATTCGTTCGAGGAAAACATACTTAGACACATTAATGAATTATGCTTTGTTTTTCAAGTCAAGTTGATCGTTCGTTCGTTCGTATGAGCAAGTGGCCAATTCTGGTGACGGAGTTTTTAATTGATAATTTTGTTCCAATAAAACCCGTAATAAGAAAAGATGGCCGGAGCCTTAAGCCAAATAACTCCAAAGTAAGCCTCTATCTTATATGAACTGACTTCCTTTGTGGTTTCATTGGATAAACCCATGAGTTTATCAAACTGTTACTCGTAGGCTGAACCCAAATATGTCAGAATGACATGTGATCAGAAAATACTCAACGCGCTGTGCCCGTGACGTCGTGGTCCCAATAAAACTCTCCAAATGACGTCATCACTCTCCGCCCACTCGCATACACTCGCAAGTATTACTACACAACGACACAAAGTGGCACCGGAAATTTTGTAGGAATAATTCGGAACAGTGTAATTTTTTTAAGTCCAATGTCGAAAATGTTATAAGTTTAGTATTGTCACCAAATTGTTTGATGTTCTTTTATCTTTTTCGGTACTTTAAAAGGTATATTGAACTTGCTAATAGACTTGAATATTGATACTTAGATCTAGATGTGGGTGATGAAATGATGTTTTTGGATTCTCATTAATCTTGATGACTGCACGGTTTTATAATTACTATTTTTTTATCTGATTGAAGTAAGTGAATCATCATTACAAAGTACAGAATATTTTTTGAAGAATGGCAAAAATAAGATTTATCAAGCATTATACATTTACCTGAGTATAATCTGTAACATTTATTCTGAGGTAATCTGTACAACCGTTATCATGTCAAACTTTTTCATTGCCCCAGATTTTTCGTTTATTAGCTCTAGTCGTTCCTCTTAAGATAACACGAGACTATAAATCAGCTCAAGATTACCCGCCCATTTATTTTGCAATCTCATCTATATCAATTAGTTCATTCCGTTATACGCTCCATGAATCACGTAGAAGTAGCCTCCAGGCACCGATCAAATCAATACAAATGACCGTTTCCACCAAATGAGAACATAACTTTTCAATAAAGCTCAAAGTATTTCTAATAGCTCCTGAGTAATAAAAGACTAAAAGCCGAACCCTGCTGTTTTATACGCGATCAATACAGTTCGATCTCCATCTATTTCCATTAATGAAAATGATGAGGTAAAAAAGAGTGCTGATACCCGAAAACCTAGTCTTTAAATCATTTTATAGCCGACCCCTATCAAAGTTTAATATGGAACCAGTTTTTACTGGCTCTCTCATCCAATATTGGGAGCATCGTAACGTGGTCGCAGTCAGGATTTTGTTTAAGGGGCTCGCTCTACCCCATCACCCCCCACTGCTATAAACTCTGAAGCTCCTGATGTTGTCGTCGAAAGCCTTTGTGTTTTCCCTCGCTTTTGTGCATTATCTACTTTTTTAATTTACCTTTTCCTAAAGGTAAACTTATTCTCAAACAGTTTCTAAAAATAACGTGGGTAACATTTGGGTGATATTGATACCTTAATCAATATCACATCAAGATCGCACTCTCGATGCGGATTGAATTTTTTTAAGTTAATCTCTGAACTTTTGTGATAAACGCACTTAAAAACAAGAACTGTACATAATACAGTAAAATGTCGTAAATACTCAGCCTAATTTATTATATGCCCCCGCTTACTTCCCCATTTTTCAATCTTCCCCTTACTACGGCCCTGGGCAATAATCATAACATTTTAATGTTGATGGAACTCAATCCAATTAATAAAGGCTTTTTGTTCACGCCCGGCAGGACGATGGATCGGTGGTAAGTGAATTATTTCGACGATTATAGGATCACAGAGTAATTATATAAGTCAAATAAAGCGGAGACCGGAATGGACCGAGGCAGGCCACTTGTTTACTGAAGGCAATGTTTACAGATTATATTGAAATTGACGTTTTTTAAAGATAATATTGATGTTCTATAAGGATACAGCTTAACAGAGGATAATATGAATAACGGGGAAATTGTGATTATAATAAATATTATCAGATAAGAAACAATTAAATACGATGAAGTAGAATAATTGGTACCAATGAAATTTGGTACCAGGATAGCTTATTATACTGGATAGACACATAGGCTACTTTTGATCCCGGTATTCTTACGGGAACGGGAAGTATTTACTGCGGGGAACCTCGGGGCGCAGCTATTTTAATATAATTAGACAATCACTTTTCAGGAATTCGACATAGTGATGACAAAAGTAAACGGATCTCTTGGATTTACGCTGAGGAAGGAGGACCACAGCGCCCTGGGCCATTACGTCAGAGCCCTGGTCCGGGAGCCTGCGCTCAGCGATGGGAGAATACAGCCAGGGGACAGAATCGTTGCTGTAAGTACCACAAGAAGATCTCATTCTAGGAGTAAGTAAGTTCGTTTACGCAAGTGGCCAACTCTGGTGCCGGAGTTTTTAGGCCGCCTAAAGGCCTAAATTCTAGATAAAAGGATGACGAAATTAAAGAATCCCTCGAATTCTAAAGGAGTAAAGATCTTTGTACCATCGACTCACTGGTTGAGTTGAGGAGCGGGAAGCTTAACTATTGATCTGCAACTCTACAAAGAATATAGACAGTAAATAAGTTAAAACTAATATAATATGGACACTACCTACAATTTATTAGTGTGAAAGTAAAGGTTCTGAAAAAACAATGTCACTTGAAACACATTCGTATTCATAACGCTCGTTACTTGCTTGGCACAACATTCCGCATCTTAACATTCTTGTGGTTTTACTAAAAGGGTTGTTAGTGGGAAAGATAGTACTAATGTTCCTCGGTACTTAAACTTTGGCTGTTTAATGCTAGATAGGCTAGTGTATTGCTTGGAAACTAGGCTAAATAGTGTTTCTTGGGTTATAATGAAATTATGTAGTCTAAATGCTGAAGCTTGTTAGATTTTTAAAGATGTTTTAAGTAACGTAGTTTTCGTTTAGATTTGGTGAAACTGTTATGTTCTAAACATAATTTAAGTTTTGCAACAATTATATAAAAAAAATTAAAAAGAATCGGGAAGTTTAATATAAAAAAAAGTGATACGCGGCGGTCGGTGGGTTTCACTAATTAGGTACTCGTACATTAGTGGCAATTCGGAGTGTCGCAAAAGCTAAACTAAACTAACTAAAAATGTTGCCGTCCCTTTTATAGCGATTGGAATAAAAAGGATGGCATTCATTTTAGTTAGTTTAGTTTAGCTTTTGCGACACTCTGAATTGCCACTATTATCCATGCATCACCATAACTTTTTGTGCATGTAATTTTGTATACACTAAAATTGAAATATTATGTTTATTACAATGTTTCCCGCATACTTTATAATTTCGTTTCTACTGTTACATTTTCCAAATTTCACATCGTCAAAAACAATCAAGCCCCCACAACACCCTTTTCAGGTGTTTGTTCCGGGTTCGCATTTGTGTAAAGTTGTGTAATTAGTACTGTGAAGCTTGTTTCCTCAAAACGACCACTTTGATGTCAATTGTATTAAAACGGTGAACACAATTGTCATATTTACTTGCTGTAAAGACATCGCAGCTGTGACCGAATACGATCGTTTGTATCGATACAAACTCGCTAGCAGGTGACGCGCTAAACAAAAAAAGACTTGTGGTGGCACTCGGAGACTGTCGCGGTAAAGCTATTGCATGGGGGGTGTTAGGTTATTTTCGTTACGGATTTTCTGGATTCGGTCTCCACGCTCAGGGCCCGCGACAGAAGCTATGCAATAGCTTAAAAACGTGCAGTGATTGCTCGTTTGTAAAACGTTGTGTATTGAGTGTGCTTTGTGCAATAAAGTCAGTTTATCAGTTCTAAATCCTTATTTATCTCAGAATGTGTGAAAGGTCGTAGCTTAATATTTGAGGAAAATGATACTTCGAACTTTTATCTTGGGTTAGGTATGTGTTTTCTCTATAATATATATTTTTGAAAAATATTATGTTATGCACACATTTTGCTATTTATTTAGGCTTAGGAACAGCCCACTAATTTTTGTTGGGATTTTGCATTGCTTTTCTATCAGAAAGTTAAATAATAAATAAATAAATATCCTTGGACATTTTAAACGGCGTCATCTAGTCCCAAGCTAAGCAACTTAATGCTTGTGTTATGGTAACCAGATGACTGATAATAATAATAATAATAATAAAGCCATTTATTTATCCTTTGAATGATTCACATTTGAATTCTTAAAGTAGGTACTTAGATTAAACACTTAGATTTAACACTACACTTTGACTAAGATAATTTATTGCATGCATTTATCTTTCAATTATAAATTAAATTTGATTTGATTTTGTAGTAAATAGTTGTCTGATGGATAAGATATTAAAGATATTAATGGAAATGGGCAGGCCATGTATCAAGAATGAGTTGCAAAAAATGGAGTAAAATCATAACTACGTGGCGCGGCCCACCTGGAAAACGAAAAAGAGGTAGACCAATGGAAAAGTGGGTGGACGAAATAATAGAAACTGCAGGCAAACACTGGAAAAATACAGCAATGGATAGAGACACATGGCAGAGTCTAGAGGAGGCCTTTACTCGCCCAGAGATCCTTGAATGAAAAGGAAACTTAATTTACTAATATCCTAATAAATATTTTATTTAATATACATATACATATACATATAACAAAACTAACAATTACATAACAAAGATAATCTGTTTCAATTATAATTTCATATTTTTAATAATTTAATATCTTTAATATCTTATCCATCAGATGACTGATATAATACTTAAATACATTTTTTTTGTAACTACATACATATTATAGATAGAAAAACATCCAGACCCGGAACAAATATCTGCAGAACATGCAAACATTTGTCCCGTGGCGGGGATCGAACCCGCAACCTCCGCATCTCAGGCGGGCCTTCGCCCACTGCGCCACAGAGGTCGTCAAAGTTAGTTAGTTCTGTCTGTATACGGACTTGATTCGAAAGAATAGACCGATGCTCCTAATTTGTAGTGTTTGCATAGTCGTAAAAACCCTTATCAAATCAAGTTTAAGTTGCTTAGTACACTTGACATTGTATGTACCTGGGTACTTTGTGCTCTCTTTTGGAAACACAGACTGTATGGCAGTAATGTGACGGTGAGCATTTCTTAGACAGCGCATAGGGGACAACCGGCAAATTAAACATTTTTTAGCAAATTTTTTCAGTCTTTGAACTTAATTGTTTTTTGTTTGTTTTTAATTTTCTTTATTACTTTGATGACTCAGACTAAAATTAAAGGACCCAAATTAAAAAGAGGAATTTTAAAATTGGAAACACTTCGTTGTAACAACAATATTAAAACAATGATAATATTTTTTTGTTATACTGTCTAGGTATTTCACAGGAAACAATTACTTACTTAATAAAAATAAAATATGAGTTAACTTTAATTGACTGAAAAAAGCCACTTTAATATTTCAATAAAGAAAATGGTTTTTTAATTGAGATGTAAAATAACTTAACGACACAATAAATTGGTTAATCTTTGTTTAATAAAAAGTGCTACGTCTAATAGTCTTTGAGAGACCGGCTTGTAAGCGTAGATTAAATTCCAATACATTTCGTTCATTGCTTGTGTTCACGCAGGTTAATGACCTCTTGACTCACAGTACTTAATCTGTAGGTACGTAAGTAGTTTACTAATGTTCTACCATGATTTAAGAACCTACTTAACCATACGTTTATTTTGTGATTTTTTTTAAACGTAAGGCTATTTCATAGAAACTTAATAATATCTAAACATATTTTGTTGTACGATATTATGCAGTTAATAGTATTGACAAGCTATTAAATACCCCAGATCTGTTCAAATAACATCAAATTGCCTTTTATATGGCAGGTTTTACTGCTAGAAAATCCTAAATGAATTAACTATTAATGCTCAATCATACATAAACGATAAAGAAAACACGGATAAAACGACCTTTTCTAATCGAAAATTCGAATCCTAGCTAGATCGATTTATCGCCCCCGAAACCCCTGCTTACTAAATTTTATGAAAATTGTTGAAGCCATTTCGGAGGTTCAGATTTTTGTATAGGTACCTAAATCTATACAATAATTATTCGTTTAAAGGTATTAGATAGATACGACATCCTTTTCTCTTTATATTTTAGTTTTTTTTAATTCAATAAAGCATCATTGTTCTATCAGGTGAACGACACGCCAATGTCAAACATGTCACACGCGGAAGCTGTAGCGTTTCTACGCGCCTGTGGGACTGAAGTACGTCTGCGACTGTACCGCGACCACGCCGCGACCCCACTGTCACCGATGTCACCGAAGGAGGGTCCGATGGACTCTGACTCGCCGATGAATAGGCCTAAACCTCCGCTCAGGTGAGAATCGACAAGATGAGAGCTATTTAATAATCCTACTTCCTATCCTACTAATATTAAAAAGGTGAAAGTTTGTGTGTAAGTGTGTTTGTTACTCTTTCACGCTCAAACGGCTGGACGGATTTGAATGAAATTTGGTATCTGGTGTCTGGCCCACTACTTTAGTCTCGCAATCCACATACATACGTCAAAATCCTTTGTGCGCTTGTTATCTTTAATCATGTGCTGTAATAAAAGGGACCAGTCTGCGTGGGTATCATAAGTTTAAAGGTGCGTAACTAATCTCAGAACTACAGGAGCTTTGATCTAAAACTATAAGACCGCATAACAAGACCATAACTCACCCGTATTATACTGTTGATGTGCGTAAAGTTGGGCTCAAACGCCTTAATTAGCAACGAACATCAAATGCCCGAGAATAGTTCTCGCCCGAGCCAAGTTACATTTACAATCTACATCTACAATTGCTTTAGGAATACAACGAACAAAAGTGTAGATATAAGAATGATTATTGATGACGAGAACTCGAGCGATCAGTGAATAGCGATGATACTCGTAGAAATAGAATAGATTCGAAGCGTTTGTCACTTGGCAACAGGCTTTGGTTAGAAACACTGACTGTAAAAGAACTGCAAAAGTCAAAGAGCTAAAAAGCAAATCGCTTTAGAAATACAACGAACAAAAGTGTAGATATAAGAATGATTATTGATGATGAAAACGATCGAGCGATCAGCGAAAATACTCGTAGAAATAGAATAGATGCAAAGCGTTTGTCAATTGGCTACAGGCTTTGGTTAGAAACACTGACGAATGAGACGTGCAAGTTACAACTAACGTTTCGGTAGAACACAAACTTAAATTTACCCTAACCCGGAATGTCTAACTAGATCTGGTTTGCATTGTGTGAGTTGCACTATCTATAATGAAATCTTCCTTCGAAGTTCCAAAGCCAAGTGCCTACTGAAATCGAGAATGTATCTTGATAACTAAAAACTTAATTGAATAGATAGCTACATTAATCAAAATAGAAATAGTAATAGAAATTGTTTATTTGCAAGATATTGGTAAGTAGGAAGGTACAAGTAATTTGAATGTTCACATATTTCACCAAGTACATTGATTATTATGATTTTTATGATGGGTTAAAATATTATATAAATTCATTAAAACAAAAATAAATTGCCTCATTATATTGACTTTAAAATTCAAAGAGTAAAAGTAAAGCGCAAGTAAAAACTATAACCAACCTATCAACGTATAGGTACTTAGGTACTTGTAATTAAAAAATTAGGAACTTACCTAAGTAGGTAGGTACTTAGATAAGTTCTTTTAAATTCAACGATCTATCAAGAACGTCTTAGGCTACGAGCGCTTCTACTACTTACTAACGAACTAATGGTGGCTATTCCGGATGTCGCCAAAACTAAACCTAGCTAATTTGACAGCACTAAAAATGTTACCGTCCCTTTCATAACGATCGAAATAAAAAGGATGGCATCAGTTTTAGAGCTGTCAAATTAGTTTAGTTTAATTTTGGTAACATCCCGAATAGCCACCACTATTAAACCTAACCTTACTAATCATTTGAAGTAGTAGATGATAGTTCCTAGACGCTCTGCTAAAACTTGAGATCGTTGGAGTGAAGAAACGTATTACAATACCTAGAGCTATTGTGTAGACCCAACTTCGATAAGATGTGGATTTGAATGAGTTGGTAACTTTCTTCCTTGAAAGTTTTGAGTGAATGAGTTTATCATCGTTTACTGAGAGTGAATTATCTTGAGTAATTACTTTTGTAAGTGACGTACCTACCTACCTAGGTACTTACAAAAGTCAATTGGGTAATGGTTGCAATAATTTTTGAAGAGTAGCTTAGAGGGGTTTTAAAATGATCTACTTTGACGATTATTATAAATTATAGCATTTGTATTACAGACTGATTTGAATGAAAATTTGGTACCAGTACCTATAGCTTATATGTAAAACGAAACTTAAGTGATCCTTGAGGTCCTACAAGAATAAATGATTTTTCTTTCTTTCTTTCTTTCATATCCTGGATTAACACATATGCTACTTTTGATGCTGGAAATCCCATGGGAACATTCACCGCGGGTAACACTAGTGCAACTAGTGTTTCATAATAGCTTAAAACTTTAAGTGTTTTCCAATACCTACTCTTGGACAGTTCAAACAATAAGTGCGTACAAAGTTTCTCAACCAATTCTCCTCCAATTTGCACGTCATTCAGTCTAGTGCTCAAGATCCGGGTCATCGCACTTTATACGTTTATTTACATTGTAGGTACCAGTTCCAATGCTGTGCACGTATAGTTGTAGCTAGATAGCAATAGTCTCTCTAAGGAAATGAAGGAAACTTCATTACTATCAAAGCACCAATATGGAATGAGGGATTACGAAGCTAAGCATTTGAATGTTAAACTTATTTTTGTATTTATATGGTGTTTTAAAATACATTTATATAATCTCCACTTTTAAAATCAGCTACAACGAGAAAATTGTGAATGTCATAAAACATTTCTTAGTATAGCTAAAAGTAGGTACCTACCTAGTCTAACGAAGTTTGATTCGATTAAATGTCTCAAATAAAGTTAATAATTTTTGATAAAAGGAACTACAGGGAATACTGTACTGTCATGGACGGGATCCGCCCACTTAGAGATGTTTCATTCGTAATTAATGACAACTGGTTTTGAAATAAATCGATTATCGATTATATTAAAACATACAATAAAATTATTGTGATTATTTTTATACCAAATTCCGTAAAAACCTTTATTATTTTGCATTAAAATGCCCTAAATGTCTCTGTTGTAATGCATATATAATTTGCGTAATGAAAACAGTTCCATGGGATCGAATTTATTCGCTGAAAATTAATGAATCTAAAATAATCGTTTAGACTTAATGTAGTTGGTTCAAATAAAAAACATGTGAATGAACTGCGGTACCTACTTGTAATGAAAAGGTTCAAAATGTTGATATTCATAGTAAATAATGAGTGTGTTAAATCGATTAAAACTTCTTCATGAATAAAATCGATCGATAAAATAAATCGAATCGGTAACGGGTCAGGGTATCACTATTTGAGTCAGTATTACAGCTGTCAAAAGTTAAATAAACGGTTGGAACGAGTATAGGTGGTTGACGCCTGTATTTGCCAAAGTCGTAAAGAATCAAGAAACAGAGTAAGAGTCTATTCCCTAAACGGTAATTTTTGTTTTTGCAGAGCTGAAGCAGTATCCATGCTGTGTGACTTGGCAGCTCGTCGACTGACGCCTGATGCGCCCGACGGGTCCCGGTCACCTTGTCTATCTCCGAGAAAGTTCAGGAAACTTACTAAGGACAATAATCATTATGAACAGCCTAGTGGTAAGTCGTGGAGAACACATTGAACAGCTGCTGAAAACCATCGGTTAACTCGGAGTTTATCTCTCGTAACACCACAAGAACCGTTGGTTAAATTCTTGACATAACTGTAGGTAGTAGGTAATAGAGAAAGTGGTAGCGGAGGTGTGGCTAAAACCAAGTAATACAACAGGCCAAAACTCATAAATGAAACATTTTAATTTAAAGATCGTTCTTTCAGCTAATTTGATTATTTTAGCCAGTTTCACCTATCCAGACAGGTTTTTGGTCTTCAGCACAAAATGCATAATCTTGCAAATCCACAGAGATATTAGCCGAACTATAAAGCTCATTTCGTATTCATACGAGCAAATGAACACAATTTATCTGTGTCCGTATGTATTTATTAAATAGTCCACGGAATACGCAGCTTAATTAAATTACACTCACATATTATCCGATTACTGACTAGTGATCGAATTAATCACTAGCCAACACGAGAAATACGATAAGCAATCAACACTTCACAGCTTATTGAACATAACACGCAATACACGATGTAGGTGTTTCACACAGATGCAACCGACTTGAATACGCTAGAGACACACACAGATAGCGTGGGAACGCCGAGGCCGCTGAGAGCTCCCTCGGTGGCCATCACCAGCCCTACGGCCCCACCCTCTTGTAGAAAACAAAAGCTAAGCCTGACAGGTGAGATGCTGTCGGCCCGCGCTCAAAACACGCTTCACCTCCGATACAGACTGTCGGAAACCGGGAGTTGAGACCTGGCAATTCAGAGCACTCATTGTTGATAGCCCTTCCAGCACTTCACGTATCCATGTGCCTATTGTTAGACCTGGTGTTAGTCCTTCAATCTAAGCTTGCTTCCATACCGTACCCGAAAAAAGCCTTTGCATTTATCATTTTATGTTGTGGAGTTTTTTTTAATTAGTTGGTTACTAAACTATCTCGTAAATTACAGTACCACCACACGGTTATGAACTAAACAACTTGGATAACGATACCCTGGATGCGCCTAACTACCAGGAAGACATAAGTAGGCAGCGGTACACGGAGCCAGCGTTCCCTATAGATTCAGATGAGCCTGTGTCCATGCCTGTGGATCTGTCAAGCGATGAAGCGAAGTTCAAGCACGCTAATCCAGCATACCAGAGTGCAGTACTGCATACGAGTAGCGATGTTGCTTCTGATGGGCATAAAGATGACGGTGAGTAAAACTTAATGTTATAATAATAATAATTCATTATCTTAATGCAATTTTTAGATCCTTTTGAAGATGTAAGGGGGTATGTCCATTGATGCACGGCCGAATTTGAACCCACAACCTTCGGATCGAAAGTCGAAGTACTAATCCATTTGGCCAACACGGCTTAAAAGTTTAAGTTTTTTAAAGCTTTTACAAAATGTGAAATGATATCGGTTTGGTTCCAGGTAAAGGAATGAAGAAATGGAAAGGTGTTGCATTGTCACCTGACAATGAACGAAAAGCGAAGATCGATCAACCACCTCCAAAACCTTTAGCTCCGCCGCCACCGAAATGTGTAGTACCACCACCACCGAAGATGGCGCCACCGCCGCCACCGAAAATGACACCACCACCGCCACCACCTATGATGCTTGATGACACTATTCAGAAAGAAAATATCGATCCTGAACCGGCTATGGATGAATCTAATACAGAACCTACGGTAAAAACTTAATAAATATATAACCTTGCTTTTATATCTTGTTATATTGTTGACGCTAGGTTTGAGGGACCGCGTGGAAGTGTGGTCATCATGGTGATAAGGTGAGCGTATACCTACTTACATCAAAAAAGAAAGAATGAAAGTATGTAGTTACGGGAGAGAATACGAGAAACATACTGTACCTACTAATATCTGCCACATTTGAAAAGCAACCCATCAGATTTTAGGGCATCATTATAATCTATAATTTATATCAGTGCCCCAAAAACTTACATTATAAATAGGCCTCTCACATTTTTTTCAAAAACGGTTATAAATAATGTTGTATGTGCCATAAAACCTCTTAGCTATCTTATAAATCAAACTGTATAATATTCCAGATTGTAACAGTGGAACTAAACCGTGGTTGGAACAGCCGACTCGGGTTCAGTGTGCAAAGTCACCCTGAGTCTGGACAGAGCTACATCTCAGCCGTCTATAACGACAGCGTGGCGGCGAGGGATGGCCGACTTCGGCAAGGAGATGTTATTTTACAGGTAATTATAATGAAAAATATCAGTCACTAATGCCTTACAAAGAGGTGAAAGTTGAAGGAAGACCCAGCATTATGATCCAATGGGATTGATTGATGACAATCACTGATGTAAGGTCAAGATAACACATTGGGATGTGTTCTCTAATGCCGAGTTCCTATATCCAACTAACGTATTTCCGTACGTCGGTCGTCATAGCAACGTTGTTTTCTGTCAAAAAGTGCCATACTTACATTTTGTGTTGTATAGACAACGTTACCATGACCACCGACCTACGGACATCCGTTAGTTGGATATAGGAACCCGGCATAACTATAAGTCATGGTTATCCGAAGTACGAATATCATGGTACCTACTACAAATCCAGCAAACTAGACCCGGATCAAACATCAGATCATCGTCAAGGATATTTCGAACGTTTCTAAATTGATTTGGGGTGCGTCATTGTCTCTTCCAATGCTCCGTATTCATATAAATGTGTTTGTAAACATAGTTGAATCAACGTGTTGCTGAGTTACAGTCAACAAGTTGATTCAACAAAACCATTATTATAAAAATGTTGAACATAATTAAACTTTCATTTTCTTTGTGTTTCAGGTAAACGATGAAAATGTAACTTCAATGAAAACGCCAGAAGTAATAGACCTTTTACGGATTTTACGAGGATCAATCTGCATTACAGTATTACGACCGCCCAGCCCCTGATGAAAAGACAGTTTAATGAAACTATCATCATTGATGGTATGATTGAAAAGCGTGTTAGGGACAAAGCTATGATAGTGGAGGGAGAAGTAAGGCCGGTTATTGATGAGCATAATCAAGTAAATGACGAACTAGTAATTGTAAATGCACTTAATAATGTAATGTAATCAATTCAACTATTTCACCTAAAACAAAATCTAAGAGATTGGAACTACGAGTATAATAATAAGATCAGGAGACTTAGATGCCTATTTATGGATACGCAAAAAATTTAAGTAACATTAAATATTCGAGTTCTTGAACAAAGCTTTTGAAACTAATACTACAAATACAAACTTAACGAAATTTGTTTATCTGGTCCAAATCTAATTTAAAATCAGTTAATAAAATTACCAAAACTTTCAATATAAACTCAATTCATGTAGAGATAATATAAATCTAGTAATATCTAAAATCAGTCATGTAAATACACTTCAAAAAATTCGTTCAAGTTCCTGTACCTACTGGTTTCACTTTTTTCGCCGTTGAGCTACCTATAGCACATATTTGTAAGTTCGCCTACTAAAGAAATAATGTATTAACATTGATCTCTTTAGGAGTTTTAGTATAAACTATAATAATATAAGCATAATACATTTATATTCATAGATTTAAACATAATACTCCGCTAGTAAAACAAGTTGAGGACTATGAGTAGTTTAATGTCGGTATTCATGAATGTATGGATTTCAAAATCAATTACTCAAATCTATCATTCCAGTTTTCTTGTAAATATGTCAAGTTAAAAGACACATTTTAGTTACTTAAATAAAAACCAACTTTGTCCCGCATAAAATATTTGAACAGATTTCTACTACTATAAAACTTACTGTGGTCTTAAGTCGCTTAGATATAAATCAAAATACACTTTGAGATTGTATTCTAATTTCTAATCTATCTTTACTTATCATAAGTATGAAAGACATAGGTACTATAAGTGCGATATAAATTGCGAGATACATATTTTTCCTAAATACGAAAATTATTTTCATAAACAAATTCCTGAAACATGTATCAATGAGGAATCGTTCCTGTTTTTACGTAAACAATAGTTATTATTCACAATACTTATATATTTTATTGAATATTCAAGGTTCTTAAAGGAATCTCAAGAAATCCAAAACGCTTTGTCTAAATAGCACTTTCTCCTAGCATGTAAGATAATAAAAATGTTATATTTTATGGTAAATTAAAACATGTTTTAGTTAAATTCCTTGGGCCTTCTAATGGATCTATTTGATGTACAGGGTGATTTTGTTGTCAGTAAGTATACTTAGATACTTACTTATAGACTTAAACATAAATGCTTTTTGTTTCTCAGTTTGATAAACGCAAATAGGTTCTTACTGAATACAAAATCAGCATGAATATTATAACGCTAATTACTTACTTCGATAAGCACAATGATTTATAAAATTCTAGTCAAATCTAAATTTTGTTGAGAGTGTGGAATTAAGTGCAGATGGAATTATTAAATATTTTTATCGATACGGTACATAATATTTATCTAATGATTAAAATATAAAATATTCTTAAAAATGGATAATATTCATGTTTTTTCGCCGGAGATCGGTTGATTTTAAATAAATCCCGCTAGTTTGTAGAAAACAGTATTGCATTAGCAAAAATACCTTAACGGTTATGTAATGTTAAAACTTGAAGATTTTATTGACAAATCTATTTTAATGTTAATGAATAGAAATATTCTAGAATTACATAGAAAATCATTAGGTACGTATAAACGAATCAAATAACTGATATTCTAAAATGATTGTGATGGAATTGTGTTAGTTTTACCGTATGATAGTTAATATTAATGTACGGCTACACAATGAGTGCAAATATACCCACGATTTTGGTCCAAATCAATACTCCCCTAGCCATTATTACTTAACTACAATCGCTATAGAAACCAGAGACTAGTCAAGTCAATTACTAGTCTCTGATAGAAATAGAGAAAATGCCTAAGAATCAGCATTCGAGTCAGATGGTCGTAAGTGTCAGACAGAACAAAGGATTAGCGATAGAATGAGAATCGATTCGATGCGATTGTAATATGGCTACAGGTCCTGAAGCTTGGATGATGTGTAAAGCTAAACTTTATAAGATGGTCTGATTTTCGTAGATGAAAATTACAAAATTACTGACAACTAGATGCGTATCAAAAGTGACAGAAAAGAAAATTGTAAAAGAAATCTATAAAATTGAATACGATATTATAATTTTATCAGGTATGGAACTACGAAAATTTAACCACCTTATGCAAATTTCAGCATAATTTAATGTCACATCACCATTCTTCTATTTGATGTTTAACGGACCTTAGTATTTAGTAGGTGCGTAGTTAGAATGTTTAGCAATTGTACCTAGTTATCCTCTTCTTTCACTTGCCTTGATCGAAATTTATGAAAAGTTACGTTTAAAGCGGGCAGTTTTAAAAATGTAGCCATGATCTTGCCAGCTGATACTAATCACATTTGTTAAATTTTTTACCCGATTTCAAAATGGAGGAGGTTCTAAGTTCCACTTTTTTGAGTTCGTCAATAGTGGAACGATTTTGTAGTAATTAATTGAGAAAAGAAAAGAGAAAACAAAGTAATTGAGGTCAAAAACGAAGAATATGATTGACATGTATTTGTGCTTCCTTGTTACATAACCTCATTTTCAACTTAAAAAAAAATTATCACATAATACAGAGAACTTTGAATTCTGAATTGTCAAATCAAATTGTATGTTTTGCTTTCATCTTGTCCTAATATCACTAAAATAGGCTATATATCACATCCTTTTATTTAATGGTGCTCAAAAGTAGACCATTGCTTGCTAGTCTGAATGCCTTCGAGTCTGGGTCTTAGTTGTATGTTCAGATTCATAAGTTTACCTATACGATAGGATTTTGTGGCAGTGATGGTGTTAATTGAATGTACGATATTAAAATGAATATGGATACGAATAATAAATTATGAAATCATACTTGTCTTATTTTTACCTTATTTTCCTGACAGAATAAATTGAAGCAGTGATTTGAAGAGAATGGTTTTGATATTACGCGCACGATTGATTACTAAAAAATAAAGATTCGTCAATTTAATATAGGTTTAAAGAATGCTTTTTTTTCTTGAGAGTATCTCTATGTCAATGAAAAGAGATAGCAAGAGATTTAATATCCGTTTTGGCTAAAACAGGTTTGCTAAACCAATATGCATAAGGGGGTTGGGGTTATTAAACCAGCTATAAAGTGTTGTGCTATGCAAATATTCAGCAGGTTAACCCATTCCCTGCCACGGGCTTGGATAGAGTAAAATGGTCTTTATGCTATAAGTTCATAAAGCCCTAAGTTCATAAAGCTTTATTGACGTGAATCAAAAAGTCCAGAATCTTACCTAGCAACGGGATATAATAGTTAAAACTTCATAGGTGTCTAAGTTACATTAGGTAGGTTATTAGGTAGCCTAGCTCATACTGTCCTATTAATGGGCGATGTTCCACTTTCGCTAGTCACTCCGAATACGATTCAGTGCCTTCTTCTACCAGACCTCATAGGTCCAAATATGAAAAATAAATGTAAATTGAAATTATTTGGTGTAAAATTCAGACAGGTTAACAAATAAAGTAGAACTCCCAAGGCCAGTAAACCACCATTGCTACGCATATTCCTGACCATATTAGAATAAAGTGTACAAACGCAATGATATAAAAACTCGATAACACAGATCGCGTGCCGGCTCGCCATGGATCGATGGTGTCGATGCGGGCACCGAACTAACCATCGACTTGCTTCGTCGACTTGTGACAGGTGAATGAGCACAATGAAATGAATTTGCTAATACACTGTCGCGTATTGAAAACTAGTAGGTACAGTCAGACAAAAGTAGGTAGGTAGGTACCTACGTAAAACAGAAGTTTTTGTTTTTAAAATTCGGTTCTTTAATACAATCTGTATGGTTTCCTGTGGTTTAATGAGAGAGAAAAATAATAAAAAGCTAGCTTGAGTTTTAAAGTTGATATATTTTGTAGATGACTGTAGGTAGGTACTAACCATTTTGAATGATAGAAAGAGAAGGGTGACGTTTTTTTTAACTGTCTGAGGATTTCGCCTATAGAATATTCGTTAATCTAAACAATTAAAAAAGAATAGATGAAGATGACAATGATTTAAAAGAATATGTAATTTCTTTATAAAGAAACCCCTAACAATATACCATTAGTGTTAGAATAACTATGTGACGTTGTAGGTAGGTACGACAAAAATCAAAAGATAATTTGAAACATTGTAAAACTCATATTAAAAGTTCGTCAACCTATAAAAATGCCTTTTATCATCAGGCTTCAAGTTAAAAGTAGCAAACGTCACGTGTCCATAATTTCCTTTACAATTTAACGTTATTTTAATGTTACAGCCGTCTCCAGCGGAGCAGTGGACGGCATATGCCGTCACGGTCAGCGCTCGTCCAGCAGGGTTCTTGGCTGTGCTCCGCTGAACACCATCCACGAAATGAAAGAAATTCTAATTCTTTACTTTCTTTGTTTTGTTCATTGGCAACGTTCATCCTACTACAATCAAAACCCATAGCTCAAAAAGAGATTATGTTTGAATATCTTATTCTTTATTAATTTCGATGACTTTTGTTTCCACAAATTGATGTTATGTCTAGTATAAAGTCATACCAGTTTACTGTACCAATTATTATAGTTATAGATATAATTGTGCGCCAAAGATTAGAGACGATTGAAGATGTTGAGTCAGAAGAGTTTGAGAGACCTTTGCCCAGCAGAAGGACCTAAAGAAAAAAATCAATCAGTCAGTCTGGCAATGTCTGCTAAGTAATATAATATTACTTGATATTTATTCCCTCATTAAAGCTTCAGCATAAAACGACTTACCTATGTGAGTAAGAATTTCTGTCGCATCGAAGCCCTCGTTGGGACTTGAGTTTACTGTGTTACCATAACTGTCTCGGTTACTGACCGTCTGTAGGGAGTGTTCTGCTTTGCTGCATTGGCCATGCAAAAAACAGCGTTGGCATTCACTGCAGGGCAATTTATACAAATCGACAATCTCCAATGTTGTTAGTAGAGCGATGCTTAGCACAGGGCTAAGAAACCGCCTACGCGAGCGTTAGAATCACATCGCTAGGATGTTTTTCTATCTATAATATGTATTTATTTACAAAAAGTATCTTAGTAATTCATCAGTCATCTGGTTATTAAGTTGCTTAGTTTATATGTACTTAGGTAACTATTTTATTTTCTTTAATACTGAGAGTATTTTCAGTTAATATTTCAAAACTAAAGCGTATTTTAAACAAAAAAAAAATTTAAAACATAAGCAGATTAGTGCGATGTTATGCTATTATTTTCTATAATACCGTGTCAAGTTTACGATTAGAAGACTTATAACTGAATGAAAGTGGACAAGCCTTTAAGCCTGCCATTCACCTATTTTTTCCGTATTATCCTACCACTTTTTTACATAAACAAGCTTACGCCCGCAGTTTCACTCGCGTAGCACCTACCTGGATTAAAAGCAGCCTATGTGTTATTCCAGGCTTAAAAGTTTCAGTCAAATCCGTTCAGTAATTTGAAAGAGTACCTAACAAACATCCATACATATATACAAACTTTCGCGTTTGTAATATTAGTGGGATAAATTATGCTGGATTTTAATGACCCAATACATTATGAGTAAGCAGAGCTTGTGTCGTGCGCGTTCTCAGCGCGCGCCTTGCGCAACCACCCGCTTAGCTGGAGGAAATACCTCAACAAAAAAGTCACTATAGATACCTATTTGAAATTACATTTTTATACATAGGTAGTAAAGTATAGATTTATGGAAATCATATGACAGTTTGGGATAGTAGGGACAGTAAAGGCTAGTATACTTACTAACTAGCAATACATAACATAACTTATAGAAAACACCCACACCTGAAACAAATATCTGCAGATCATTTTAAACACGTTGTCACGCGGCAGTGATCGAATTACGAAATTGAATTTTACAATGCATATAATATTTTAAATAGTCTAACGGTAGCTTTAACTATAACTACTAGGTACTTCAAAATCATTGATACTCTACCTAATAATCTTAATTAATTTCAACGACCAAAAGTTCAGTCAAGCTTAAAAAATCCAAAAGAATAAACAATCAAGTGTGTTATTATTTTATTACGAATTCAACCTAACACCACTTAAAAGAGCCGACATTATCACCAAACAAACGTGAGGAACTGAGGACTCCATTCAGTGAGGCAGTTAGGGCCAGTCGCAACGCAACCAACCCGCGACGACAACGCACCTGTGCGCGCGGAAATAGGAAGTGCAGTGAACGATTTTTGAATTTGGAAAGCGTTTTGCTCATCGATTGTGTGGCCAAGGACAATTTTTGTGAGTGTTATTTTTTTGTTAAATTTTTGGACAATGCCTAACGATAGAAAAAAGCTAACCCTCAGTTAGCTATTTTGTCAATGTTTGAATTTAGAATTTTGGATTACCTTCCTACCAAATCTAAATTACACCCAAACTACATTGAATGCAATACAATCTGATTATTATCTTCATAATGTTCTCCTAAAAGCATTACAATAAATGCAGAGCCTACTTGAATTACTTACCTACTTATGTTTTTCCGCAAAAATAGTAGTAGGTTGGTACTTACCTATTAAAAATCTTAGAAATGCGCTAGAAAAAGCTATGTTAGTACTTGCTAAGTAACGATTTCTGTAGTTTACTAAAGTTCCAATGTATAAGGTGTATAAGACCCCAACAGGTACATAATTTGTGCCATAATATCTGTCAATGATAAACCAAATGGTGCAATCATTCCTCGGGGACCATTTAAAAACCCACTTCCGTTTCCGCTTAATCCCTTTAAGGTTAAGGGAAATCTTAAGTGCATTTTATTCAAAGTATGCTACTTGACACTTGTTGCGTGAAAATCGTGAATCTGTTTGTATTCTGCTAAAACAAATTAGCGTTAAGTAGATCGTGACAGATTAGATCTTCATTTATGGGTCAATGTTTGGCCGGACAACGCGAATACTGTATAGCCTATGAAACGACATAGAAAAGGCTTATCATAAGCCTATTATTTTTATATAATCCCATAGCGTGTCCTAAATAATAACGCCTAGTTGCAATGGCACCACACATTGGAGTATTGCAACGTGTTGGTTCCAATACTCCAGACCAATGTGGGGATCGATCTTCGACGGTTATTGGACACAAACGGAGCATTGCCATTGGCCATTTTTTTCTTATCCAATGTTGTAACCAAGTTGAAGCCAATGTGTGGTGCCTGTATTAGATGTACAGAAACAAAATGAACTACGTTGTAACCATTAAGTTAAAGTAACTTAGGTAGTATTTTTGGAAAAATATATGAATAAATTTACAATACACAAATTACAATAAAAACAAGCATTTTCTACACAAACTCGTATCAACAAAAAAATTTCGTATTATGTTGTTGGTTGGGTTTATGAAAATGTCATAAACAAGAAGGAGGGAAAAACTAGAATGAGAACAGCTGAGGGTGGGCCCTTTAATAGGTTAGAGTTAATAGGTTAGAGGTTTAGGTTAGAGTGCGGCGTTTGAGGGAGGAAGCAGCATTCTCAGCAGGGGGCTAATATATTTGAGAATATTATGATTATGTTAATTTAAATCCTAAGTGTAAGTACATGAAAGGTGTTTGTTCAAATGTGCATATAAGTATTTAAATTTATAATAAGCATGTGCTGATAATTTTACGAAATTAAGGAATTTAAAAGTTTAGCTGATAACTATTTAAGAAAGTTGGAATATTATATTGCATTTGCATAATACTTATCTTTCATACCGCTATAATGTCTGGCACTTTCATTTCCACGAACTAATTGTACTGAGCAAAGTTCACATCATTTTGTTCACATAATAAAATCAGATTTTGTTATACTGATTTAATTGTATTATGTCTACTGAACAAAACCACATTAAAACCGCAGACACACAATAGGTGCGTGTTGTCATAATATTATGCTTAAGATGTCTGTTACTGGCTAACTGGGTCTCGGATACCCGTGTGATAAAGTAAAATTAGAACCATCCAAGCCTCACTCGCACATTCATGGTTAACAAAATTGAAAACTAACGTTATAAGCAACATTTCAATGTTGTGCAGTGCAATACTTATCACTGATAAAATAATACTATTTCTACTAGTATAATGGAGGCAATTCGGAGTGTCGCAAAAGCTAAACTAAACTAACTAAAATTATTGCCATCCTTTTTATTTCCATCGCTATGAAAGGGACGGCAACAATTTTAGTTAGCTTAGTTTAGCTTTTGCAACACTCAGAATTGCCACTATTACTAAACTAAATTAAAATAGGTACCTACTACCTACTAGGTACACTTGATCAATGTGTTTTGACTTACCTACGATATAATTATTTTGTCGTTGATAGGTATATATTTTGTTTGTATCATAAGTTAAAACAATAGCTACCTACCTACTACATGCTAGGTATCTTGTGTTAGTAATTTCCAGTGCAGTGTTTGTATGGACTTTGTTTTATACTTTCTCATGCACTATAGTCTAATTTTTATGACTCCTGGGTTCATTTGCCGTGGAAATATATCAGAGCTTCATTGTCAAGATCGGTTTTTACTGGTAGAAATCGTGAGAATAACACCACAAGAACAATACTCTCTCGATCAGTATCATGGGTAGAAAATCATATCATATCAGTGTCAGTAGTCAGTCGAGTCGCGTGTATATTATTCTATATAGATGAAGTACAAGAGATAAATATTAATTCAAAACACACACAGAAACACACAAGAGTGCTATGGATGATGTGAAAGATGACATGAGTAAGGGATGAGTGTTGCGGTGATTGATGGGGGGCTGATAAACAGAAATGGAAAATGTTAAAAGGCACTTTTAGTATTAAGTTAACCTCATGTTCCGGAAGTAGTTTAGGTTGGTTGCGTAGGTACACAAACCCGTCCGCTTCTGTCAAGAAATAGCAATATTATAAATATAGGGTAAAGAAGCATAGTTTTTTGATCTGTGTGACGCAGGAATTTAAGCAACTCACAGCTCAAAAAATTAGGTAGCTTGGCCCTAGAGTCGGATCTGCAAATCTACTCAGATACCATGATAGACTGCAGTTTATTTAACTTCCTCGATATAACTAGAAAATATCTGAGCGACAGTATAATTGTATAGTATTTACATAATATTGATAAAGTACAGGCTACCTGTCTCTGATAGGATATTGCTAACTGTAGTTTGATCGATAGAGGCTCTATAATGTTTATGATGTAATTTACTTCTGGTTTTCTTGCTACATGATTACATGCATAAGTTTTTAAAGTGGACATTTTTGAAACTTTGTTAGGTACTCAAAGTTTGTCATTAATTGATAGACTGGAACAATGTGAAAACTGTTCGGCTCCTACCGTCTGGTTATTTAAGTAAAAGGAAACAATTTATTTTATATTATTTAAGTGTGGATTTGTATGTTTTCAATGTTTATTGTTGATTAATGTAACTCAGATCTAATGGAGCACGATGTAGGGTTATTATTATTATGAGCCTGTAATGTCCCACTGCAGGGCAAAGGCCGCTCTTCCTTCTCTTCATTCATCCCTGTTTTGGGCCACTGTGAACCAATCCTTTAGATGGGTACAATTTAGGGTAGGTAAGTCTAGGATAAAAGAAGGTGCGAGTCGAGAACTTAGTCCGTTTTCTTGAAAAGGGTTGAAATATAATAACGTTTTCAAACTATTTTGTTGTTTGTCATAAAATCTAGACAAACTTTCAAACTGTTTTCCAAAGTAAAATAATGTAATTGCGAAAACACAGCATTCACTAAGCTCTACAAAAACAATACAACTCCAAGTTCTCTCTCTCCTTCTCATAAAAACAATAAAAAGTAACAATAGCAAGTAGAAAACCTAGGTAGAAAACTATGAAATTTAGACAGAAAATAGAGTAAAACTGCACCAGAAAATGACAGTAAATGCAATTATAGATAGGTAAAAACATAAAAAGTCGTAAGAATAGTTAGTAAATAGTCATAACAAACCTTTTATCAATCTCAAAACTAGGTATGTCAGGAATGAAATTATAGTAGATACCTACTTACCTACTTCTGGAGCTCTTATTGTAAATCAAAGGCTTATAAATTGATAAGCGACCAGCATTTGATTGTAGTCCCAAATATTTGTCTCGTTTTTATTAAGTTATCACACTCAGTAGAACGGTATCATAACAGTTAGTAAACCTTTTTGCATTGCATAATGAAACCGAGAGCATGTAAAAAGAATAAAGTGCACGAAATCCGCCCGCACTGATTTTGGGGAAGTAAAAAACTAGATCAGCCGATTGAATTGTGTAAGATTTAGCGGTTTTTTAATCTAGTTCTTCAGAACGGCATTTGCCCTAAGCCAAAGAAAATAAATAAAGTAAAGGAAGCTACTCTACTTGGAATATTAAACTAGGCGCCTCGAGGTGTTACCCGCAGTGAATAGTTCCCGTTTCCGTGGGAATACCGGGATTAAAAGTTTTAAATCCAGGGTATATTATTTATTATCAAGCAATTTAGGTACCATATTGCATTAAAATCCGTCCAGCAGTTTGCGCGTGAAAGAGTAACAAACATACTTACTTACACACACACAGGTGCTCATATAATAGGTGCTCAGTTGGGAATACTTCAAATTTTCACCTTTATTTATAATATTAGTACGGATTTATTTAACTTACAAATGTCACAAAATAAGGTTACAATAACAACAGATCACAAAAGCGGAACCATTGACAACTTGCTCTATTTTTTTTCTCTCACGGGTCACACAGTATCGACATCGGATACGGTGGTAACCAGTTCGATTCCCGACACGCTGGTTGGGTTCACCTGCGCATAGAATGTTTGATAGTGGGGAGTTAATGTCCCATAAAATAATTATGCTGGTTCTAAATAGCTAAAGTTGTAACAAGAAAAGTGACACAGAAAAGTTTATAAACAGTTTAGTAAGTTTACTTCAATCTTACTCTTTTTATTTGTTTATATTTATATATTATTTGTTCCTAACAGTTTTTTAAGTTTACCAGGCTACTAAAATCAGTTGCCTAAACTAGCTTACTCGCGCGCGGCTTCGCTCGCATGATAGGTACCTTGATATGTAGCCTATGTTCATTTGAAAAGTCCAAGCTACACATCGGATAAAGAACTAATGAAATAGGATGAGTAGTTTCGGAGATTACTTCAAACATACAAACAAAGAAACAAACCACTTTTACCTCTTTATAATATTAGTTTAGATGAGATTAATACGAGTATGAACGGGATAAACGTCCCAAGAAGGTCTCGCAATTAATCTACCTCCAAGAACGTTAATTTCCGTGAAATCGCAACTAGAATGTGGTGTGAAGCAGGAACCGTACAAACAAAACGCTCGTCTGATTATGGAAGATGCCCTATAATTACGAAGACCTAGATACTTTCGCGCAAGCCGCTCACCTGCTTTTATCGGCGGATCTTCTAATGCGTTTTCATTTTCATTGACGGCACGGTTTTATGTTGTAGGTGAGTAGTGGCAATTCTGGATATCGCCAAAACTTAACTAAACCAATTTGACAGCACTTAAAATATTGCCGTTCCTTTCATAACGATCGAAATAAAAAGGATGGCATCATTTTTAGTGCTGTCGAATTAGTTTTGTTAGGTTTTGGTGACATCCAGAATTCTTAGTGTTATTTTCTAATGTTTCTTCGAGGTTCTGCTTTTTTTAATTGTTTCAAAAAAAATCCCAGACGGCTTCAATTAGCTTCAGTTGCGCTAAATATATATTTTCTTTATACGACAAAGTATTTCTTTGTAAATTCATTTGATAAACTTATTTTAAAAACTTATACCTACACAAACTAGCTTAATTTCCTAGGAATTACAAATGACATATTTAGAATTCTTTGATAATGACTAGTTTTTGTTAATAGTTACATTTAGCAAAAATACGTTTTCTGTTTTGTGATTATTGATCAAAACTTATTCCAAGTGTTTGATTATAATTATGCCCATCTATAAAGCAAGTTGTTAACAATCCCATCGGCGATTATTATGAATAATAAATAGTTTTACACGATGTTGTCCTTCTGCTAGTTGAATCATAAAATACTGAATCAACAATGAAGATATCTCACGACTTGTGAAATGGAAACGCGCCATCCAAAAATACTCTAACGATTGAGCATAAAAATGATTTGATTGCATTAAAATTGTATGTTGTAAATAAAGTTCACATGCACATTAGGCAGGTGTTTGAAAGTGAACCGAGTAGTTATAATTACGAGTATGTTGTATCAATTAGATGCTCTTACTTTTAAGTTGAGTTAAGTACATTATTTGTGATGATTCGTTGAATTATAAATAACTATTACTTATAAATGAATATTAAGTATTAGAAATAGGAGAGCTATTTCGGATAATAGCATAATAGTTAAATAACATTTGGCATATTAACGCGTAAACAAGTATTTTTTAAGTAAATTTTCATTCGATGTTTTTTCCTTTTAAAAGACTTCAACGCGCTTTTACATTACATAATCAGTGAGAAAACTGCATCTTATGCGTATTATTTGAAATAAGGTGCTATACTCTGGTAAGCTACATAAAACAGAAATTAAAAAAAATATACATTATATTTTTATATATTTAAGTAATCAATATTTAAGTGGGCGAATACCGTTACCACCTGGCAGCCCGAAGGGATGCGTGGTCGCGGTCGGCCAAGTAAGCGCTGGAGAGACGATCTCGACGCTTTTGAGTTTCAGATATACAATAGTACTCTGTGCTTTTGAGAGAGATTGGTATGAGATCTCAAGAGACAGATGGTTGGAGAGAATTACATAATTTTTATTTTTATTTATTATGTAAGTCTAAAGATAGGAAATACAAAAGCATTTTGGAAGACTCAAGATCTTTTAAATTTGAAATTTCAGTCCGTTGTTCTGCAAAATTCTGTGAAATGCATGTGCCAAAATGTTTTTGGAAATGGCTCTGAGGAATAAATACATCTTCAAAATGTCTTGAATGCCTAATGTCTCAGGAATACAGTCGTGGTCAATATTTCATTTGATTTATTAATAAAATGTAAATCAATCTAATATCTTCTATTATTTATATGAAAATAAATCCTATTTCGTTGTCATTCAATAGATCGATTTGGATAATTATTTTTTTTTATGTTTTCTAATAGTTCGGGCAATAAAAAAAACTAAAAACTGGTGGTACGAAGTGCGCTGGGTCAGCTTGTAAGCAATAAAAGTATCATGATGCACAACAAAATATATTGCCAAATAACAATTAACTCTTAACTGCTTTTAAAATCTATTTCCATAACTATTACAAGGTTCATCGTAATAGTGCATAAACATAAAAGTAATAAAATAGATATTAGTGAATATTACACAGTGATATCTCTCTAAATTATGAGAACCAGAAACTATCGTATTACCAGAAGCTATGCCATACCTATGCCCAAAGACACTGGGATCATTAGGCTGTAACAGCCTAATGATCCCAGTGTCTTTGGGCATAGGTGCTTCTAACTGGCAGTACCTGACTTATCTGTAGATTATTTGCATCAACCTTTACACTTCTCAGTTTGCTTCTCAACTATGTTATCCTGCTTTAGATTTTTTGAATTAGTAATGTACCCAAACTGCTTCTCAGAATACCTACTGATAAATCATGATAATACCAATTCAATTCATACTAGAATTACTATTTATTCATACTATGATGAAACCAATGACCAAAGGGCTGGTGCTTACCTCAGACAGAGGATAAGTAAAGCAATCCAACGAGGTAACGCTGCCAGCCTTTTGGGCACTCTACCTGCGGTTGGTGACCTGAACTCTGTCTTCTATCTTTAGTTAGTCTATATTTTGGATAGAATACAGAGTTCCTTTTAGGTATTTTTTTGTTTCTGTGTGTTTCTTTCTTTGTTCATAAATAAATAAATAATCATACCTACTTATATTAAAAATCACTCAGAAAGGTGTTAGAGGTACAAAATTGGATTTATTTCGTTGTTCAATGTGGCTACGGTGCCATGACTAACTAGGTACCTACCTACGGAAAGGAGATCAACGCACCGAAATGAGAGAAAGCCTCCATACTCCGCTACACACGTGAATTTACCAAAATTTGCGCTTAGAAAAAAATATGGGACACTTTTTTTTACAAAAACCGTAAAAAAGAAAACTGGTGCCAAAACCCTTACAGTAGAAGAAATTCTCTGAGATCTTTAGGAACTTAAAATCTATTGACAAATGTGACGACCTCTGCGGCGCAGTGGGTGAAAGGTTGCCCGAGACGCAGAGGTTGCGGGTTCGATTCCCGCTTCGAGACAAATATTTGTATGATCTGTATATTTGTATCGAGTCTGGGTGGTTTATAAGTATAAATGTAAGTAAGTATATATAAAAAAAATTACCTACGTTCTTCATGTGTAGGTATATATATCAGTCATCTCGTAACCATATCACAAGCATTAAATTGCTTAGCTTAGGGCTAGATGTCGCTGTGTGGAATGTCCAAGGATTTATTTTATTTATAAAGGCTGTCACATGCATTATAACAGCAAAAAACAAGTACTAACACTGCACTAGTAACTTAGTCTCCGCTAGTTTCTAGCTGTTTTGCTATTCAACGGTACAGGCCTTATATGATAACTAGGTATCTCACCTCATAAATTATATTATACCTACTGCTTAAAGTGCTTTTCGGATTTTGAAAGTATTTAGGTAGTATGAATGAATTTGATACACCAGATCATTTATTTTTTTTCAAAAATTCAAATTCAAATTGATTTTCAGTGAAGCTTTATATCACATTGAAACTTGTTATGAGCTAGGAGATTCTACCTACACTATAAAGAATTTAAGCAAAAACACTGTTGAGGCAGGGTGTTGAGATTGTCGGGTTTCTTTTGAATACTTAATAAAATTCTATATCAAACAAATTATGAGGCTTATCAAACTAAGTAGGTAAGTAGGTACCTAAGTAAAATAATATAAAATATGAATGTAGTTTTTCTTATTAGGTACTTACTAATTTCGTTGACATGGTTCCTAAGAAGAGATCTTCGAATGTCTTTTAGTTTCAGACTTTCCCATACAGACCGATCTAAACGTGTCACTCTTTAGGTATTTACCTTTAAACCTAGACATAATAGGTACTTTTTAGTCACAGTCTAAGATTTAGGTACATCTATTTGCATAGCAAAATAAATCGATTTCTGCATCTCTATTCTTCTCACGAAGAGACCAAACCATAACCATTATTTACAGGCAATTTGATAGCGAAACTTAATCTTGAGGTTGTAAAACGGAATGAGTAGTGGGCTTAGTGAATCAGTTTTATTAGGTACTATGAATGCAATTCAAAATGCTGACTAAAGTGCATTACACACTATGTACAGTAATTATTTTTTCTACACAGTAATTAATTATCTTTTATTTTACCTACCTATCGTTAAGCATCTGTAGGCACCGACAACGACATTTATCAAAAGATGGTCAGATGTTATATACCTACATACAAATACCTACATAATATCGGCCGATAACGTCTGCATAGTAGTTTGAAAGATTCCGCGTGAATGTATTATTTCGTAATATTATCGACCGATCTGCGTAGTGTGTAGGTACGCTTAATGCTATAAAGTCAGGGCCTCAGAATGACAATCAATTTAAGATTTATAACTTCTGATCGATTGGTCTGGTAACATCCTAAAGTCTTCTCGGTAGGCCACCGCCAACGTGCCCTCCGACACTTTATACCATATCCCACCAAAAATCTCTTCACAGGAAATTTTAAGATTTTCCTCGTATAAAGTAGTTTTTTGACTTCCCAAAAGTATTGTAAAGGTCATTTTCCGATATCACACAATACCTCGCGTAGTATCTACACCAGTCATTGGCCTTCGCACCCGTTGCGCTGGGTGATCCTTTTGTTTTACCAGACTGGCTGGATAAACACATGCATCCACTAAACATTTGCCATTTTGCCAGTATGTAAGTTCGTATGAGCCAGTGGCCAACTCTGGTGACGCAGTTTTTAGGTCGCCTGTAGGCCTCCGTCATAGATACTCGGACTATCGGATGATAAAAATCGGACGTCTAATAGATACCTGGATACCAATGATTATTGCAATACTACCTGCTTTTATTTCAATAATTAATTAAATATTTGCATGTTGTAGGTACAAAGTGGACTTTCTGTAAATTTAAATTCAACAAAGTTAGTTTATCTATGCAACAATTTGCATTTCAGGTACTCTAGATGTTTATTTATAAATTATCTACTTTCCTCTGGTCACTTATGTAAGTGAATCACGTTGATCTAGCTAGACAATCATTGACAATAGGTACTCGTAGTACCAACCTTTTTAGATTTCGCTAATTAAATAAATATATGCGATACCTAGTCATAGAAAATTGTTTATGATCATGAGATAACCACAAAGCTTTATAAAGTACATACATTTATATTGTCAATGTTATAGGCAAAAAAATATCTTCTCAGGGTTATTATTTAATTTAACTGTCAATAATCCAACATCTATACTTAATAAGTATTGCCAAGTTTGAAGATAGTAAAGTACCTACTTGTTGTTTTATAAAAAAATCCATCATGCATTATACTTATACACAAAGACGATTAATATCAAGAGAGAAAATATCGGCCCGTGCCTGAATATTTTGTAGAGCTCTCAATTTGTCGTGTTTTGTTCAGTGGGTCTAGTGGACCCATGCCTCGTCATCATATCAACGACATCCAAAATACATTATAACATCCGACAGAGGGCGCGAGGTCATTTCTAATTGTATTTTATGTAATTGTCATTGTTTCACAAACTCATGTGAATGAACCATTACATTGACTCACACTTTTTAATAATAGCTTTTTGGCGTAATCGCATTTTATTTTAATCTCGTAATTTTGGGAATATTTACCCACGGAATTGAAGAAATAATGAAGAGAATTTTTAGTTGTAATGTCCACAAATTAAAAGTTCCCACCATTCTCAATGTACCTACCTAGTGTTTATGAGGTAAAAAGGCATGTTAAGTAATAAAATAATTGCTCGAAAGAAAAGTGATTCACTTTTACCAAGCGTGATTATGAGTAAGTACCTACCTATCTAAACCAAAACACTGTAAAGTTACGGCATGAATTTACAGTGCTATAATAATCCTGTCCTGTGGGTTTCGATTTAAGTACCTATAAAATCTTTTTTTGAATGAGCCTAAAAGACAAAGAAAACACACTCGAGCTTATTATTATTTTAGTATTTGACATTTTAAAACAAAATACATAAGAGGCAAAAATTTGCCTTAATTTTATGCTTAATTTTAAGATAACTTCATTGCAGTTTCAAAATAATACAAAAATCTTATTTGGAAATACCTACATAAGTAGAGACTCTACATGTAAGAATATTTTTAGTAGGTTCATACATAGGTCCACCACTTCCTTGGTACATCCTTATATGAATATTTATAAGTAGGTACTTACCTACATAATAGGCCTGTGTTTAGTCCGTAAAGATGGATAAACTTAAGTTGATATTCAATCTACAGATCCCATCATAATCGTGTGCTTGAGGTAGATAATGCAAAAACGTAAGGTCTAATCAGGTTGAATGTCGAAAGACACTCCCCTAGATCAAGTAGCTCTATCACCCATCATGATTTCTAGAAAGCAGACTTCATTATCGAAGCAAGATGTGCCAAGTGTCATTAGTAGACAATGCGTTGGCAAATGCTCGAGTTGCACGCGCTAGTTACTGGCCTGATGTGAAGATAAACCATAAACTGGTTACTGGGTTACCAATAGTGTTGATATAGGTTTACGGTAGAGCCGTGTTGGCCGAGTGCGATGTAGGTACCTCGACTTTCGAAAGTCGTGGGTTCGAATCCCGGCCGTGCTACAATGTATTTTTGGTTTCGAACGAACACGAGCTCTAAACAGTAAAGGGAAACATCATGCAAAAACCCGCGGCTTAGTCAGCCCCTCACGTATTGACCATTGTCTTTCCTGTGGATATGGCCGGCTAAGCTGAGAGGATGGTTTAGTAGTAAGTAGGTAGGTAACCTATGCAGTCACACACATTGCACATGCAGTCAGTAAACAATTATGTTGATGATTACTTACACTATTTTTTGCTACAAAAAACCGTAACAACTGTTTTTGATTTCGGCCAGTAGTCAACTCCTAAGAGTTATGAGGATTTGACGTGACCAAGAATTAACATAGTATTAGGTATTTGGAACAATGTCTGTTTGTTAACACTTTTCCCCTCATGAATAAGAATCAGCAAGATCATTACAATTTCAATAACAAATTATGCGCGTAAGCACTGTCCAAAAATGAACTAAAAAGCATGTTTTACTTTCAAACAATACGCCTTTCGAAACTGTCAATAAACAAACACTTTTTACAGGCAGCTGCGAACACGTACAGAAGGTTAACTTAATCGTGAGGTGACACTTTCACTGCTATAGTTCTACGAAATAATACTTAGCAAAGTGAGAAAAACGCCAGCTAACCCGCAAGAAATCCATCAAGATTGTATGCAATTTAGAAACCGTGCGAAGGAAAATGCTTCGGATTCCAACGAGAGTTGGCTGTAGTGTCAGGTGACTGACAATGACAAGGGTGCCTAAGGTCCGGTTAAAACCGGATCTGTTATGGGTGATCGTGCTGGTGATGATTGGGGGAGCTTTGGCCAACCGCCCGCCGAGGTTCCTCATCGATGGCCAATCGGAGATCGTAGTCAGGTTGAAGGAAGGCGCTGATACTCCTGTAGGTAAGTCTAAAGGTTACATGTTATAGATAGACGATAATAATCCCTCTGTAGTACCTAGTCCATTAGTTACATAGTATTTTATAAGAATCTGCGATATTAGGTAGGTATATACTTCTCCTTAATGTGGCATAGCGCTGGAACATCCTGTAAGTTTGTATAGTGTAGGTATACTTAGTAGTACCTAGGTATAATATCTCAGTAAGTACTTTGTCTTCATTAAGCAACATAAAAAGCGCGCTAATGTAGTACCTACACATAATATTTAAGTTCAACACAGTTGATTCACCTAGGAAAATAAGGTAGGTACCCCCCCATCCACAAACCATTTTTATCACCTGCGGAACGAACTGTTTAACCAGCCTATGACTCATTATACCAGCACAGGTAGGGTAACCAACCGAATCATATTTCCAAAAAACGATTCAGAATGCAACAGACAGCCGGAAATTACTCATGCAGGGGAATGGGGAAGAGGAAAGGGGTGTTGCCGGGACGACGTTGCACAAACAGAGGGTCAGTCGGAAACCCCACAAGCTGCCCGTGGCACTAATACTGTATTAGTTGTGTAACGATTATTCAAATGGGATGAGCCATTTATGAACAAATAGGTAGGCCTTGTAGAGGGATATATAGGCTGTAGGAAGGTTTAAAAGCGTAATTTTATAATTTGCATCGGCAGGTACCTATGATAGGTACCTATAGTTACTATTTAGGTACAGCTAGCTACCTATAAAAGTAGAGAATTATGGAGTTTACATTTTTGTGAGAGTTGATAGGTAGTAGGTAGGTTATACTTACTTACCTACCTATTATACTTACACATAGTTTTGGCAAATACTTAGTGAATTTGAAATAATTCGATGTGATTATACCTACATATAGCATGCATCTATCGTCTCTACATTTATGTGCACCATGTAGGTAGGTAAGTATTACCTATCCGTATTAAATTTAGCAAATTTATTTTGAACTTTGGAAGACGAGATCGCAGCCAAGCCAAACGACGAGAGACTGACTCTGATACAAAAATTACACAACTCAGCTCTAGGTACTCCAGTTCACACTAAAGCCAAGCCGTAACGCTGTAACATTAATGATATCTGCAGCCTTGAAACGAGCTATAGCCGATTTTTTTTTTTCCTATGCAGATGATACTGCTATAGTTTTAAAAGGCAGAACGTGGGGGGACATAAAAGCTAAAACTGAAATAGAACTTGCAAAAATATATAATTGGCTTAACTTAAACTTATTGACACTTAACATTTCAAAAACAAACATCATGACTTTCACAAAGTATAATAATACTCAGCCTCAACAAGACTTTTCAATAAAAATTCATAATAACCTTTGTAATAAAATTAACTGCAGCTGTCCTAATTTAAATAAAGTTACTACCACAAAATATCTGGGTATAATTATTGATCAAAGACTTTCTTGGCACACTCATCTTGAATTTGTTGCGGGCAGGATAAGGAAACTCATGTGGATTTTTAAAGCACTACGCCATGTAGCGAACGTAGATCTGCTTAAACAGATATACACTAGCTTAGGACAATCTATTATAAGTTACTGTATACCGATCTGGGGTGGCGCTACAAAAATTAAGTTCCTGCAAGTAGAAAGAGCACAAAGATCTCTCTTGAAAGTTATGTTTTCTAGACCATACAGATATCCTACGGAGCTTCTGTACGAAAACTCAAATATACCGTCAATTAGAAAACTATATATACTGCAAGCTGTTCTAAAACTACATCGCACCCTTCAATATGATCCCTCAAAACTTAATAGAAGACGAAACCATAATGTAGTGCAAACAGTGACTGTGAATTCAGAATTTGCAACACGTCAATATCTAAAACAAGCAAGTGTCCTCTACAATAAAATTAATAAAATTAAAAATATCTATGCCCTTTCAAACCACAAATGTAAAAAAACAATAATAGAATGGCTACTCTCACTTACATATCAGGAGACCGAAAGGTTTCTAGAGATTGTTTCGTAATTATATACAAACACACATACTGACACACATATAATCACACACACACACTCACATACACACACACATACACTCACATACACACACACACACCCTCACACACTCACCTATTTCACAACATAAGTTAGGTATTTAAAATTGTTAAAATTGTTTCCTTAAAATTTAAAACATAATCTCTCTAACTTAATTAAAATGTAATCAGGGAAGAGCGAGATCCCTTAGTACAGGTATCTTTTTACTTAAAAAGGGATTTCCAATGCATTTATGTTAATTATAAGTTAAGTTAAGGAAATAAACTATTTTGTATTTTTGTATTTGTATTTTGTAAGATACCTACCTACGCCCATAACTTTCGACATACCTACCTACCTATCCAGTGCATTGCCCATAATAGTGACTCACGTAGGTAGATAGTTACCTATTTACCTACTATGTTTAAACTACTGTTTAATTCTATGTATTTATTAACCAACCCGTTATGTTTTCAGGTAGTTTAATATACCGGCTGAGAGGCGTTGACCCTGACGGCGATACGCTAAAATTCGGCATAAGAGACCAGCTCGGTAGCAATATTTTAAGATTAGAAGCCATTTCATCCAACGAAGCTAATATTTATTTAGTTAGGGAATTAGATAGAGAGGTAAGATTAAGTAATGTTATTGCTGCTAATTATTATTTAAAACCAGAGGCGTTAGGTAGGTAAGTGTGCCTAGCAGGTAGGTACCTACCTAACCTACTGCATAACTGACTAAATAATAACGGCCAGAATCAATAATCAAATAGGTAAGTATCTTAATTGTTTAAAGGTACCTACCTAAGTATCTTTGGTTTTGCTTAGGTAGGTAGGTACTGTCGGTGGCTAAGTAGGTATTTTTCATTCTTAGAACTCCCTATAAGTACTTAAAAAATTACAAACTACCTACCGTTAAGTAGTGTAGGTACCTACCTACTGACAGTACCTAAGCAAAACCTAGATAGATAGGATAATGAGACTGGCCGTAAGTAAGTACCTAGGTACCTACCTAGTAGTTAGGTATTATTTTTAACCTTTGTAGAATAGAATAGAATAAAAACCATCAACATAAACATGGGTAAACAGAAATGAGAAATATTGACAATCGAGTGACAAGAAAATAAGGCTACCCTTCAGCATTTGCTCCAGCAGCAGCAGCATCATGCATGACTGTTGGAGCGCTGGTTTCAGTGGCGCCAAAAGGAGTTTGTCAAGTAGGTAATCATCATTTAACTTTGGAGTAGGCAGGACTTTCGTGAACTCTACCTCTGGCTACAGTAGGTAGGTACCTATAGGTACAGCTCTACAACTCTACTTTTATTTTCAGGTCCGTGATGAATATTCTTTTGTACTCACACTGACCGATGGGCATTTGGGTGAAGGTAACTTCATTACGCAGAGTTTCTTGTTGTTGGTAGAAGATGTTAACGACAACGAACCGATTTTTAAACCCTATCCGTCCGCAATCACCGTGAAAGAAGATGCACCGCCAGGAATACTAACTACTGTAGAGGCGACAGACCTTGACGAGGGAGCTTATGGGCAAGTGAGTTGTTTTTTTTTATGAAAGTTTATTTTCTTACCTGCTAAAATGTAGCAGGTAAGAACATAACAGATGATTTAGCAGCTAAATCATCTGGCGTTACTTTCCGTAATAAATTGCTTCCGTCCGTCCGACTCTACCTAAACTAAAATACGTAGTATCTCTACCTAATCTGTGACTTATCCTCCTATTATATGCTCTTTGTTATCCTCATTTTCTATAAAAACGTCACTGTCAAGTGTCAATTTTCCATTTCATTTTGACGTTTCATAAATTCCACATACAACAAAACAAAACAAACAAAACATCAAGCAACAAAATGAATCTTCCTTCCAGTGTGTTTTGTTTTGATTATAGAAAATGATTTCAGGTTTTATACCACCTGCAAGAAGTCGATGGAGATATAGAAAACTTTTCCGTGCAAACTGTGAACGGGAAAGGAGTGATTCGTCTCACGAAAGGCCTAGATTACGAGCGAAAATCGCTTTACCAACTCCGGGTGCTTGCTGTGGACAGGGCAAACCAGGGAAGAGTGAATACGGGAACAGCGGCCATTCTAGTGAAGGTCCAGGATGTGGAAGACCAGCCCCCAGAGTTTATAGTAGCCAGTCCTGTTACTAGAATCAGTGAAGATGCAGAAATTGGAACATCTGTTTTGCAAGGTGTGAATTGGGTGTAGTTTGTAGTTTGAACGAATAAAATAACTAAAGAATCATGAAGGAAGACCCTCCTAAGTGATATAGTTGTAGAAAAGTATTATTTTTAAAGCTGTTGGTTCATTGAACTTTTCATTTTGGTAACAGCCATGGATGTTCCTAGAAATGCACCTACCTACACTTAAATATATTTTTCTAGGACTTTTAACTCTAGATGAATGTGCAAAACTGTTTTATTTTTTTCCAGTGCGAGCTATTGATGGAGACAGAGGGGTCAATAACCGGATCTCTTACAGCATCATATCAGGAGGAGAGGAGCATTTTGATATTGACAGCAGTTCTGGAATAGTTTACACCATCAACCAGCTAGATAGAGAAGATCCTAATAATAGCAATGGAGCTTATATTTTAGAGATTTTGGTGAGCAGTTTCTGGTCTTTTAAAAATTTGAAACCGATAATTTTAAGAAAACCTTTCTACTGACCATGTCTTATTTAACAGTGATTAAGTTGAGACACAGAATGCTTTAATTGTAGTTGATGTACTTACTTATAATATGGCTGAGAAGTTATATATCGTCACTGGAAATATCACTTAACGTAAGGGACAAACCCCTGTTTTTCAGGAGAGCCAAAATAAGATTTTTTTTTTGGAAATTGATCTGTATCTTTTTTTTCTGACGTCCGATTTGAATACTTCCAAGAGCAAAGTATCTTAGTTTTTCAGCACCTTTCTTACTATTATTTCAAAAATGTGAAAAAACTTATGGTTTAGGAGATAGCCTGTCCCTTACCGTAAAATTCAATGTAAAGCTGTACCTTACGTTATTCAAAATGAAGGTGAAAACAGACTGCGATGATGTTAGGAACAACATATTAAATAAAGTAATAGGTAAGTTTAGCGTAAGGGTCTTTTATTAGTTTTCATTTGTTGTAAGTACATACAAACCTACTAATATCACCCTTATTACTATGGAATTAGATATCAAACCTTTTCGTATCTGTGTATGTGAGAAGAGAATATAAATTAGCTGACCAATTAGATCTACAATTTTCTATTTCGATGCCTGTTTTAGACTAATTAGGTTATAAATATTAGATAATCAGCCTAAAAATATATTTTGACACCTAGTGAGTAAACAGGAGGTTTCATAACGGCTTTGCAATTAAACGCAGAACAACAAAAATATATTTAAAATCTTTAATGGTAAGGACAAGTAGGAATAGAAATATTGGTGAATTGTGTTTTATAAATAAAAAATTGGATATCCTAAGAGTAGAGGTAGACCAAATAAAAAAAACTGTACGTAGGTAACTGTAGTGAGGAGGTGTTACCTACATCTCCTTCTCAGGACCAGTTGTGAGAGTATGAACTTGATAAATTGGAGGCTTTGCTAGATCAAGACTCGTGCCCAATGCAAGAAAAGCTTGCAGAATCATTAGGAGTTGACCAAAGAACAATTTCTATACGTTAAAAAGCCGTTGGATTCAGTCAAAAGCATGCAATTACTCCAAGTGAATTTAACGTAAGGGACAAAAAAAATCTTAAAGATACTTACAAGTCCGTTACGTTAAATATTTATGACTAATCTGTCTAGAACTTACTAAAAAAATGTGATGTAAGGGACATTTTTTTAAAGATATCAAAATTCTGAGTATGCCAGTCGATAGAGCATCGAATTTTAGATCGAACTGCATATTTAACTCATTTTCGACAAAATGTCCCTTACGTTAAGTGATATTTCCAGTGACGATATAATGGCCTGTTCCTCCTAAAAAAATGTCTCGGTCAGCATTGTCAAGTTTATTCATAGTTTGCAAAGACCTAGTTTATTAAGTTCATATTTGGAACTCTACTTGTTTATAAGATACATTTAACTTATTGAAAAAACAAACTTTGTAGTTGTTAATTTGTGCATGAGAAACTTATAAGTAAAAATTATCAATGTAAAATGACTAATACAAACTGATTGATGTATCCAGGCGACAGAAGAATCCCACATAGTATCCCCCATGCCCACAGCCACTACCGAAGTGACCATCATAGTAACCGACATCAATGATGAAACCCCACGGTTCAGGAGCGAGAGGTATGTGGGAGAGATACTGGAGAATGCTCAGCAGAACACGCCCATCACCTTCTTGCAGGATGCTATACCTGAGGTGTTTGATTATGATCAGGTGAGTAAAAAGGCCTTATGTGGCCACACAATCTTGGACGGTCATTGGACACAAACAAAGCATTGCCATTGGCTACTCTATTCGTAGCCAGTGTAAGAACCAAGTTGAAGCCAATGTCCACACATTGGCTTCAACTTGGTTGCCCACCAAATAAACTCTTTAAAGCCTGTGCACACAATGTTTTTCTAAAGAGCTAACAACAGTTTCACATTGTTACATTGCTTGCTTTTTAGTTGCTTGTATCTATAAAAAAGTATAAAATCCGCTTATGATACTTGAACACAATCATTAAAAACGCGTGTCTTCAGCTTCATAAAAAAACATCGTATGCAAAGGCCATTTTACCAAGATCATTGTAAATGATAGGGGGTAAATGATAGGGCTATCTACTTATAATAAAATTGTACATTGTCTTCTTTCAGGGTAAAAATGGAACATTTGAGTTATATCTAAGGGGTGATAACGGCATATTTGATGTGACGCCATTCAAAGGGATAAATGAAGCGTCTTTTCTTATCAGAGTGAATGACCCCTCGTTCTTGGACTATGAGAAAGTAACTGTAATGAATTTCAGTCTAGTCGCCAAAGAAATTGTTGCCAAAGATCCTAAAATGAGGTAAGATTTTTAACCTAAACTTTGGATAGTTATCTTGGATTTTGAAATATACCCTTACCCCCCCATTTTTAATAAACCACAGATAAAAGAATACTAGTAATAAACGAAGATTAACAAAAAACGTCAGAGAATAAACGAATTAGCACTTTATTGTGCACATAATAAAGATACAAATAAAACTTAAAATTAATACTCCGTTGATCTTTGTTTATTAATAAGCCTGTTAATGTGCAACCAATGTCTTTCTGTGGTCATCTCTCTATCAATTTAGCTACTGGGCAACCATTACCATTATTTTATCTAAATTCAACCAAGTTTACTCTCTAAGCAATTTCCTTCTTTAACTTCATTTGTTCCGGTGAAAAAAACATTGTAAGGACTCAAGTAAGTATTATTTTAAGCGGCGGGCGGTAGACGCTAAGTTATACATTGATCGCTTTATTTACCTTTTCGTTACGTAAAAAGAGCGCTGAGGGGAAGTAAGTAGCGGGGGTGTTTGCGCCTGTGTTCACTCGCTGACGGACCAATAGCACTCGCTTAATCAATGGTATGAAGTGCGCCGCGTTACCTCTCCACCAATCATCGAACGCAGTTTGACAGCCAGCGTTCTTTTTACGTGGAGCTACCTATATAAGGAAATTACATACCTAATACAATCTTGTACCATGACTTTTACTATTCCAGTGTCGTCCCAATAATGGTACACATAAAGGATGAAAACGATAACTTCCCAGAGTTCACCGAGTCATTATACACAGTATCAATAGCGGAGAACTGCGGAGTAGGGACTACAGTTGCATGGGTCCAAGCATTAGATCAGGATTCTGATAACTATGGAACTAGAGGGATACGGTACACTAGGCTTGGCGGGAGCATTGCTAACCTGTGAGTATAACTTATTATACACGGTGATTCATAGGTAGGTATGTTATCCCGAAAAGGGGTCATTCACCTCATTAGTGTGAACAACATTTTTGTTCAACGACTTTTAGAATTTCGATGTTTTTCATTGATGAAATGACTAGAAAAGTTTCCTTCTGAAATAAACACAGCAACCCTATAATAGTGCAAAGTTTTGATTTCCTTTATATATCCTTGATAAGTGTGCAAAGTTTTAATTTGATCTGGCACTTCGAAGCAACATGCACATGTGCGTCATTGGCACTGAACGCGATAGTGTGATAATAACTTACCATTTTATTTATTTTACTGCGATATTTCCAGCTTAAACTTAAACCCGATATCAGGAGTGATAACAGTCAAGCAAGGTGGAGATTCCTTCGACCGTGAGCTCATAACTCGTCACTACCTCACAGTAGAAGCAAGAGATGACCTCGGCAAAGGGAACAGAAACACAGCTCAGCTGATCATAAATATAGAGGATGTTAATGACAATGCACCTATGTTCCTAGCTAATAAATATGAGGCGAGGTTGCTGGAGAATGAACGGCAGTTTGAAAATCCGTTGGTTCTTGAAGCTAGAGATATTGATTTAAATGGTGAGTTTGGGGAGTTTTATAGAGTTATTAAAGAAAGAAAGAAAGAAAGAAAAGGTTTATTGACAACACACACAAAAATGGTACAAATCAAAAATACAAAGACAGAGCTTAAGGCAACAAATATTAAAACAAAACCCATGCCTAAGGGCGTTGTCAAAAGGTCCAGACTCAGCTTTAAGCTAGCTTCACGAGGGGGTGCCAGGTTATTAAACTTAATTACTTAATAATGTTAGTGTAGTAGTTGTTAGATAGTTCCTCGACTTTCGATTTGAAGGGCGCGGGTTCGAATCCTGGCACGGCATCAATAGATTTGAAAATTGTTTTAAGTTAAAACGAATGTACCTAATGTATGTATTTCGAAATACCTGACTACCCCTTTAGACATCTTCAAGTTATCTTAAATGCCTAAACGATTTAAAAGAAAGATAATGAATGTGGTGTAAAGGTGTTTAGCAAATAAATGACTATTATTGACTATTATTGACTATCCTTTCGGTTTATTGTGAATGAATGAACGAATGAATATTCTTTATGCACACTCAAATAAAGATACATTTAACAACTTGTGGAAAAACTAAGTACCGAACAATGTAAAATGGACGGCCTTATCGCTAAAAAGCTATATCTTCCAGGCAACCTTTGGATGTATTGGATGTATATGATTTTATTATTTTTGAAGAGTAATTTTAGGTCTCTTTCTTTTCCAAAAAACATAAAGCTTAAGTAGTATAAGCTTAGTAAAGCTGAATCGTACTTATTATTTACATGGAACGTTATTGTTTCAGGTACAAAAAATAGTCACATAGAATATTCTATAGTAGGAGGCGAGTACAAGAACAATTTCACCATAGATCCTAACCAGGGCATCATTACACCAAAAGGCGGACTGGACTTTGAGCAGATACCGGGAGACAATAGCAATATACGACCAATACATTTGACAGTAAGCTATTTTTAAGAAAATCTACCATCATACCATCATACCTAGGTCTGGTGCAGCTTATGCTGAGACAGGGACCTAATTTGACCCCACGCAACACATTTTTTTTTTTTTATTATTCTTGTCTGTTTTATGTACACTTATAGGTAATACTCGTATATACACTTATACTGAGCTGTACCTACATTAATTACTTACTATTACTACTTTATTCGTGTACCTACTATGGACCATTGTCTGCAATAAATGCCATTTATTTATTTATTTATAGGTAGGTACCTAAGGTATTTTTTGTATTCTCTGTTATGCTTATAATTATACATTATGTATTACTTACTACTTACGTGTTCTTGGGGCAAGTAAATGTATTTTCTTTCTTTACCATCCAATCCACCCATTTAACTATACTTAGGTACTTTTTAAGTTAATATTGGTGTCAATTCAGCCCTCGGATTGTATCAAAGCAAAAATCACAGTAATCCATGGAAACAACTTACAATTTTTTTATGTGACGACCGGATTGTCCTTAGCTACCGGTCCACTATTGACGGAATCGGCCAACATAACAAAACCTACAGTGGAACATAAAAAACGGAGGTTTTATCCTTTTTTGAAGTCGGTGACCTGAACTCTACCTTCTATCTTTAGTTAGTATGTATATATTTTGGATAGAATACAGAGTTCCTTTTATTTATTTAGTAGTTTAGGTTAAGAAGTGTAGATATTTTTTGTTCCTGTGTGTTTCTTTGAAGTCGATTAAAATGAATGAACATTCAAATTGTGACCGATTGTGCCTGTTTTTGCAATTTTCTAAGGTCCAGTGAACATTTCTTTCTCTATAGGTCCGAGCTCGCGATTTCGGCGTGCCTTCACTGTCGTCCACCGTGCCTGTCACGATATACATCCAGGATGTGAATGACCACGCTCCGATGTTCCAACAAATGCTGTATAAACGATCCATTCCTGAGGATTTGCCGGGAGGAACCAGCGTTTTGGAGGTATAGATAACAAATCAAATCAAATCAAATTGTTTATTATTTCTCTCACAAATCACAATACATAAATAAAAATATAAAGAAATTAATTTTATAAAGAAATTAATTTTTAATATAAGCACAGATAAAAGAATACTAAGTAAAGTAAAACATAATAATAAATTCAAACAATCGTAGGTAGGTGTAGTAAGAACCGTTTTGTGAGAGACTGGTGCCTGAAATAGGTATAAAAAACCTGTGCTACAGGTCACCACAAAATGACCTAGGTGATCTACTACTACTGATCTAATTTTTAGCTCAATAACAATAAAAAAAATAGGATTTTATCTGAAATAATAAAACGAAGCGCTCGTGGTGAGTTAAGCAACGATCTGAGCTGTCACTACTTGGATTCGTGACCGCAAGTGGCATTAATATCTGGACGCTTCCGTTCTTCGGAGGGCAGGTTTAATTGTCGGTTCCGGCTTTTAAAGTCGATAAGCCATGATGGAGGCCTTTAGGCGGCCTGAAAACTCCGTTACCTGAGTTGGCCACTTGCTCATACAAACTTACTTCTGAAATAAATTATTATTGCGATTATCACATCACACTATCACACTAATATTATAAAGGTGAATGTTTGTGTGTGTGTAAGTATGTAAGTGTGTTTGTTACTCTTTCACGCTCAAACGGCTGGACGGATTGGAATGAAATTTGGTACAAGAATTGCCTATACCCTGGTTAAAAAAATAGGGTAGTTTTAAACCCGGTATTTCCACGGGAACGGGAACTATTCACCGCGGGTAACACCGCGGGGCACAGCTAGTTAAATATAAAAAACTGTTCTACAGGTAAAAGCTAGAGATTCAGACGGTTCGTCGCCGAACAATCGCATAGTTTACCGAATACAGCGCGGAGCCAGCGATAAGTTCGTCATTGATTCCCAATCAGGGGTGGTTTCTGTCGCGAATGGATCCACATTAGACCCAGATAAAACTACGCCTAAAAACACCAGATACACATTGACTGTGGTAAGTGCAGAGCTATAATATTATACTTCAACACTAGTGTATGGTCGCGCCACGTAAAAAGAGCGCGGTCGGGGAAGTAGTGGGGGTATGTTTGCGCCTGTGTTCACTCGCTGACGAACCAATAGCATTAGCTATATCAATGGTATGAAGTGCGCCGCGTCACCTCTCCACCAATCATCGACCACTGCGCAGTTTGACAGCCAGCGCTCTTTTTACATGACGCGACCTATTGCAACTATTATAATAGGTAGGAATAGAATAGAAGAAAGTCAGGTGCTGCTATCATGTAAACATCGGCAATGTGCAAAATATTAAAATAAAATAGTATAATCTTCATAATAGTGACAAAAACCAGTATAAAACATTAGTATCTATTAGTACTTTATGTGACAGTGAAAACATAACTATGAACTCACGATTTACGAAGCCAAAGTGAACTTTTTAACTGCCTGACAACAGTATTTTTTTATATAAAGTGACTACACATAATCTACAATTAAATGTGGACAGTGTTTTTTTGTTTTTTTTTTTCAACCATTGTCCTACTGCTGGGCAAAAGTCTCCCCCAATTCTCCCTAACCATCTCTGTCCTTTGAGACCTCATACCAATCTCTCTCAAAAGCGTCGAAATCGTCTCTCCAGCGCTTCCTTGGCCGACCGCGACCACGCATGTGACAGTGATTTATAAAGTGTTAAAGACAAGAACGGATTATAAAACATATATTTACGAGTACTTATCGCTTTTTATCTTTATGTAATTGAATCCCGACGTTTCGACTGGATTGCACCAGCATCCAGTCTGCCCGCGACCACGTCTGGTGCAAAAGTCGAAACGTCGGGATAAATAAAGGTAAATAGCAATAAATACCCGTGAATATACGTTTTATCAGATAATATCAATGTTTGTAGATCGCTCTTGACGGTGGTATCGGTGACCAGCAACTAAGTGCAGCAGTGTTGGTCAATATAACGATAGTCGATGTCAATAACAAACCGCCTGTGCTTTTCGAACCCGGCGGGGTCAGCGTGAAAGAGAACACTCAGGTAATTTTTAGTAAGATTTTTCATTTATAATGAAACTCAGGTAATTGTTATACATTATTATAGCCCACGGGAAATTACTGTTAATTACGGGAATTACGTGTGGTCACTCCTCGAGTGTGAGACGCGACCGCGAGGAGCGACCCTTGAAGACGTTTCAGTGTCATACGAATTTCAACTTTATTTTCATTACTATAATACCTACTTATTATCGCAGAGAAGGCGCGCGTACTGGAATTCTCCGGAATTCCCGCGAAGCCGCGGGTATCCTCGCGACTCGTTCGAGTTTCTCAAGCGATAATAAGTAAAAAATAAGTAAAAAAATGAAAATAAAGTTGAAATTCGTATGACACTGAAACTGCGCTCCGCTTCGCTGCTCTTCGATGCTCTTTTGGTGTGAGTTGAGCCTAATAGTGATAAGTAAGTTCAAATGCTTAGCTTAGGACTAGATGACGCTGTTATTTATTTAAATGTTCCTCAGGTCGGTACACAGATCTACAAAGCGCAAGCCTACGACCCAGACGACCAACCAGTACTTCGCTACAGTATCGACAAGTCCGGTAGCAGTGCTCGCGATGAAGATGGAATACCGATATTACCTACTGCATACGATTACCTATCGTTATGGGACCTTAACGCCGTTGATGGCTCTTTGAAGGTAGTTCGGTAAGTGTTATAAGGGAACCTAACCAAAACAATATACAACTATAATCAGCTTTCGTTTTCCTCAAAGGTTTGCTGGAAGAAAAGTCTTGTTAGGGTAAAGCTCGCTTTTGTACATGCCTTTTAGTTAAGTTTTTTATACATATAAATGTATTTTCTGGTGTACACTCCTACTAATAGTATAAAGGTGAATTTTGTGTGTAAGTGTGTTTGTTACTCTTTCACGCTCAAACGGCTGGACGGATGAGCCTATGTTTTAATGCAGTGTATAACTTGTAATCCTGGTACCGTATTTCATTCAATTCCGTCCAGCCGTTTGAGCGTGAAAGAGTAACAAACACACTTACAACTTACACACACACAAACTTTCACCTCTATTATATTAGTGTAATTAATAAAAGTAAATGTACTCTGTTTCCAGGTTAATAGACCGAGAGAAAGTAGAAACAATTCGCCTCCTCATAACAGTAGAAGACATGGCGGCCATAGCCGGCGGCCCTCCCCAAACCGCCTCCGCCATCTTAACGGTCACCGTCCAAGACGAGAACGATAACAACCCCGTATTCAGAAAGGCGTACTACACCGCCTCTATAGCTGAGAACTCGAAGAACGGCGTGGGGATTGTGAATGTGGTCGCTGATGATGCTGATAAGAATCGAACGATGACGTATTCTCTTGAAGGTTAGTTATTTCATTAAAGATTGTTTTCATTCAATCAAAGGTTGTGACGCTCGTGGCGAAGCTTGCTACTTACGAAGTTAAGCAACGTTCTGAGCGGTTACAACTTGGATGGTTGACTGCTAGTGGCATTATCAGCTGAGCGCTTTCGTGCTTCGGAGGGCACCTTAAATTGTCGGTCCCGGCTTTTAAAGTCGTTAAGCCACGACGGAAGCATTAGGCGGCCTAAAAAAAGGAACTAACCCAAAGGTTGTCTGGAAGGCATTCTTATCTGACCACGCAAAAAAACGTCAACTCTTAATCACTCCTCTTACATTCATATCCTCTTTCACACAATCTATCCTTCTTCGGCCTTCCTCTACTTGTATACCCATCAATAAAACAAATATCATTTACTAGATGCGCCCCGCGGTGTTACCCGCGGTGATTAGTTTATGTTCCCATGGGAATACCGGAATTAAAAGTAGCCTATTTTTTAATCCAGGGTATGAGCAATCCTGGTAACAAATTTCATTCAAATCCATCCAGCTGTTTGAGCGTGAAAGAGTAACAAACACACACACACACGAACTTTCACTTTTATAATATTAGTGGGATTAGTGGGATTTTTCATGTTTGTGAGAGATAGCGTAAAAGAGTAACAAACACACTTACACACACATGAACTTTCACCTTTATAATATTAGTGGGATTTTTCATGTTTGTGAGAGAGAGCGTAAAAGAGTAACAAACACACTTACACACACATGAACTTTCACCTTTATAATATTAGTGGGATTTTTCATGTTTGTGAGAGAGAGCGTAAAAGAGTAACAAACACACTTACACACACACGTACTTTCACCTTTATAATATTAGTGGGATTAGTGGGATTTTTCATGTTTGTGAGAGAGAAACAAATAGATTTGCTTTGATTTCCCAGGTGAAGCAGACCTGTTAAGCATGGTGCACATAAACAGTGCAACTGGTGAGCTGGTGGTGGCTAGCCAGATCGACCACGAGCGGCATCCGTGGATCAATCTGACAGTTAAAGCAGTGGATAGCGGGCTACCGGCCAGATATAGCTTTGCTGATCTGTTTATACAGGTATACTATTTTCTCTAATTTATTTATTATTTTACAGTGTTAAACCACACTTAGGTATTGGAAATTTCATTATAAATGAAAAATCTTACTAAAAGGCTTAGAGGGTCCGTAGCCTAGTGGTCAGGCAGCTCGGCTTAAGAGCGATCGCTTGTATCTACGCAGGTTCGAATCCTGCCGGAGCCTTTAACTTTTAGTAAGATTTTTCATTTATAATGAAATTTACTATTTTCTCGTCAGTTTAATAAATAATATTAATATCCCTGGACATTTCACACGGCGTCATCTAGTCCCAAGCTAAGCAATTTAAGGCTGCGTTTTCATTGACGCGGAGCTGTGCGGAGCGGTGCTTAGCGGTGCAGAATTGACCAATCACTACGCTCTAAAATCTTTGCTCCGCGATTTCGAGCATAGTGATTGGTCAATTCATGCACCGCTCCGCACAGCTCCGCGTCAATGGAAACGCAGCCTGATGCTTGTGTTATGATAACCAGATGACTGATATTCAACATAGATACATTTTTTTTGTAAACATACATAATAATAGATAGAAGAACATCCAGACCCGGAACAAATATCTGCAGAACATACAAACATTTGTCCCGTCGCGGGGATCGAACCCGCAACCTACGCGTCTCAGGCGGGCCTTTACCCACTGCGCCACAGAGGACGTCAACATGCCTTTATATTATTAGCGGGACTGTTCCAGAGTTCAGACAAATGTTACATGAAAAAAACCAGTTTCAAGTGCAATGTGGAGTCCAAATACAGTTTTGCTGTTTTTCTCTGGTATTTTCAATTCCGTCGGGATTTGAACACGCATTGAATCAAAGTGTGAATATAAACTCTTTTATCTGTGATATAAACTATTCTCCTCAAGCCAGAGTGCTTTAACGCAGCTACGCTATCCTATGACGTCGTAATTCTACTATCCGTTATTTTCCAATAGGTTCTAGATGAAAACGACAACAACCCAGTATTCGAAACAGCTGATCACGAGTACCTTGTGCGAGAGGACGTTGACCCCGGCGCTGTGATAGCAACGATCGTCGCGACCGATGCTGACTCGGGGGATTATGGAAAGATCACTTATCTGCTTGATCGTACCTCTACACAGGTATTAGTGGCAATTCGGAGTATCGTATAACATTTTTGGTTAGTTAAGCCAAAGACGATTAATATCTAGAAGACAGACACACAAAATCGTAACCCTAAAAGATAGCCTGGAAACTTTAAAACATCAATTTTATCCAAGAAATTTCCATTACTTTCTATTAATTTTTTTTTATATTGAATATTGTTGCTACCTACTACCAAAGACGTATTTATTTTTTGTAAATACATACATATTATACATAGAAAACACCCAGACTCGAGATAAATATTTGCAGATCATACAAACATTTATCCCGCGGTTATACTACTAATGTACTAATTGGCTAGATTGTATCACGCGGGTTCTAATCCCGTCGAAGTCATAAACTTTTAATAAGATTTTTCATTTACAAAATATGTCTATCATTAGAAAATGAAAAAATCTTACGAAAAGTTACGACTTCGACGGGATTCGAACCCGCGTGATTCAAGCGATCACTCTTTTGCCGGGTTGCCATACCACTCTGCCACGAAGCCTTAAACGCCGACGACGAAACTATCAGTAAGAAATGTCTATCATACACAGTAGTAGTAAAATTTTATATTATTTATTTATTATTATTATTTATTTCTAGCCCATATTGTCCAAAATTTTATAACGAACAAGTGTTCCCAGGGCAAGTTCGTGATAAACCCGGATACGGGCGCACTATCAGTCGCCTCCTACCTGGATCGCGAGAGTAAAGCCGCGTACACACTGGTCGTGGAGGCCTGGGACAACTACCAGCTGTCTCATCGTGGAAGTGACAGTCGGAATGCACATAAGCAGATATCGTGAGTTACTTATTCTCCCCTTCTCGTTTCTCATTTCAGTTTCCTAACTCCACTTCGACTGAAGAGTCAGCTGCTCAAACAATGAAGGAAAACAAACTATGATGAAACCTATCTAGCTTTACCAACCTAGCTTTATAATAGGGCGACTCGCTTTCAACCTGTGTTTGGTGACTTGGTGTGCTAATAAATAAATATCCTTGGACATTCCACACGACGTCATCTTATCCCAAGCTAAGCAACTTAATGCTTGTGTTATGGTAACCAGATGACTGATAAACTACATCAATACTTACCTTTTTTTTTATAGAAAAAACCCAATATCGGGACAAATATTTGCAGATCATACAAACATTTGTCCCGCGGCGGGGATCGAACCCGCAACCTCCGCGTCTCAGGCGGGCCTTCGCCCACTGCGCCACAGGTCGTCAAATAATGACTGAAAAGTAAATTTTTGGATGTGGCCTAGTGAATTATGAATTAGAGTCATTGAGATGTATTATAGAGCCACAATCAGACAAATAAAATGTAAACGTCAAAACTCTCGTTTTACTTTTTTGCGTACAAGCGACATTGAACATTAAAACAAACAACATAACGTCTACATTCAAATGTCAAATGTCATTGTAGAACATTGAATTTGCACGCACATTTTTTGAGTGTTGTCAGCTATTAGATTGTGACTCTTTAATACATCTCAATGATTAGAGTATAGAGTGCCGTAAATGTACTGCCGGTACCTTATAGTTTAGTCATTTATACGTTTTTATAAAAAAAAAACACTACTACACCAATCTTATCATTTCCACCTGCTTAGAAACGATTCACTTTGAGTCAATGCTATTAAATAAATAAATATTCATGCAAAAATAAAAATATTCTTATTCTTATTCTTATTAATTCCAGAATTCACTTAGAAGACGTAAATGACAATCCGCCCATCCTCAATCTACCAGAAGAGTGTACGACTATCACCGAGTTCCACAACCATCGTGAGCCGATAGTCGCCGTGTCCGCGACGGACGCGGATGACAATAACTCGCCGAACGGAAGAGTTCAGTTCCATCTTGTAGGCGGGAAAGGGCATGGTAACATAACTTATTGAGATGTATTATAGAGCCACAATCAGACAAATAAAATGAAAACGCCAAAACTCGGCGCACGCTACGTAGCGCGCAGTTTTTGTTTTTTGCGTACAAGCGACATTGAACATTAAAATAAACGACATTGAATTTGCACGCACATTTTTAAGTGTTGTTGGCTATATTAGACGACTCTTTAATACATCTCAATGCATAAAATACATAAAATCATCTTTTTCCCATGGGGGTAGGCAGAGACCACGGATCTCCACTTTCTACGATCCTGACACACCTCTTTCGCCTCATTCACTCTCATTACACCCTTCATACACGCTCTCCGGTTTAGGGTACTTTTGACCAGGCTTTTCTCCAAAATGTCACCTATTTGGTCCAAATATGTTCGCCTAGGTCTTCCCCTTCCAGATGTCATATTCACACCCGCCTTATATGCATGGTAACGATTATTAGTAAATATATTATTATTACTCTTACTGTCCACAATGGACTACACTAGCTCATATCAGAAAAATGGAGAGAAGGAAGGGAGGCCTTTGCCCTGCAGTGGGATGATTCAGGCTAGTACTAATAATAAATAATATTATTATTAGTAAATATGTATAATACCAGCGCAACAGTAGCGTACCTTTCTGCTCTACTGTTGCACATGCTGAGTGATGACCATTTTCTTTGTCGCATTTTTATTTTAAGTTTTTGTAAATGTTTCTATATGACAAGAAATAAACGTTTTTATTATTATTATTTAATACCAGATACTAGTAAAGTAGTTATGACCATGGCGAGAATCGTTTTAATTCTCTTAGAGATCACGAGATGTCGCTACGTGTAGCGAAACGGGAATTGGTTTACTACAAACTGGAGCCATCTTTTCGAATGAAACGCTGTTGGCGAAGCTTGCTATGACGTTCCTGATATCGTTGAAGTTAAGCAACGTTCTGAGCGGTCAAAACTTGGTTGGGTGACCGCAAGTGGTATTAAAAGCTGAGCCTTTTGCATTCACTAGGTCTTTTCATGGAACTATGTCGTCCATCCATCTCTCTAGATGTCTATTTATATACTAAACTAAGTAAAAAAGTATTAATTTGTCCGCAGAACTATTTCGTTTCGAGCAAGTAGGCGGAGACGCGAACACAGGCCGTCTATTCGCTCGACAATCGCTGAAGGATCGCTTCGGAAACTACTCCCTTACCGTCGAAGCCAGAGATTTGGGCATTCCCTCTAATGTAGTGAAAGGGGAGCTGAAACTCTGTGTGGCCGATTATAACGACCACGCGCCCGTGTTTGTGCATCCGAGGCAGAATGACACGATTAAAGTACCTGAGGTACGTACTGATTGTGAAAAAATAAGTAAATATAAGTGGCTATTCGGGATGTCGCCAAAACTAACTTGACAGCACTAAAAATGTTGCCGTCCCTTTCATAACGATCGAAATAAAAGGATGGCATCAATTTTTGTGCTGTCAAATTGCTTTAGTTAAGTTTTGGCGACATCCCGAATTGCCACTATGATCCCACTAATCCCACCAATATAATAAAGGTGAAAGTTTGTGTGTGTAAATATGTAACTGTGTTGTTACTCTTTCACGCTCAAACGGCTGGACGGATTTTAATGAAATTTTTTACCAGGATTGCTTAAACCCAGGATTAAAAATATGCTACTTTTGATCCCGGTATTCCATCGGGAACGGGAACTATTCACCGCGGGTAACACCGCGGGGCACAGCTAGTCTATTATAATTATAAAACATAACGGGTATTTATCACGAATGGTCCATGTGGCTCGAATGCATCCAGAACGTTGGGCGAGACTCGTCACTCAGTGGGTGCCCGAAGACAGTCGGAGACGACGCGGCAGACCCAGGAAAAGATGGCGAGACGACCTGGATGCATTCGAATCAAACTGGCAAACTGTTGCCTTCGAGCGCAAAGAGTGGAAGTTGAAGGGGGAGACCTTTGCCCAGCAATGGGACATGATAGGTTAATAAAAAAATAAAATACTACTAGTATTGTGTGTTCTGATCGCGTAAGTTTAAAAAAGACTACTTATTATAATAATTTATGTAGAATATGAATGTTGTTACAGAACGCAACTATAGGTACTGTCGTAGTCACAGTACGAGCGATAGATGCAGATATCGGTGCGAACGGTGCGGTTAGATTTCGACTACGCGACTCCCAGCATTTCTCTATACACGCGGCCACGGGAGCTTTGAGGACCATGCATTCCTTGGATAGGGACAAGCAGACTACTTATAGGGTAAGTTTACTCATATGAATGCAAATGCGATAAAATAATAAAAAAGTTATTTTTTTTACAAATTAAGTAGATTCGATAAAGAAACTATAAAGTGTCAGAGCACGCGATTTATAAACGAGCTGAAAGAAAGAAAGAAAGAAAGAAAAAATCATTTATTCTTGTAGGACCTCAAGGATCACTTAAGTTTCGTTTTACATGCTAGGTGATTCTAATGCCTGTTCCCAACGCGACTCCCTAGCCCTACACCAGGGAAAGCCTAAGAAGGAGCTAAATGACCGTATCAGATTTTTGCCCTAAGAAGATTTTTAGTCAGGCAAGTGTAGCGTGTGATGCCAGACAACATTCTGTTGAGGTGTTAAGAGCCTTATTTGATTTGATATATGGTCACTTCTCGATCGCGTTTAAGTCTGTTATACGAAAATATTAGCATCACAGTTTTAACCCTTTGATTTTGTTTCAGCTACGTATAGAAGCGTATGATCTTGGCCTACCCACACCACTAAGCTCTTACCTAGACCTCACAGTCTACGTTCAAAATGTCGACAACTATCGCCCACGCTTCCCCAACAAACACATGCATCTGAATATAACAGAGAATGTACTGAAGTACGAGGTTTATTTGCCGAGTGTGATAGAGAGGGATGAGTTCGATAGAGGAGATGAGCCTATGTTGCCGGTTTGTTATTATATCGTGGAGGGGAATGATGATACGTTTGATCTGCATACGACTACGCATAAGTAAGTTGGTTATGAGAATGGACATGTTCTTATCTGTTTCTTAGTTATAAAAATTCCTTTTTTTTATCAAAAAGAAATATAAGCCCAATGGTTAGTTTTTAAAAACACATTTTATGTTTGACGCTAAAACGCTCGCAAGTGTCATGGCGCCTTTTTACTTAGCGTAACGTCACGCCTAGGTAGGAAGTTCAAAGTTTTCAAACAAAACTAAATGACAAGAAAGTGATTTTACTTTACGTCATGCGCTCTGATTGCTGTTTAACATAACATGGCGAAATGCTGTAATTTCTTATTCTATTTTATCAAAAAAATAAATACGTTTTTCAGGATCCATGAGTCGTTGTAGATACTTAAATATTTTTTTTAGTAGTTCTTGATTACTGTCATAGAATTTATTTTAACCTGTCCCGGCAAACTTCGTTATGCCCTTGAACAAGGCATGATTAAAAAAATGCAAAAACGTTCAGTTTTATAATAATTTAAGTAAGATGGCTACAAAATGCAAGTAAACAAACTATTTAAATCCTTGCTAAATTACTTAATCTGATATTATAAATTAAATACATAGGTACCTATAACATTCGATACCTATTGAAGAAGTATAAGTATTGAAGAAATGTATTAAAAGTAGATTATTTCCAGATTAACAACCCGAAAACCTCTTGACCGTGAAGCGAAATCCCACTACACCCTCACAATCTTAGCTTCTGAGGACTGCGTCAACAACCCCAAGTATCAAGAACAAATTGACTCTCTCAGCACGCTTAAAGTACACATTAAAGTGACAGATGTCAATGACAACCCTCCCAAGTTTCTGAGTAAAATATTCACGGGCGGAATTACTACTGAGGCGGATTTTGGTATCGAGTTTATGCATGTAAAGGTAATTATATTTCAAATATTAATATATATTATAGGCACCAAACTTGTTGCTCGGATTTCAGCATGTTAGTCAAATAAGTAACATACTTATACATTCAACTCGAACGCAGATCATCACGCAAAGAGCCATGGATCGTATTATGTAGGTAGGTATAGCATTGTCGTGTATGTGCGCCACGTAAAAAGAGCGCTGGCTGTCAAACTGCACAGTGGTCGATGATTGGTGGAGAGGTAACGCGGCGCACTTCATACCATTGATTTAGCGAGTGCTATTGGTTCGTCAGCGAGTGAACACAGGCACAAACATACTTTACTACTTCCCCTTCAGCGCTCTTTATACGTGGCGCTACCTATATATAATTTGTTAATTCATAAATCGCCTGGGGGTTTGTTAGCGTCACTTTCCAAGTAAAATATTCACAGGAGAGATTAGTAATGCGGCAGACTGGTATCGATTTCAACAGGTCAAGGTGAATACTGGGCTATTTATATAAATACTATTAGACACGTGTAGAGTTTAGCAGAACACGGTCATTCAAAGGCGTAGATACAGATTGGAAGAGATTCAATGGGTACCTACGGCGTAGGAAGAGCGAAGAACCGATTGTTTTTGGGGCTTACTTTAAATGTATTTATAAATACTTTAATTATGTAGAGCAGGTAATAACAAAAAATAACCCCCAAAACAATCTTCACAAGTTTCTAATGATTTTCTTTATTTGCTTACTATGGTAGGTAGATATTTGATTTTACTTCCATACAAAAATGTAAAATAACTACTGACAGGAAGCAAAACCAAAGATACTCGTAGATAAGTTATTGGGACCGGCCGTTAGTTGAAAGGCACACTATTCCGGTTGCTTGTAAGGCTCTAGTAGGTATAATCACGTGGTTCCACAAATACCTACCAAGTCACTGAATGTTTCACGCTGGCATTGAAATACCTACTTGGTAATGTACCTAAGTATTCTACGACTGGTATTGATTTCAAGAGTCACGGTACATTTTTGTGAATGAAACTTTCACTTTTGTAAACGACTTACCTATATTAAAAATGACGACGTGAAAAGAGCTCAGGAATTTCAGTATTTATGAATGACGGTCTTTAGGCTGGGGGCTCAAATGCGAAAGATAGTCGTCGCAGTGTATCGATTTGAATGACCTGCATTGCATTGCATCATATTGAATCTGAATTAATTTGAGCAAATCGGAAGACAGCTAAGTTTCTGAAACATTTTGAGACTAGCAAATTGACAGCTAAGATTTACATTTATTTATCTTGACCTGATAGTCTGAAATCATTGCAATTAAATTTTGATTACCTGTTGAGGTGATACTTACAGAGGTATTAGGTATAGACTATGATCAACCAGAAAAGAAACTGTTTAACCTAACTTATCAGTCAATAAAGAAGTTACCACTAACACATCCCGCTTGCCAACCTCATAAAATCTGACTATGAAAAATATGGCTTCACATCTTTGTCATTAAATTAATTATTTCCTCCTACGAACAAAAGTGGAGGAAAATTAAATCACTTCTTCAATTGCTACATGTATTATTTTCCTGTCTCATAGGCCATAGACGCAGACGAAGGTGAAAACGCCAGGATAAGTTACTACCAGTTTGGTGAAGTAAAGGAAACTCTTACGGAAGGATTGGAAAATCTAGCTGTGGCGCCGTTTTTAGTCAACGTGGAGACTGGAGCAGTGTCCTTGAACTTCGACCCGCAGAAAGGGATGAAGGGATATTTCGATTTCAAGGTGGGTTAATTTAATTTCAGTATTGTTTTAGAATAGCCCCGTGCTTGAGAGAGATTCAAATAAAACATTTTGTTGAAAAGATTACAACCACAAAAAAATGATATTAATAGTAAGTAGGTAAAAACCCGAGCCTCGCTATTTCCTCTTTGTAAGTTAATAACATTCTTAATATAAAAAAAATTGCCAAGTGCTCGGACTTGTGCACGAATGGTTCCGTACTGACAGAAACAGAACTATTCGTGACATTACATTAGTAGGTATTACAAGTATTTTTCGAATGCAATTTCCTTTTAGCAATAATGTAATCAAGACTATATGTTAAAATCCTTCAAGTACACATCAAATAAATAGTCAATAATCATACACTCTAAAAGTCTAAACCAACTTTCAGGCGCAGTCGGGTTAAAACATAGACTAACCCCCTTATACATAATGGTTCACTAAACCTATATTACCTAAAACGGATATTAAATCTGTTGCTATCTCTTATCATTGACACAAGAGTAACAAGAAAAAAACATATTTTAAATCCATATTAAATTGATAAATCTTTATGAATAAGACCTTAAATCAATATCCTTCTTCAGGTTTTAGCCAATGACACGGGCGGTCTTACCGACGAAGCGCACGTCTTCATATATTTACTGAGAGAAGATCAGAGAGTCCGCTTTGTGCTTCGCTCGCATCCTTCGGAGATCCGCGACAGGATACACATGTTCAGAGAACAACTGGCCTGCGTTACTAGCTCGGTCGTTAATGTTGATGATTTGAGGGTAAGTCTTCGATGCTACGTTTAGGTGGTGTATGCGTCGAACTTTTTAATACCTCTGTTATAGTTTTATGTTGTATAGTTTAGGAAGAGTAGCTAAAAAAAGAGTTTGGTGGCCACAAAGTGCAACTTCGCTACTCTTCATAAACTACTTATACAAAGTAAAACTATTACAAAGGTATTAAAAAAAAAGGTTTTAAAAAACTGAATGTTCCGTTTGTGAAACCTTTACAAACGGAACATTCAGTTTTAAAATCCCTTTGTTTAACGTAATAATAAAAATAAAATAGGCGGTGGCGCTAGTTTCACCCATTCAGCCACCTTAAGAGGAAATTGCACAATAGATGGTGCAGTACGGTCCCAAATCTATTTCCACCAAATACCTACCTACACTGCAAAAGGCGCAGAGTCAACATGATGATCTTAGAAAATTATTTTAAGATGTTTCTATTAACTTAGGTATGTTTTTAAAGTAGAGTCGCTATTTATGTCAAAACCTAACGTACCTCGACGATATTACTAACGTGGGTAACTCCCATCTTTTCTTGTTATTATCACATTCTTGCTAAAGTGAAATACTTATTCTTCTGTGTTCAGTAAAAATTACGGTGTTCACATATTGTTATAAGTATCTGTATTTGAAAGTAACAAAACTTTTTTAGAATTGTTTCTTCACTATTCTCACAGTAAGTTTCTTTTGTTTCAATTAAGTTCACACGGTTTGATTTATCTTGATTCAACTCTACTCTCTATCAATGTGATTAAAAGTCATGCAATATGAATTATAATTCGATTTACGCCCGAAATTAATAATGTATCTTCAATCCGAGATTAAATTCAATCTTGGATTGCTGGGTATCTCCCGATCGATCTCCTATCCGCATGCCAATAACCTATCTGCTATCCCAATCTTTTTTTTTGGTGGCAGATTGCCGGCAATCCTTTTCCTCTTTAACGTTCCGTTTTATGTAAAATGTTTAATGGAACCACAATATTAATTTGGAACCACAATATTAATTTGAGTAATATAAAAACAAACTAGTTTGCGTGGTGCGCGTGCTGCAAGCAGCACGCGGTTTTCTTTATCCATGTGTTTGACAGGTAGGTTTACCCTTTTAAAATTTTGAGAATCCATAGGAGATTTAAAATATTTAATAAACCGCTATGGGGAACCCCTAAATCAGTATGAAAACCCTTTGGAGCCCTTAGCCGAAAAAAAAAAAAGAAAAAAATTTACCAAGTCGTCGGCCCTGAGTTACGCTCACCCACTCGACCTTCGTTACGCTACGGGGGTCGGCGGCTCGCTTCGCTCGCCTCCTACCCCCTCCGCTCCACTCAGGTCTCGTAGGTTCGCTCCACTCAGGACCTCCGACGCCTACCCACTATAATATTTGTTCAAACACCTAATGGATATCTCCAACCGTTGTGAAGTTACAGCTCTTTCAATTTTAGGGGAGGTTGGGGAGGGGGGGGGGTGAGTTTTGAAAAAATATTCTGACTAATTAAGTTCCCCTTTACAAGAATCTGAAAAAAAAATTGTTCCAAGTCTTAAGGCTTTCGAGATCCGCAAAAAGGGGGGAGAGGGGGGGCAAAAGGGGCAACACTGAAAAAAAATTTTTACTTCTTCGAGCCTCCTCTATCCGATTCCGCAAAAAAATTTGTTCCAAGTCTCTTAGTTTCCGAGATCCTCAATAAGGGGGGGGGGGAGGGGGGCAAAAAGGGGGGGTTTGCGATTTTTCCCGAAGTTTCCAGACGTACCTCTATACGAATCCGTAAAAATATACATACCTCCCCATCCACCAACAGGGAGAACAATTCTGTCAGTGAGTCAGTGAGTGGTAGTCTAAGTTTATATATTATAACTAGTTTGCGTGGTGCGCGTGCTGCAAGCAGCACGCGGTTTTCTTTTTCCATGTTTCTGACAGGTAGAGAGACCCTTATAAAATTTTGAGAATCCATAGGAGATTAAAAATATTTAATAAACCGCTATGGGAAGCCCTAAATCAGTATGAAAACCCTTTAGGAGCCCTAAAACATTCATCCAAGTCGTCGGCCCTGAGTTACGCTCACCCACTCGACCTTCGTTACGCTACGGGGGTCGGCGGCTCGCTTCGCTCGCCACCTCCCCCCTCCGCTCCACTCAGGTCTCGTAGGTTCGCTCCACTCAGGACCTCCGACGCCTACCTACTATAATATTAGTCCAAACACCTAATGGATATCTCTAACCGTTGTGAAGTTACAACCCTTTAAATTTTAGGGGAGGTTGGGGAGGGAGGGGGGGAGTTTTGAAAAAATATTTCGATTATCTAGATGCCCCTTGTTAAGAATCTGAAAAAAAAATTGTTTCAAGTCTCATAACTTCCGAGATCCGCAAAAGGGGGGGGAGAGGGGGGGCAAGGGGGGCAACACTGAAAAAATATTTTTACTTTCCCGAGCCTCCTCTATACGAATCTGTAAAAAAAATTGTTCCAAGTCTCTTAGTTTCCAAGATCCTCAAAAGGGGGGGGGGGAAGGGGGGCAAAAAGGGGGGGTTTGCGATTTTTCCCAAAGTCACCAGACCTACCTCTATACGAATCCGTCAAAATATACCTACCTCCCCATCCACCAACAGGGAGAACAATTCTGTCAGTGAGTCAGTCAGTCAGTGGTAGTCTAAGTTTATATATTATAACTAGTTTGCGTGGTGCGCGTGCTGCAAGCAGCACGCGGTTTTCTTTTTCCATGTTTCTGACAGGTAGAGAGACCCTTATAAAATTTTGAGAATCCATAGGAGATGTAAAATATTTAATAAACCGCTATGGGAAGCCCTAAATCAGTATGAAAACCCTTTAGGAGCCCTAAACCATTAAGAAATAAAAGAAAAAAGAAAAAAAATTCCAAGTCGTCGGCCCTGAGTTACGCTTCACCCACTCGACCTTCGTTACGCTACGGAGGTCGGCGGCTCGCTTCGCTCGCCACCTCCCCCCTCCGCTCCACTCAGGTCTCGTAGGTTCGCTCCACTCAGGACCTCCGACCTGTTTGATGTTTGCGTGGTGCGCGAGCTGCAAGCAGCTCGCGGTATTTTTTCCTATTTTTGACAGGAAGAGACCCTTAGAAAATTTTGAAAAAAAAAAAAAAAATTAATGAAAAAAAAAAATTAAGAAAAAAAAAATTTATGAAAAAAAAAAAAAATAAAAAAAAAAAAAAAAAAATTTATAAAAAAAAATATTACCCTCAAGTTTCCAAGTCGTCGGCCCTGAGTTACGCTCACCCACTCGACCTTCGTTACGCTACGGGGGTCGGCGGCTCGCTTCGCTCGCCTCCTCCCCCCTCCGCTCCACTCAGGTCTCGTAGGTTCGCTCCACTCAGGACCTCCGACGCCTACCTACTATAATATTTGTTCAAAAACCTAATGGATATCTCTAACCGTTGTGAAGTTACAGCTCTTTCAATTTTAGGGGAGGTTGGGGAGGGCGGGGGGGTGTTTTGAAAAAATATTTCGACTATCTAGATGCCCCTTGTTACGAATCTGAAAAAAAATTTGTTCCAAGTCTTAAGGCTTTCGAGATCCGCAAAAGGGGGGGAGAGCGGGGGCAAAGGGGGCAACACTGAAAAAAAATTTTTACTTCCCCGAGCCTCCTCTATCCGATTTCGCAAAAAAAATTGTTCCAAGTCTCTTAGTTTCCGAGATCCTCAATAGGGGGGGGGGGAAGGGGGGCAAAAAGGGGGGGTTTGCGATTTTTCCCGAAGTCACCAGACCTACCTCTATACGAATCTGTCAAAATATACCTACCTCCCCATCCACCAACAGGGAGAACAATTATGTCAATGAGTGAGTCAGTGAGTGGTAGTCTAAGTTTATATATTATAATAATAAATAAAATTAATTAACAAGTTGTAGATAGTAATATTTATAGTTCAAACAAATTGTTATTTGCCTTAAAACTTGCAGATTTAACAATCTCAATACTTATACACAAAATACTTTAACTGAAATGGAACGTTCAAGTTGACGAATGGTATTTGACAAAGAGAATATAACCAAATATAACCACTACTGTACAGTTATTTGTTGCGAAAATTAGGTAAATAAAACAGATGTGTGTTGTGTGATCATTTCATCAGCATTACTTCTAATGATGGATTCAGAAATCGTAAGTTACCTACCTACCTACCTACTGGTTTTTATGGAAGTTGTAGAGATGACGCCTACGGCCTAACTTAGAAAAAGCACACCAGGTTCTTGCCTGCTCAGAGAAATTCTGAGCTTGCCTGTTTCTTTCCCTGGTGTAGGAAGCTAAAGCTACGAATAGCCCTCGCACATGATCCATTTTAAAGGCAGCAGATGCGTTTAAAATGGGAAAATTTAAAGAAAAATGCACGTATGTTCATTCCCTATTAATCTCATATTTTCTGTTTTTCAGTAAAAAAGAAATTGAAACCTGATGAAGGGAAAACAGCCAGAAATAATGCAAAAGCAGAACATTTTGCTACTAAAAAACGATGTCTGAACGCTAATATAAATAATACAATCTAGAAAATAATAATTTCGAATTAAAAAAACACAGCTTACTTTGAATAACTTAGAATTAGGATTACAGAAGTGGAAGGAGAGTTTGTAAGGTGCTTTGTTAAGTTTTTAAACCTTTTTGATTTATGTATTTAATTGTTTTAATTAAATATTATATCAACAAACATTTCATTTCATTTCAATTGTCCTACAAAACTGTATTTTGATGGTAACATGATTGTTCTGAGATATGAATAATCTTTTGACTTATTATTCCTAGTAGGTAGGTATTATTGTTTCTATAAGATAATGTAGGTACTAAGTTACATTCCTATCTCACATTACCTACCACCTACTACAATTGCTTACCAAGGGTATTGATTAAATAAAAAACTATTTTGTCATTTATTATAGTAGTTTTTATTATTAGCACTGTTTAAATCGTCTTGCTAGGTAAAAGCCTGTGTATATAAGTAACTAAAATAATAATTTATGAGAGCTGCCCATTCTGTAACATCTTGTTCTTCCGTAGGTATTATTCTCTAGCTAGATTCTAGAATAATATCTGCTGCTGGTAGCTATACTTCAGCCTAACCGAAATCTGAAGGTGAATAATTCTACATCCTCGAGGGTCTGCATAAAGTTCACCCTTCTGATTCTTCGTGAACTTCTAACTTCGGCGTTGGCGTCGATATCATCACTTTCCCAATCCGATAACTGAGCCAGAACCTCCAAATCACTATTATTATCACTATCATCACTATCACTTGAAAATTCCGACAGATTTATTAGGTACTTTTATAATAAATATAATAAATTTATCAAGATTACAAAATCGATCCTTTGGCAATCTCAATCTGTCAAGAAGAAATCCAACAAATTTCTCGGATTGCAATCTGCGATTGTTTTCACCTATCAAAGCAAACGTCAAATAGAAAGATTGGTTATTGGCAAGCTCAAACTGTCATTTTCGAACAGAGGCCAATCTTTAATCCGTGATCCGACCTCCCAAAGATAGCCTGGTTTTTTGGATTGCAAACTCAATCCAAGGATTGGTTATTGGCAAGCTTTTTCTAGAAAAAAGATTGAAATGTCAATCTCAATCTTCAAATTAAGGATTAGGATTGAATATTAATTTCGGCCGTTAGTAGTTGATCGAATAAAAACCATAACATAATAACCCCTTTATGCATATTGGTTTAGTAAACCTACTTTAGCTAAAACGGATATTAAATCTTTTTGCTATCTCTTTTCATTGACATAAGAGTAACAAAAAGAAAATATTCTTTAAATCTATAATAAATTGACAAATCTTTTTGAATAAGACCGTAAGAACGTTGACTTGGTGATCAATGTTTTTTCAGGTTATTCCTCATGGCCGAACTCGTATAATAAATTACATCCACCCAGATCGAAATCAGTTGGTTGGGTTTTGAACAGTGACCACTAACGCGCGAGGCGAAGCGCCAGAAATGCTTATGTTAGGCTCAACTCACACCAAAAGAGCATCAAAGAGCAGCGAAGCGGAGCGCAGTTTCAGTGTCATACGAATTTCAACTTTATTTTCATTGCTATAATACTTATTATCGCAGAGAAGGCGCGCGATAATAAGTTTTAAATAGTAATTCGCTTCGCTGTTCTTCGATGCTCTTTTGGTGTGAGTTGAGCCCTAGGCGAAATAGTTCAGCCATGAGGAATAACCCGTTTTTTCTTAGTTTCTAATCTTTCATACATTTCAGGTGCATGAAAACAAAGACGGCTCAGTGGATAACACAAAAACGGATTTGTACCTGCACTTAGTGAATGGCGATGACCATTCGGTTATGGAAGTGGAACAAGTACTGAAGATTGTTGACAAGAATATTGAGCAATTAGATGATCTATTCAAGGTAAAGTGGATAACAATGTAAAACAAAGTTAATCGTGAACACTATTTAATTAATCTCTGACAAGGATAAGTTTTATCATAAATCTTTATTCAATCAAACATTTTGCATTGTAACTATGGAGACTTCATTGATCAATGTATTCGATTATATTATAATACTACTCGTCGCTAGATGGCGGTAGAAGAAAACACCGAAGCAAAATAGTGATGTTATTTTATAGATTGCCAGGTTTGCTAGCGTAGCGCTACAATTGACTTAAATTCCGTCGCAGATCTTCCGCTGCGGAACGCCAAGTACTTCGAATTTAACTAAGGACTTTAGAATCTCATCACTTCCAGTGCATCATAATTTACTAAACACTGTGTGACACCTTTTATCACATTCTTAAATTTTACTAGCTTTCACTCCGTTACGCTCACGTGGTAATGAACTTTCATGTCAAGGTTAATTTTAAATAAGTTCTGCCCTTGTGGCTTGTTCATGCCTCAAGCAACCAAATAATCTACCTTATAGTTTCAGTTATGCTAGCTTTATAGGTAAATAGATTTTATAAAGCTGAACCTTTTTTTGTCATATTTTATGAACCGGCTTAACGCGATCAATGCTCATGACGCACCATGTGCTCCTGGTGCAGGCAGGGAAATTAAAATCAGGACTGCTTCTTCACCTAATTTTTTGTATTCTCTAAAGTTTATTTGCTTCAGGATTTCAACGTTCTCGACACTCAACCTGCGGAGTATCAGCCTCTGACTGCCGAGACGCTATCCAGCAACCAGACGGTATTCTGGCTTGTGTGGACCTCCCTCTTCCTCGGCGTACTACTAGTCTTGTCTATTATGACGTGTCTGTCACAACGCGCAGATTACGCAAGACGATTGAAGGCGGCTACCACTACTGCCTATTGTAAGTTTTCGTGAAGCCATGTCCTTATATTTATGTGTAAACCTATGTTCTGTTTAGACAAGGACGATGTAGATATCGTCCTTGGTTTAGTTACGACGAGTCTAAACAGGTGGTAATAGTTGGGTATAAAGATATTTATAAGTACTGTCCTTAGTTAAGTTTATTCTAGAGCCCATCTAAACTAAAAATGCAGCACAATGGAGAAATTATCTAAAAAATCCATTAACCTGCTGAAGGATTCAAAAAATATATCTAGAAGAATTACGTCACGCTAATGACCCCCACCCGTCTCTTTTCACTTATCCGCATTCAGTCCAAACGCTATTCTATTCAAATTACATTACAGACAAAATCTTTCCGAAAGCACATAAAAATAGAAGACACAGTCGGCTGGCCGGAACAATCTGATCATCTGGGTCATTGCCATTTATTTTCACTTATCACTTTTTACGTATCTGTATTTCGTTCACAGCGTCACCGACAGCTGGCGAATCTGACATGACTATCCGTAGTTCAGGTGGAAGAGTGCCCAATACAAACAAACATAGTACAAAAGGATCTAACCCTATATGGCTCCATGCTTATGAAAACGACTGGTACAAAAACGACGACCAACTCAGCCGGTCAGAAAGAGATTCGTTAGACGAAAACGCCGTCGACCAAGACTTGTCTAATGAAAAGCCATATTTTATCACAACAGGAGCTTTCCCGTCTATAGAGTCTAATGAAACAGAGCCGCAAACGAACCAAGCGAAGTACGACTTCTATCAGCAATTGGAGCAAATGAAAAACGCAAAAAATATGGAAACGACTGAATTGTAATTTTAGTAATAGTAATGTGCCTTTGTAAATTATATACCATTGTAATGAATTAGATGATGATTTGTAATAAATAGAATGGTCTTAAGTTTTCTTATAATCACTGCTCCCTTTAGGAAGTAAAATTAGGTCGGAAGTCGCCTGCGTTGTATGCTAACGACCCGTTTCTGTATTCTGTGTAGGTACTTAAAAGGTAGGTATGTGGTTATATGATTTCTTTTTTACTCCCACTAAAGACGATGAGGGTTTAAAATAATTTTCAAGATAATCAGCTATAAACCCTGAAATGGTGATCCTGCCCCTGCGCTTTCGGCTTGGCTTCGGCTAAAACTTTACAATTACTTTTACTTTCTTTGACATGCCTTACTTTGTTCGACTGGCTTCCCACTGAAGCTTGACTATTTAGATTAAGTATTTTAGATTGTTAAGGGATCGCTTTTAAAAAAAAGCTAGGCCCACACCACCAGGTTCTTGCCTGATTCTTTCCCTGGTGTAGGGAGTCGCGTTGGAACAGGCATTAGAATCACCTAGCATGTAAAACGATACTTAAGTGATCCTTGAGGTCCTACAAGAATAAATGATTTTTCTTTCTTTCTTTCTTAAACAAGTTAAACAAAAGCTCTTGTTTAACTTGTTTAGAAGTAACGCAAAATAAGCGAAACTTTAAGTGGATATCAAGTAAGTTTATCTTACATACATTCTCAATTTTAGGTAGTTATTTTTATTATGAGCCAAATTGATGAAATTACGTAGAAAACAATGATGATAATATCTTTTGCCTAGGTATAGATACCGATAAGTAGAAATGTATTCATACAGCACAGAACTGTGACGCAAAAGAATGTGAGTATTCAGAGAGAGATAGGTACCTACCTACCTACACCTATATTTAACAAGTAGGTATTTATTATGATAATCAAAGCTATTACATCATCATAATAAAAGACCACAATGCCAAATGGTTTTAAAGGTAATCCTTTACAAAAGTAGATACCAAATTAATAATGTAAGTTTACATTATTAAGTACATAAGTACCTACTGATGTGGGTATTCAAATTTCAAACCTCAAGCTTTACTGTAGGTGTACTACATCCACCCACACTGCTGTTATGTTGATCAACGTTTCCAAATGTTACTAACCAACATCTGTTAAAAAGTTATGCTAATACATAAGTTGGAATGTTAATATTAAATGTGGATGCACCATTAGATGGTCATATTTTTAAAGACAATAGGTTGTTTGTTACCTATATTTTCTCGAGCGTGGGGAGAAAGTGGTAAGTGTTGAGAAAGCATGTTTCACCGAATTTCAATTTCATTTTGACTTTGTCTTGAGTTGACGAAATTACCCGCTAGATGTCACCGTGCCGTTTTCTCGGAGTGAACGAGCGTCGTCCCTTGCAGACTCTTGACCTCTGAGCGTAACTTGAATGAATGCCACGCCCATTTTTATTACGCACTATCGATGCACTTCGACGTTCGAAGGCTAGACTATTTTCTAGATGAATAAACTACTACCTCAGCCAAATTCGATGTGTAAACTTTATAAACAATCAAAACTTAACCTAAAAATAACTTTCTATTGATTTTTTTTACCTGTTTCTCAATTATTGGGGATTTGTGACCACTCCCTTCAACATAAATTACTACCTATTAAATTCTGCCAAAAAAGAACCCCTAAGAAGCAATTAGATTTTATGAGTGACTGTTTACAAAACATTGCACTTGATTTTTGCTGAAGTTACCTACCTAGGTATGGGCTTTATTCTGCAGCAGCATCTAGGTTCCTTTTTCATATAGAAAAGTACCTACATAAACAATAAAAAAAATGATGATGCATCATGACAAGCAAAATAGTAGTCGGTAGGTATCTACAATAAAACTATTACAACATAAACCCAAAAACCTACACCAGTGCCAGTATAATTAAGTATGTGTATATTATGAGTAACCCTAATTACAGATTTCAGGAAGTTCCTAAATAAAGCTCCGCTATTATTTACATACACAATAATTTATTGTTTCTTACAATTTAGTGAAGCTAAAATAGTACAAGTTGTTGATTGATTACAATTAAAAAAGCTTTGAATTTAATCTCTCAGTCTGTGTCAACCAAGTAACGTAAGCTTCCCCAGCCGGCGCGGCTAGTCGGGACACATCATTTTGCCACTTTTGCCTCAATGCTTATAAAATGCTGTTTGTTCAAAGGAAACAAGGAAAGGACAGTGTACGGGACATTTATGGAAATCACAACGCAGATATCCTTACAACCACAATATATATTAGATAAAATTATAATATAAAGATCGCCATATTGAAAAAAAATCTAGATTAATCGTAACTTATTTACCTTAGAGATACACTGTAATTTATACTGCATGTTGTTACTATTGGAGCGTTTTTCGTTTAAATATTGTGGATGAAAAGAAAACTGACCGATCAACGACAGTCTGTAGCACGCTACATTTACTAACTTAAAAAAAGTGTTTCTAGTAAAAAAAAATAACACTCACTCGACTCTGTGAACGAGCTCATTTTGTAATACCACTTACTTACATTACCCAAAATGTTCTTAACACTTATGAGCTTTACTTACATTCCATCGACAAATTCCTAAGAGAACCAGACAAGTGAATAGCAAATAACGCTCCATTTCCTAAAAATATGGCTATTGTACAATTTCACAATGCAATTTTAGATCTAGTTAAAGTACAAATAGTAATAGGAATTACATAAGTTGAATGATGTAAATTAACTAATATCATACTTCAACTAAAGTGAAACACCTACTGACACGAAATGTAACAAAACGCAATTTTGCACTTACAGAAAAGTTCTTATCAGATAATGAGAACCTATTTGCTCAAAAGGTGTTTACTTAGATGCATTAAATTCGCGCTCAAAATTACCAGAAACGACAAAAATTAGGCAAACTCTAAATGACCATAAATATTTTACACATTTCCAGTAAATTTAGTTTTGATGGGGACGAGGACGAAAGGATAGTGGGAGGGGAACATGGGAGTGAGGCTTGGAATAGGGCCTGGGCTGTGGCGATGTGTGTGTATGTTTCTGATGTCACAATTGACTCTCACATGGCATACTTCCTTGTCCACTCGCGTGCTAGTTCATTGTACTTTTCTCTGTCAGTTTTGTAGATCCTAGCAATTTCTGGCACCAAGGGGTCATCAGGGTTTGGATCGCATAGCAGTGAGCAGATTGAGAGCAACACTGAAAATAAAAGAAAGCATTATTATTAACAGCCAATCAAATTATAATCTGTGAGCATTATCTGTATAAATTAGCAAGATATTATAGCAAGAAAAATAATTATATCTTGGAAGCAATAAAAATAGTCAGGTACATATTAATTTAATGTTTCATGTCAAGTACAAGTCACTTTCTACAATACTATTTATTATACCATTTATATAGAGATTATATTTTCAAGTTCATATTATTGGGAAACTGCCTCCTACACAACTACAGTTTTTAAAATTAATCTTTGAAAGTACAAACGTATTTCATAACTCTTTTTCATTTGCAATCCTTATTTCCAAAGACCTAAATTATAAAACCTTATGCAGTCCTAAGCTCACATCTGAACTTAAACGGTACAAAGTATCACATCATCCGTGTATAAACAAAAATAAAAAGTGAATATAATAGAACAAAGAAATAAATCAAAATAGAAGAATTTTGAGTTAACTTTATCTACATCTTATTGTAGAAAGGCATATCTAACAGATACATAATAGTCCTCATCATGTAAGAAATACCTGTATCATGTGTCTTTATGTTTGTCTCATATATTGAAATAAGCAACCAAATGAGTAGAAATCGTAGTTACCTTTGGATATGGTTAAAGCAGGTGACCACTGGGCACGCAGAATGTCAAGGCAAATGGAACCATTACTGTTTATGTTGGGGTGATAAATACGCGTTGTGAATGCAACTTTTGGTGGTTTGAACGGGTAGTCTGTTGGGAAATGTATGGTGAGGAAAAACACACCACCCTGGTAAGGACTGTCAACCTGAAACACAAAGAAAACCAGTTATAGGTCGCGCCACATAAAAAGAGCGCTGAGGGAAAGTAGCGGCGGTATGTTTGAGCCTGAGTTCACTCGCTGACGAACCAATAGCACTCGCTATGGTACGAAGTGCGCCGCGTTACCTCTCCATCAATTATCGACCACTGCGCAGTTTGACTGCCAGCGCTCTTTTTACGTAGCGCGACCTTTATACATTCTATAAAATAGATGCATAACACTTGCCTGACTACCCACTGAGATATCCTTTGGGAAAGCAGTCTGTTTTTATCAGAAATAAATTTTGTGTTATCAAAGAACCGTGTCAGAGATAAGGCAATTTGGATACTTACTGGTCCCATAATTGTGGCTTGCCAATGGAAAACTGGAAACAATAGAATTTAAAATTAGTATGTTTTGTTTTTCTTTACAAGAGGACATAATTTGATAGTATGAACAAATATGGTTTAAAAAGCACAGATCTTTAATCACTATTCAGTTGAGGGCATAAAATATTGAGAGTCATGTTATTGATTAATGCTGACTATTGAATTTTCCCCATTACACTGCCTGCAGTAAAATCAGTACATACACATTCATTGTATGTTATACATTTTAATAGATAGACCAACTTTACAATAAAATTTCATTATTGGTATTTTACCACTTTGAATTTAGTTTACAGGTCAATGAACTTATATGTATAAAAATATAAGTCACAAAAGTACTGCTAAGTACATTGAAGTAGGTATGGAAGATGAAAAATAATTCATATCCATTGAAGATAGAAATATACCTGCAAATACATTCACCTTACAAATAAATAAGTGAGCATTGACTTTGTAATATGAAAACACCAGGTGAATGATTTGGCATCAGCACAAACTATGGAGATGATTCCAAAAATATTAGAAGTCACTCGTGTTACTAGTACAAGGTCATTGACTTGGGCTAAGGAGTGACATTCAATAGAATGTTGATCAAAACAATGCTTCAATAAAAAATAGAAACCTTGGTAAGGTTGTTATTTATGTATTTAAAATTGTGAAACTTGATAGCCTGTATTTGCTAAATAGAATAATTAGTTTGACATGATGGTAAATACCTAACTTAGAAGACTATAGGTAGCTAGGTGTACATAATAATATGAGTAGGTATGTAGGTAGATAGATGAGTCACAGACAAAATCAGGAATGCATCAACCCATACCATTTAGTTGCAAATATCCTGTTAGTTGTGTATTTTTACTTTTAGTAGTTTAGTACCTAGTTTTTTGTTTTTATAAACTCTAGTAGGTACTATTAGTACCTAATAAACCCAATTTCATATTTTTATTGAGATTACTTGCATTGTGCAGGTTCAAATCAAACTTCAAACAAAGTACAGTAGACAATGGAACTGCAAAGATGTACCATTGTCTGTATCCACGGTCTGGATAACAAGGCAGTTTCATAGTATTATTATTATCCAACAACAATGACTCACAAAAAATAAGTAGACAGCAGATCAATAATTTACTTACGATCTTCACCGTGTGGACCCGCCGAACATTGTGCTGGTGGATCTCTGCCCAAGTCTTGTAATTCCTGCACAATAAAATATGTTACCATGTGTACAAATACAGGAAACAGTCTGATAGCTCTGTGTCACATCATCACTAGGTACGTAAAACAAGGGACGGACAGTCTGCACAAAACATTGCATCCGCGGACTGACAACAATGATTTCCATCATAGAACACGATCACACGCCTTCTCACGATATTTTCACGTCACTGATGCCGAAGATGACAAGAAAACCTCAAAATTGGCACATAATTCCGACATTTTAGGTACGCCGTGTGCACAAAATTGTCACCTACTTACACCAGTAAAACACCGTTAGCCCGAAAGTTAAGTCCTTTTGTCCAATTAGTTTTTATATTTTAGGAAAATTATGATAAAATCAATGCGCACACGGAAATAATCCAGAAATTTCGCTACTAAATATTCACAATGACGAAACATTCACTACGAAGACTGATCGCAAATTTTACAACACTTGGATAGATATCACCTGAAACAACGAAATAAATAACTGTATAACAATATACGTACCCTATTAATTCGTTTTAACGCCATTTGATTATTTTATGATGGAATAAACTGACTTTCAACTAGACAACGAAACTGTGATCCAAGGACCTTTGATTAGAGATTGCAAGATGGCTCCCGTCTAAACGAAAAGTACCACCTTTAGTCGTTTTATGTGAATAATAATATTTTTACGATAAATATAAATAACTTGAAACGAATGATTAAAAAGAAATAATAACTTATATTAACGTATAATAAAAATACATTCAGAACACAAGTTTTCACAAAATTTAACACTTTCAGCAAATGGAGTACAGCAAACAGGAAACGAGACCATTTACAAAGGGTGCTACAATTATTCTGAAAATTAAACTGAAGTGTTTCCAGTTTTTATTTTTCGAGTAAAATATTTTTCAACCTTAGATTTTTAATTTATTGAATATTGGCTATGCTACAAAAAATAACAAATGGAATAGAATACAGTTTACTAGTTTTATTTGCTCTATCTGATTAAAGAATTGAGAAATAATTAAAATAGAGGTTGAATCAAAAACGACATTTTTGTACATGGTAATACAAGCCACTATAGGAAATGACGTTAAAAATAAAGACGGACACGATGGATGGGCGCTATTTTTGGATTATTTGGATATTCATTACAGAAGTAGGCATGCCAGCTATTTTAGACTACTTATTTGCAATTTGAAACTGTCCCAGGTGAACAGCACATGGTTATACCGGTGTCATACACTAACCTAACTACTACAAATCACAAAATGTTAAATAATAAAATAGAGTAAAATGTCTAAGGATACCGTACTCAGAACAATACAAAAGCAAGTCCATGAGATTACTCTATTGCGATATTTTTTTTATTTGATAAAAAAAAAGCTTGTTACACATTAAAAGTTACTTTCCCATTCTATGAATAATGTAATAGGTAGGTAGGTAGGTAAATCCGTTATTGCTGTGGTAGAATACAATGTAATCGTTTGTGTGTTTGTAAAAAAAGTATATTGCACGATGACAGTTGACATTATGTTGACATGACGATTGGTAATGGCAAAGAACGACGGATGCACTTGACATAATTCAACCGGTTCATTCTTATCGGTCATTCGATAATTTTCGTTCAATCTGTTTGAAGGGAGATTTCTTTCTTTCTTTTATTCTTTTGACTTTTTTTTAATCTGTGGTCAATCAGTTAACGAGTTGTTCGCGTTTGATGTGTACGTTGTTTTGTTGACCAAGTACCTAGTTTACGAAATAATTTATTTATTTTTCATAAAATATGTTAAAATCTTGTGTGTAACGTAAATGGTATTGGAAACGGATCGACATAGTATTTTCGGCAATAAAGTAAAGTCAGTTCAGTATTTCAGTAATGCATTGCTAAATACTTGTGATAATCTCTGGAAATACCTACCTAACATCATAAATAATTTTATTATGACCATTACCATGACCAGGAAAGTGAGTGCGTGTCAAGCTGAAACAGTACAATTTATGTCAATAGAAAAAGTAAGTGCCTATCATATTCCTAGGCCTGATATCGAAATTATGAACTAATAGGTAAATACCTGAGCAATATACCTACCTACGTACAGCAGATAATATCAAACAAATTGTTGTTCTCTTTTTTGTAACAAGAATTTTGTGAAAATTGTAAGTTCATAGGTAGGTATAATGAACGAAGTAGGTATAGCCACATGGGTAGGTAGGTATCTACCTACTAACTTCATCTACGCCAGCAAAGCTTTATACAGGATAAATAATAATAATACAGGACCTAGATGACCCGAGCTTTGCTCGGTATTTTTTTTTAATAGCTTGAAAACACGAATGTATCGACATTTTCTAATAAAAATGAATCCTACTTAGATTACTGAAAGAATCCGCATAATTATTTTATCTAAATTTAATGAAAATCGTCAGATTTTTTTTTTCATTTCATTTCAATTGTACTATAAGTAGGTAGGTACCTACCTGCCTGCTAAACTACTCACTAACTTATTATTCCTCGTTCAAATGTATTAAAAAACATTTTCAACATTTTCTTCAGGAAGAAGATGAAGCATCAGACTTCTGCACCAACAAACTCCTCAGACGAGGGAAGAAGCTAGAAGACAACAATAACCTGAGCAAAGAAGATGAAGAGTACATAAACTACAGGAAGCTCTTGAAGTATGAGCAGGCGCCGGCTTACCTGCAGCATAACCCTTTTATCACGGACGGGTATAGGAAACTGTTGCCGACTCGATTGTGCTGGGAGAGGTGCGTGCCTACCTATTTTTTTATTTTTAAATAATTTAAGGTCAATGATTATTTAACACGAGCTTTTAACGGTGAAGGAAAACATCGTGAGGAAACCAGTTAGCACTCTAATAGCGTCGATGGGCTTGCAACCTGTCACGTATGGAAGTTAACTAGCGGGTTGTCTGCATCTGCATCTGCATCATTTTCTCCACTATTCTTTGATCGATGTAGTCCATCTTCCATCTTTACTTTCAGGCAAGTGCGATACTCCTCTAGTATCATTGCTTAATTTGATATTACCAAGCTCTTACGCACACACGATGGCTTATACCTACTGCCGTGGAAATCAGAGTGTGACTGTATAATAGGGTTTCATGCATTGCTGTGAAACTCACGATTTCTGAAGACATGCCTGATGCCTGCGCAAGTTACAGTAGGATTTCCTAATAGCAATTAGGTAGGTATACCTATCGCATGTTTCAGTGCAAAGTCAATCCCACCAAAAATAAGTAATCTAGAGATGAGATATTCTTAAAATTATAAAATTCCACAAAATTGTAAAATGTTTTTGTTTTCATTATCTTTACCATCATTCTGAGCTTGTAGTGCCCCACTGCTGTTTTTGGGCCTTCTGCCTTCCTCATTTTGGTTTACCTCTACTAAAAGCAGATGCGATGATAATTAAATTAATACTTATAGATATTAGTGGCGATTCTGAGTGTCGCAAAAGCTAAACTAAGCTAACTAAAATTGTTGCCGTCCCTTTCATAGCGATGGGAATAAAAAGGATGGCAATAGTTTTAGTTAGGTTAGTTTAGCTTTTGCGACACTCCGAATTGCCCCCATTGTCAGTAATAATTTCAAGCACTCTTTCATTCACTCTTTTTTCTTTTACTCTTTCATTGTGTAGTAGAGCCAAAAATCTAAAAAAAACAGTATTTATTAGTTTTCGTTTTGTAGACCAAATAAAATGAAACTTCCCTAATCTGTAACATGCGTTAGATGCATAATTAATTATTAATTACGTTTATTTCAAAGACACATAGTATCTGGTACTACATTAATTTTCGGATTGGCATAATTATAAAAATAACTGCTCTACCACAAAAAGCAATTCATTTAAAACCTGTTTTCTAATTATAATATTTGCAAGGTCGGGTAAATGTTGATGGACTTTTGAAACAGAATCACAAAATTAAATAAATTATGCTACACAGTTAAACATGTTTTTTTTTTCTAGAGCGTATAAATGTCAAAATTAAATGTTAGGTAGACCTTTCCTGATTTCCCGACTTGTTTACCCCGAAACGAAAGAGGTAGGTACACAAAATGAATACCTACCCTCGTTTGTGAAACTTGCACAACAACTAGGCTGTGTTTTGTCAAAACTGTTTGTGTAAAATTCTAGATAGATCAACACCCCCAAATTGTCCCGCGGGGATCGAACCCTGCTGTTGGTGAAGATGCAGGAGGTTGCCTCCTGCATCTTCACCAACAGCATAACAGAGGTCGTACACAACCGTGCAATAATAATGCACAGTATACATTTGCAATTGACCGACGAATTTTAAAAAGCTGTCGAAAGGGCTCGTCACAGTCATGTGCATTATTTTTTTGTTTCAGTGTATTTTGGTGGACGAATGAGACTATGAACATCTGGACGCACATATTTGGCTTTTTCTTATTGTTTTTCCTGACAATAAACGATCTAGTCATAATAAATATCCACGCTACGATAGCAGATAAAATTGTTGCTGGATTACTCTTTTCATGTTTTTTGGTGAGTGAAATTATGGTTTGATTAACTTTTACCTTCTATTTTATTCAACCCTAGCTCTAATGTTTTAAACGACTATGAATAATTAGTATTATGACTAGATTGAGTTACGAGGATGCGTTTGACATTACATGGCCGGAAATAGGAATGGACCGAGATGTGTGGAGGGAGAAAGGGAGACCTTTGCCCAGTGGGACATGATAGGTTGAATAAAAAAAAGAAAAATGACTAGATACTCTAGATCAGAATACAAAACGGTTGTTGTAAATAGCGGAAACAACTAATTACTTATATTGACTCTATTGGTATAATACCAACGCGTACAAGACAAATATAATGTAAATAAATTAGATTAGATAGTTTTTATTCAATAGTTATGAAATTATTGATGCATAGTAAGAATTCTAACCCAAACACATCGGAAAGCTGAGTCACGTTATCACACGTGTCGAAGCTTGCTGAGACGTTCTTGATAGATCGTTGAAGTTAAGCAACGGTCTGATCGGTCACAACTTGGATGAGTGACCGCAAGTGGCGTTAGCAACTGAGCGCCTGTACTTCAGAGGGCACGTTTAATTGTCGATCCCGGCTTTTAAAGCCGTTAAGCCATGACGGAGTTGACCTAAAAACTCCATCACCAGACCAGAGTTGGCCACTTGCTCATTACTTATTTAATATGCATCTTTAATCACCATGACGTGTCCGTTACGAAATGCATCTCAGCAGATTCTACATTTCAAACTTCGAATCAATTGGCGTCCATTGATTGGTCGCCTCAAGTTACAGATTGCTGTATAGTATTCACTGATGGTTGACCTGCTTTTCTCTGTAGTGAAAGTACGAAATTACAAAAAAACACGCTAGCCCATCAGGCAAGCTTGAAATTTGTGCTAAGACTGTAATATTCATATCATATACATGGTACTTAACACGCCAAAAGTAATCAAGAAATGAAAAATGACCATTCAAATTACATGGAAGTTGTTTTATATTTTTCTAAAGAGTCAAAGATAGTAATTTTCTTAGGAACGAATAGTGACACGAGATCTTTACAATACAAGAAGTAAATATAATAAAAGTTCAAATATTCCCAAATAAGAATCTATCTGCATAGGCTAGCTAGGTAGAGGTCTTTGATTTCAGTTACCTAAATCGGGATTTACAGTCGTGAGCATAAGTATTATTGTTTGTATGTTCTACAGACATTTGTTCCGGGTCGGAGTGTTTTCTATCTATGATATGTTTACATGATTTACAAAAAAAAATTTAGTCGTCTGGTTACTATTATACAAGCATTAAGTTGCTTAGCTTGAGACTAGGTAGGTAATGCTGTGTGAGCATGCCCTTTGTTAAACCAAAGACGATTAATATTTTTTGAATGAACCAAAGAATTGTAAGTTTCATTTCGGTTGCTCTGTATCCGCCTAACTGTACGCTCATCTGACCACAACTACCTTCTAAAACTTGTTTTCTCGTACTTTGACGTCAACGCTTGCAAATGTTGAATACATTTTGTTTTGTAGCAAAGAAATAAATAACTAGTCTTATCTACAACCTGTTTCTCGAACGCTGGTCATCTTTAAAATTAACCTATCAATGATGATGATGATGAAGCGCTCGTGGCGAAGCTTGCTAAGACGTTCTTCATAGATCGTCGAAGTTAAGCAACGTTCTGAGCGGTCACAACTTGGATGGGTGACCGCAAGTGGCATTATCAGCTGAGCGCTTCCGTACTTCGGAGGGCACGTGAAATTGTTGGTCCCGGCTTTTAAAGGTCGTTAAGCCATGACGGAGACCTTCGAGAAACCGGCTCTTATACTTGTCCACTGCTCGAACTCTTTCATGTGACTTTTTGTAGGCAAAGAAACAGCTTTTTTAAGGATAAGTATTAAAATAAAGAAAAATAAAATATGATCATGACTAGGTATAGTATCTATTAGGTAGACATTAAATTCATATCAAAATGTGGGCATGGGCAATTGGGCATGTACCAGATATTATATATTAAGACAACCTACCTGTGTCAGACATCTTCTAGGACACTACAAAGACAAATAAAGACACATAGGTACCTAATGATCAAAAGGGAATCGTGTCGATAAATAATAATCATCCTAGCCGGTTTCGGCTACGGCGACCTCATTTCTGCTATGTTATATGAGGATGGACTCTGAGATGACTTATATAGCCAATTTTGGCTTTGAATGTACGTGCGCAATGAGCGCAAGTCAGAGTTCCGTTCACATAGTTGTATTGAACGTTCGCAGGCGGTTTGTTCTTAAGATAGTTTCGTCTCTCGTCTAGTTCGCGCCTGCGTTCGTCTTCAAAAGAGTGGACATTACGATGCACCAGATTCCTTCACCCTGGCCGATTTTCTGCGTGTCGATACGGCATACTGAAGTAGTGTGCGTAGTTATGAAACAATAAAAATGCGGCAAGGATTGCAGTATAGTGCGAATCGATACAGAAATGTGGCTTGGCCGTTTATCTAGGTGAGGGTCATTGCCATCCCCTACTTTAACTGCCAGATGTGTCAATTTCATATATTAGATTTACAGAAATTTTCTTTCTTTCATTATAAATGAAAAATCTTACTAAAAGTTAAAGGCTCCGGCTGGATTCGAACCTTCTTTCTTGTTACTCTTATGGCAATTAAAAGAGATAGCAACAGATTTAATATCCGTTTAAGCTAAAATAAGTTTATTAGTCCAATATGAATAACGGGGTTAAACTATGACTATCAAAAAAGGTTTGTTGCTGTATCCACAAGAAATATAAAATAAAAAAATGAAAAATCTTACGAAAAGTTACGACTTCGACGGGATTCGAACCCGCGTGATTCAAGCGATCATCCTTTAGCCGGATTGCCATCGACCACTCGGCCACGAAGCCAATGACGTCGACGACGAAACTATCAGTAAGATTATATTTTTCGGTTAGAGCACCGATTAGCGCCATCTACAGGTATTCTAAAGGAATTAGATACACCTGCTCATTGACTGAAGTTGCATTCAGTACAAATGACCAGAGATGTCGCTTTAGCTAATTCTATAGTTTTTATATATTTTTATTATAGTGTTAAACCACACTTAGGTATTTCATTAGAAAATGAAAAATCTTACGAAAAGTTACGACTTCGACGGGATTCGAACCCGCGTGATTCAAGCGATCATCCTTTAGCCGGATTGCCATCGACCACTCGGCCACGAAGCCAATGACGTCGACGACGAAACTATCAGTAAGATTATATTTTTCGGTTAGAGCACCGATTAGCGCCATCTACAGGTATTCTAAAGGAATTAGATACACCTGCTCATTGACTGAAGTTGCATTCAGTACAAATGACCAGAGATGTCGCTTTAGCTAATTCTATAGTTTTTATATATTTTTATTATAGTGTTAAACCACACTTAGGTATTTCATTAGAAAATGAAAAATCTTACGAAAAGTTACGACTTCGACGGGATTCGAACCCGCGTGATTCAAGCGATCATCCTTTAGCCGGATTGCCATCGACCACTCGGCCACGAAGCCAATGACGTCGACGACGAAACTATCAGTAAGATTATATTTTTCGGTTAGAGCATTTTCATTTTCTAATGAAATACCTAAGTGTGGTTTAACACTATAATAAAAATATATAAAAACTATAAATATAAAATACTAATAAATCTAGACAAAAATTACCTACTAATATTATTGGGCCGTGTTCCACGCTCTCCATCGCTGCAACATTGACGCGCGATACATAGACCTTCTCAGGGAACTGTATTCATCAGCCACGCTAAAGGTTCAAATGCACGAACTGACCAACCCCGTGCCGATCAAGCGGGGAGTGCGACAGGGAGACGTAATTTCACCCAAACTTTTTACGGCAGTCCTTGACGACGTCGTAAAAACTCTCTCATGGGATGAAAAAGGTGTCAACATCAATGGCCTTTTTCTGTCGCACTTAAGGTTTGCAGATGACCTTATCCTCTTCGCAGAAAACTTCGACGATCTCCAACAAATGCTGGAACAACTATTCGATGCTTCTTTGAAAGTTGGCCTAAGGATGAATATGTCCAAGACGAAGATCATGGCGAACATCTCTAACGTCTCAAATCCATACATAACTGTTGGAAGGGAGAGGTTGGAGATGATCGACCGGTATGTTTATCTGGGACATATTCTCTCCTTTGGCAAAGAACATCAAAGAAAGGAGATCGCCAGAAGAATTCAACTTGGGTGGGCCGCGTTTGGAAAACTGGACGACATTCTTAAGTCCGCTGATATCCCACAGTGTCTGAAAACCCGTCTATACAATCAGTGTGTTCTGCCTTCCATGACTTATGGTGCCGAGACGTGGACGCTCACTAAGGAGGCTGTGTACTCGATGAGAGTAGCACAGAGGGCCATGGAGCGTGCCATGCTCGGCATCAAGCTTATAGACCGTGTTCCGAATGCCGAGATCCGAAGTCGAACAAAGGTGAAAGACATTGGGAATCGTATCACGGAACTAAAATGGAGCTGGGCAGGACACCTGGCACGGAGGTATGACGACAGGTGGAGTAAGGTGTCAACTGAATGGCGTCCAAGAACTGGCTACAGAAATGTCGGCCGCCCCGTTGCGAGATGGGCGGACGATATTACGAGCATTGTGGGGCGAAATTGGATGAGGCTGGCACAAGACCGTGAGGAGTGGCGTAAACAGATGGAGGCCTATACCCAGCAGTGGGTGAAATCGGGCTGCGGATGATGATGATGATGATTATTGATCTGGATAATATAATATATGTTTTGTCATGTAAAGTCACTACCCGCGGTGAATAGTTCCCGTTCCCGTGGGAATACCGGTATCAAAAGTATTTTTTTTAATCCAGGGCAAAAGCAAAAATGGTACCAAATTTCATTCAGATCTGTCCAGCCATTTAAGCGTGAAGGAGTATCCAAAATGTGTGTGAATTTGATAACTTTCAGCTTTATAGTATTAGTGTGAAGTGTGATTAGCGGTATTATTAACAAAACCAACGATTTAACTAAACCAGCTCTTTTCTTTCAGATCTGCCTAGCTCTCTCATCGCTCTACCACACATTCTCCTGCCATTCAGAATGCACGTACAACACGTTCTTAATGTACGATCTCTTCGGCATCGCGCTATCTCTTCTCGCCATCTATACATCGGGAGTGTATTATGCCTTCTGGTGTCATTATGTAAGTACCTGTACTGTACATTATAAGTGGTAAACGTATAGCTTATGGCAGCTACACACGCCACGGTCTACGTACGCCGGTAAGTTCAAAAACCTGCGCAGGTCTATTTCCATATACTTTCCGGTCTACCTGCGCAGGTATACGGTTGGTATAGGTCGCGCCACGTAAAAAGAGCGCGGTCGGGGAAGTAGTGGGGGTATGTTTGCGCCTGTGTTCACTCGCTGACGAACCAATAGCACTCGCTAAATCAATGGTATGAAGTGCGCCGCGTTACCTCTCCACCAATCATCGACCACTGCGCAGTTTCACAGCCCGCGTTTTTTTTACGTGGCGCGACCTATAGACCGTAGCGTGTACCTATAATGTATATTACTCTAATGTACGCCACATTTGACGTTTTTACGATAAGGATAAAATGGTAATGGTATCTCTTGCAGTTGTTCTTGAAATATGGTCATCTAATTTGACTAAGTAAAAGTAAGGTGGGTTGTGTACCAAATAGCATCTTGTATTTAACGGTACACTGGACACAGTGGACACTCCGTCAAGAATTAGCCACCAGCTCATACGAACTTACTTTGGTGTCTGGGACATTGATGAGATGGTAGGTCTTAAAATAGTAATAGATTGATTCGGTTAGATCAATTATGACACCCTAACGGAACTGAAGCCATATTTACACAGTGCGATTTTATAAAACTTTTCAATTATAAAACAACACCGAACTAAGTGCCATCCACATGCTAACTCAAAAGAGAAAGGTAGAGGCTAAGATGCGTACAAGTACAGAAATAATATCTACAGTTACAAGATTGTGTCTGTCATTATGTGGTTACTTTCACTTGTATTTCGCTTACCCACGGTGAGCGTTGAATGAACATTGCTATTCAAAAATTGTTAGAGCTTTGACTTGAGCTGGACATAAATCATACTCAAAGCGATAAACTATTATGTGCAGTTTGTGTTTGATTTATTCGCAGAGGTGTTGGCACTTAACGTAACCATGATAGTAAAAGACATAAAGCCGGTTTCTCGAACGCAGAACATTTAAAAAATTACTAATCAACGGTCAAATCACGTGACAGTCGAATTTGTTCCTCATTTGACACTTGCCACGTGATTTGACCATTGATTAGGTAATTTTGGAGATTATCTGCGTTCGAGTAACCGGCTGTTAATGTCGATGCGAAATGTAAATGATGATAAGTACCTACTTAGTTGTATCGGGAAAGTATTTTTGTTTGATTCAAAGTCTTATAGTTTTGTTTAAATATGGGTTCAAATTACACACACAGCTTGGTACTATGATAGTAGTACTATGATAGTAGGAAACATTTTTATAACAATTTTATTCAAATTATAGAATAAAATTGTGATAAAAATGTTTCCGTTCGGCTCTATAACAAACGGACGAAAACTTGTTTTAAAAAAGGCTTGTCGTAGTAGGTAGGTAATTCTACAATGGGCAACTTGGATATTTCAAAGAATAAAATACACGGAATGCGTTCTAAGATTTTGCAAGTCGCCTTCAATGGCTATCGGTCAAGAACACGGCCGATTTACAAACATGGGTCGTCTTAACGCTAATGTTTATGCACGAACGTATCCGCTGTTTTGTAATCGAATAACGCGTATTGACTTGTAAACTTCTTCATTTATCTGGTTCTTCATTCATTGTACTCACGATCATAACTCATGGATAAATATCGTTGATAGAGATACAAAGAACACTTGATTCATACGTGGAATCTTAAAATCGGTAAAAGAGAAAGATGCACGGTAATCTGACGACCTCTGTGGAGCAGTGGTCTTAAGCCCGCTTGAAACGCGGGAGGTTGTGGGTTCGATCTCTGCATTATACATAGAAAACACCCAGACTTGAGACAAATATTTGCAGATCATACAAACATTTGGCCCGCAACGGGGATCGAAACCGCAACCTCTGCGACTTAGGCTTTTACGCACTGCACCACAGAGGTTTAGCATAAACAGTGCCACAAACTTATCTGGACCGGTGGCCGAAAGTGGAACCAATGACAATTTATTTGTAAAAACGAAATAATCTCTCTTTCTCTCTGCACTAAATGCTACAACAGCGCCCCTCTCACCGGTCCAGATAAGTTTGTGGCACTGTACATTAGATATGACGTGACTCTGACTTCTCCGAGCCTTCAAAAGGAACTTATGGGCATCTTCCGACGGATATTTTACGTTCGTACGTTTAGCTAGTTTTTGGAAGCTCTTTTAGTCCGGGTCAGAGTGTAGTAGATACTTTTGTACTTTAGCTCCTGATACTCACAAAATGGCATCTTAAGAGTCCGGCGACGTGGCTCGGCAAAATTCAATTACTCGCGCGTTCAAACATCGACACACGACAAAATCTTGGTGTGATTGTCATTTTGCATCTGTGTGCGTGAGCGTGCGTGACACGCGCACACAAACGCACTGTTAGAAAAGGTTAAAAATGTATTAAATGTAAATGCATGGCTATTTTGCAAGGAATTTGCTTGTCTCCCGTAGTCCCAAAAATTATGACTGAAAATTGTTTTTATTCTTCACACAGTGTTGTTTTTCTGATACTAGACCATATAAGCTATGTTTCTTACAGAAGGAAACTTAAAATATCCTAGTGTTTAATACTATATAAATATTAAGAAAACATGTCTTCTATGATGTAAAAATATGCAAAATGCGATTCGGTTTAATTTCACTTTAGCTAAGTATTTTGAAAAAAGCTTCTGGCAGAAACCTAGATAAATGCTATCCTAATACGAATAATAGCATACTATGCTAAAGATATGCTCAAATTTCAAATGGTTATGGTATTACGTTTGTATGGGGAAGTCGTACAGCGCAGAAGCCTTAATATAGAATCAGGCACAATATACCTTTGTCTCTGTTGGAAGCTGTAGTAGGTCTGATACAAAATAAAATGTAAGACATCTCTTGTCAGCTCCACCATCTCGCCACGGTACGCCGGAGGTTGCAAGAAAGTCAAAAGAAAGTCTTGCAACACAAGCTCATCAACGAGACTTCAAACTAAACGATTAAGAACTTATTATTATCTAATAGGCTTTCGACTTTCCATGCTCATGTAGCTTACCTATACCTATGCTCAGATAATTATAATAATGTTTTGTCTTGGCCATCTCTGTCTTTTAATACATAAATATATAAAGGACTGCCTGACCTATATTTTTTGCAGTTTGAATTTAAATTTAGAGTATTTTGTCAATTAAGTACTAGCCTCCCTGTTTTGCTGCCGTCGACTCGTCTCGTTCTCGTTTCATAGCTCTCTCCATTGCTCTCTATATTATTTTTCTAAAACATAAACAATTAAAATTTTATTATTTAACAATCTCATGTACCTACTTGCTAATACTCCAATTTCTCAGAACTAACTATCAGCTGACTTTAATTTAACCAGTTTCCTAGAAACTGCTCAATTTCAAGAATTACCTAGCACTACTATTAAGTAATTTGTCCTATTTGATTCATGGTAAGTGCAGCGAGCCACGCAATGTTGTCACTGGGTCAAAATATGCGATCACATAACTACCGGCCACTTGAACGTAATACTTACTGAGATTTTTACTTAACCCAGTACATGTTGTCAGTAGACAACATGAATTGCATTTTTTTGGTTTTCTAATAAATAAATATCCTTGGACATTTTACACGGCGTCATCTAGTCCCAAGCTAAGCATTTTATGCTTGTGTTATGGTAACTAGATGGCTGATAATAATGCAGCAATAAGCCTTGTATGAAACACCGACTAAAAATTTGCTTATGGTTGATGTACATATTTACCTATAACATTTAATTTATTTCGATTCTATGCTTATCAGAAATTTTCAAATAATTTTGTGAGTTTCGAGTAGGTACAACCGTGATTTTTTTATAGTTTTGACATATTTATATTTACATGCATACCATACAGAAGTAATTGCAATCCTCCTAGTATAAAGTAAACTAAGCATGAGCAAATCTATGTCAAACTCACACATACATACCAGCCCGAGTATTCGCAATACAATTCACATGCATCTACAGCAGTCTTGCACCATATCAAATTAAACACCTATACATAGGTAGGGAGGGACAGGGTATTTTTCCAAACAGAGAATTCCAAAACTTTTTAGATAGAGGAAATCTGTCTTGGGAGTGTTGGGAGCCATAATTTTATCTTTATTAAAGCTATTTTTACATTGTTTATTTAAAGAGCAAGTGCGTGTGAAAAAATGTAAGATGATCAAAGAGACTAAATATTTATTTAACAAACAAAGAAACACACAGGAACAAAAAATATCTACACTTCTTAACCTAAACAACTAAATAAATAAAAGGAACTCTGTATTCTATCCAAAATATATATTAACTAAAGATAGAAGACAGAGTTCAGGTCACCGACCGCAGGTAGAGTGCCCAAAAGGCTGGCAACGTTACCTCGTTGGATTGCTATACTTATCCTCTGTCCGAGGTAAGCACCAGCCCTTTGATCATTGGTTTCATCTATTAGCCTCTTGGAAATTTCACGATAAAGAAGCCACGCCTCTGGATCCCATGATCAAAGATATTTTTGGATATATCAGCACAATTCACAACATCATTTGACCAACACGACTCGTAACTTTTAGTATCATGATCTAGCAAGAAACTGGAATATGCAGATTGCTATAGTTATTTCGTCATAACTGGTTAGCAGAACTGTGGTTATTCAAAACGGTTAAAGACGCACCAAGATTATGGCACAATTTCAGACAGAGGAGTGCCGCGTGCAAGGTCGTAGATTTCTGTTGACAGAATTATAAATATTATACATTTAAAACTGAAGTATGTATCTTTGTTATCATAACTTATAAGCTAGTTGTCAACGTTGAAGTTTCAGTAAGAGGACCTAAAGTCGTTAAGTCATGACGGATACCGACTATTTAAAGTCCTCTTAATCCTCAGAATGATAACTTCTGCAAAATGTGATTCAAATATGTAGGTATTTGTCCACACCTCTGACTATCCCTTTAGAGATCTTCAAAGGATCTAAAAATGCATAAAAGATCTGGGTCTACTCTACAAACCGATAACGATGCATCGTGCCAATAATCGCAGGTCAGTTTATAGTTATTGGTGGTAATTAAACTCGGAAAATTAACCAACATAAGCTGACCTGCGATGATTGTCACCATGCATCGTTTTCGGTTTATAGACTTTATAGAGTAGAGGGCCTGAGAGAACATGTCTACCGCAGCTTGGGTGTACAATCGTGATCATCATGTTCTTTAATTTCAGGAGCTTCGTCTCTTCTACATGGCATCTGTGACGTTTATCTTCATCGCAGCGATGGTGCTGCAGATTCCTCGACTGGGCGTGCCGTACCCGGTGAAGATGTGTGTATTCATAGGCTGGGCTGCGTATGGAGTGCTGCCTACATTCCACTGGACGTACGCTATGGGCGGCTTCGATAATCCTATGGTTCAGGTACTTTATCATCTGTAAATCAAACTCACCTACCTACTTTTTTTATTATCGTATGACGAAGCGCTCGTGGCGAAGCTTGCTAAGACGTTCTTGATAGATCGTCGAAGTTAAGCAACGTTCTGAGCGGTCACTACTTGGATGGGTGACCGCAAGTGGCATTTTCACCTGAGCGCTTCCGTGCTTCGGAGGGCACGTTAAATTGTCGGTCCCGGCTTTTAGAGTCGTTAAGCCATGACGGAGCCATACTTATTTAAATATCATCTTACTAATAGTTTAGTCTTCGGCGTCATAGGCTTCGTGGCCGAGTGGTCAATGGCAACTCGGCTATTGAGTGATCGCTTGTATCACGCGGATTCGAATCCCGTAATAGTGTCGATTTGATTGTTCACAGCCAAACGAAATCTATTTAACCACATTCTTATTTTCTTTGTAACAATAACCAAAACGGCATAACATAATAATAAATTAACTTGTCATACCGATAAATCATTTAATTAGGTAGGTATGCATAGCAGGAATTCGAAGCCGCAAACTTTGAATAAATAGCCGAGGCATTATAATAACACACGGTCAAAATGGCACTTCAAAAACAAAAGAAGCCACTTTGTTGTAACGTAACCAAATTAAATAACTAAGCAATTAGGTTACATTAATTCAATGTAAGTGCGTCAACTTTCAGCCTGAATTAAAAAGTAATTTAGGTAAACTATTGCAGAATTGAGGCCATTGCGAGGTTCTTCATTAAAATATAATTTACATAATAATAATTATGTTAAATAATAATGTATTTATTTATGCTAATAAATGTATGTAAGTATTTAAAATAAAAAGTAGCTTATCAGTCATCTGGTTACCATAACACTATGTTACCTTGTAGGAATGTTTATCTTCCCAAATAAATAAAATAAAATAACAAAGCATTAAATTGCATAACTTGGGAAAGAAAGAAAAATCATTTATTCTTGTAGGACCTCAAGGATCACATAAGTTTCGTTTTACATGCTAGGTGATTCTAATGCCTGTTCCAACGCGACTCCACCATGGGATTAGATGCCGCTGTGTGAAATATTTATTTATTTTATATTTGAACAAATTTATTTTATATTCTATGTTTGACTGTATTTTTTTTATGTACCTATGTTCACTGATTTCTGCGTGTGGAAACGATTTAAAAAAAATGTTTTTTGTTTGAAAGAATAGGTAGGTACACTCCCGAGGTGGTCCCAAATATGAGGATTCTCGGATCTTCGGATTGTGAATAAAAACGTACCTACCTAAAGGGTGCGGGAAATTTCTCTCTTACGAAATTGAAGTCGGTCTAATAATAACATTTATTTACAGAAACTAAACTACTACATATTTACATAACTGTACAAAATACAATTAGAACCAGTTGAGCCAACAAACGATCTATAGGTAGCTCAACTGATCCAAACCACTGCCAGACAGAAGCGTGCCGAAGACACTGGCAGCATTAATAATAATAGTTATCTCATACTTATTTTAATTTTGCCACTTTTAGACAATATATTAATTTAATTATTTATGAATTCCAGATGTTCTTTCCGCGAGTAATCGGAATGTATCTAATCAGCGGAACTGCATTCATCATATACACCTTCAAGGTAAACATTATCAATTAATTATTTACGCATTTGTATAAATTCGTCTATTCGATTAGGTGAATAAATCAATCTACTTAATATATCCAAATGACCTTTGCTTCCTGTCTTTTGCAACTTTATTAACAACTTGATTGTGATTTAGGTACTGTATAATTTATTTATTTATTTTTAAGGATACCCAACAATAGGGTTACACTGTAGGTAGGTACATGCATCAATTGATAGCCAAATATTAGAAAACAAAAACTAGTGCTCCCATAATTAAAGGGTATCACAACAAGCGTTAAAAAAAACCCAAATAATATGAAGTAAGGACATTACAAAAGTAGAGTTTGTTGGTGAGGTAATCTCCGAAACTATCTATTCGTTTCTACAAAATCTTTCACTGGGGAAAGTTACAGTATTTGGGTACAGATTTTACACACAATTTCAGTTTAGGGGGGTCCTAAGAGGGATTCCTATGTGGAAACTGGAATTAGCCTATTCCTCAATGTCATAGGCTATGTTGAAAATTAAACCACCGCTAGCGAGTACCTACCTAAATAAAAAAAACAATTGGTGGACATAGTGATCAAACAAAAGATTGTTGTCTAATTCTATGTTCTGGAATTATCTGTACTAATTGTATGTTCTGATACGTAGGTACATAATAATAATTACACCGATACGAAGTAGGTAGGGTATCTGTAAAACTAATCGTTGTGACTCCAAAGTTCCAAACAAATTTCTAAAATTAAGTACCTAGGTACTTACTCATTGAGTACAAAAAAATATAAATTTGAGAGGAATTTTATATTGACTGGCTGCTACCCGCGGTTTCGATGACGATACAGCCTACATGGATATAATACTTATCGATAAAGGTCATGAACTCATCATCATGATGTAGGTATTCCAAATTTCAATTAGGTTCTTTAATAGAATACCGTAGGTACATCCAATAGAAACAGAGGCCCTAGCCATGTTATTTCGACAATCGCTTTCGATTAGAAACTAAAAAAAATGTATAGAAATTGACATTCGATGACGAAAACTCGAGCGATCAGAAATGTCAAATCAAAGGTGTAGCGATGATAGAAATCGAATCGCTTCATAGCGAATGCCGGTTGGCTAGGCCCTCAGATCTAATTATAAAAAGAGAGTGGTGGCTATTCGGGATGTCGCATAAACTAAATGAACTAATCTGACAGCACTAAAAATGTTGCCGTCCCTTTCATAACGATCGAAATAAAAAGGATGGCATCAATTTTAGTGCTGTTAAATTAGTTAAGAGGCATTTCGCAAAAATCGTTCGGAATCTGCGTTTACGTAACTTTTTGACGTCCTAAATCTCAGTATTGGATGCAATCATTCAATTTCTATTAATAAGGTTTGAAAAATAAACCTTTCTCGTAGTGACAAAATGCATTACATTTTTAATTTTTATCTTGTGTATAAAATTATTAGACCTTTTCGTCCGCCTCCTCCCCGGATAAACGCTCGAAGTGAACTTTTTGAAGGCCTAATTCTCAGTAACTACTACCTTGAAACTGTTAAAATATTTTTTATAATGTGTGGAACATCTTCTTGTCGTGACATAATGCATTTTTTTTTTCATAAGTATCTCCGTTAATCCATAATAAAATTCTAAAGTTCCGCTTTGTTTCTCAAAAAAGATCAATTTTTAAAGCGTTATTTTTCTAACAAAACTATAAAATTATAACTAAGTTTAGCTTTAGCGACATCCCGAATAGCCACCATTATTATACCAAAAAGTTCTAAAGACAATATAAAAATATAGTGACAGAACTCGATGTAAGAAGCACAGGATCCAGTGAGATGCAAATCAAGGCTCGAGAAATAGAAAAAATCTTTAAGAAAATTGAGTCGTCGACTTACCTACTACTGTTATTATGAACCAAAATGAATATTTTAATAAACTTATTACTTAGTTGTTAATTTTTGCCTCAGACATGATTCAAGTTTAAGCAAGTATCTAGGTATCTATTAAGTACTAAATAAGCCTTAGTTGTTTTCTGCTGTTTTTTTTTCATACTTTTTTGTTTAAACAATGTAATTTTAATACTATAAGATGTTGTAACGTATTTAATTTTCAGATACCAGAGCGCTGGTTTCCCGGTAAGGTGGACTACATAGGACACTCGCATCAGTGGTGGCATTTGCTTGTCCTGGGCGCTCTATACTACTGGCACAACTCAGGCATGATGTACGTTCAGTATAGAATGAACCACGGCTGCGCTAATACTATGAGGATATTCTAACCATGACTTAGATGTATAAGTATTTTAAGTATTTCATAGAGAAAATATGGGAGGGTTATCTCCTACACTACAGAATTCTTTCAGATTTGAAAGGACCAGATAATATTCTATTTGAATATCTCTTTCACCGTTGGAAGGTTATTTCAAATAGAACGAAAATTTAACACAAAAGTGGGTTGTTAGTACTAGAGTAGAATAGTACGAGCAATTGTGATAGAGAACTATTTGCTCAATCGTTTTATTCAATTGAAAGTTATCTGGGAAGAGGTGAAAAAAAATAGATCTTTACATGTATTCAAAGCTATATTTATACAGCCTAAGTAGGCAACCTATGTCTACACTCAAGTAAGCGCTGAGCATTGCCTTTTATGTAGGTAGGTACTATACCTACATAATGATAAACCGCAGGAAAATCGTCGACACTATTTGTACCTGATGGGATCAGTGATGATATTTCCATCACTTATTATTTAAGGTGCCTTATGAAAGCCTCCATACACTTTTATAATCGCTTACTATCAAGTGGTTCATAGTCGTAGATCATACAAAAGTAGTTCAGTAGCGCTATACTTTTCATTTGAAAACGAGTACCTACCTACCTCAGAATGAGCAGAATCATGAACATTCCTACACTAAAATTATACAATTTTGCAATCAAAACCATATTTTTTACAAATGGTGGAAATGAAACATTCCAATTTAAAGTGCACAAAATGAACAATGCTTAAAGTAGGTTAGGTACTCGTTATGTTTTGTCATGTTACGTACACAGCTACTTGTTTTTTCTGCTCTGTGGTCTACCATAGAGCTTACCTTTAAGCTTTCTGGCACTTTAGGAATAAAAAGGCTGCGCCAATATTGTTCATAAAATATTTTACAACAAAATTTTGCAGCTTATTCAATTAGGTAGTTAATAATATTTAAGTAATTTTTAAAAGGATGAAATAGGTAGTAGGTACCTACCTAGGTAGTGTATTAATTAAAATCGATTTTGTAACGACAATAACATTACCTGCTTGCATTATATTCTAGATATTTAAACTAAACTTGTAGTTTAGTGGTTGTAAAAATCCGTCCATCGGATAATATTGTGCTCAATAAAATTAGGTAAATATATATACCTACCTACCTAATGATAATGCTTACAGAGAGCATCATTTTAATTATGTCATTGATTTTGTTAGATGTTTTCCTCAATAAATTAATATACCTAACTAAAATTATTATTATCCTTGCTTACTTTTGCTAATTGACAATACAAAGGTCACCTTGCTCAATCTGTGATGTTTTTATTTTTATAACCATAACATTATTATTACCTACTCTCAACACAACGGCACTATCATGCTTGTTGTGTCCTATCAGTCATATCATAATGCAATGAGAGACAAAACGTTCGGCTGCTGGTTGTTTTAATTCAAGGAATTGTTTTTACTGCCAGTAATAGAACTTGTTATTTGAACTGTCTTGTTTTTATACCTAATTATTAAAAACATTACGTACCTACCCAATGTGGTTGACCTATTTTAGTAAATAAGTACCTATAACTAGTAATAGAATCTGTTAGATCTTCAATCAACACTGATTTGTTATTATTATTATCTGTGATTTGTACTTAGCTATCATCAATTTATTTTTAAACCAGATTCCTAAGTTATATTATTTTGTTATTGTTTTTATTGTATGTTATTTATGGGAATTGGGATTCGTGATAGCAGTTGTATAGGTACAACTGACTTGAAATAAAACAATATATTTTTAGCTCCGTTGTTTTATTACTGTCTAAAGGACACATGATTTCCTATAATTACGTTTTTGGAAAATTCTCTTGATATTGTGCAAAACCTCATTGAACAATTTAAAAACAACAGAGTAAACCAGCGCCATCTAGCGTCGAGTAGTGGATTCTAAATCTGAGGTCTTATTGCTAGATGTCGCCACTAGTTAATCCACAGTTTGCTAGTTCCGTTGATTGTCTTAATTTAGCAGTAGGTAAGTATAAAACTTTATAATTACTATAAAGACATATGCCTCGGTATTTTAATACATAATTATCTAGGTAGGTACCTACTGATTTATATAATGGGTGTAATTCAGAAGTTTCGACTAAACTAAACTAGCAAAATCCTAACTAGGTATACGAACTGTGCCATCGGAATAGCACTTTAGCATTGCATAGTTATAAGTACCTACTAAGTTGATTGGTAACTGACTAAAATTATAGGAATAAAAATAAAAACTGATTTTAGTCAGTTAGCGCCAAGTGAATTAGGATTAGGGACGAGTCTCTAAATCTAATTTTTAGATTTTTGTCTTGTTTTAGTTTAGTTTTGTGCCACCAGAATCGCTACCATAATGTAGGTAAGCATAGATACCTACCTACTTACTATTTTTGTAAGATCCTAGAATGAATAGGGGTAAATAGGTTGGATCAATTTTGTATGTTATAATTTCGTGTAGTAAAAATATATCAAAAATAACCTCTGTAATAGTGGCAATTCTGAGTGTCGCAAAAGCTAAACTAAGCTAACTAAAATTGTTGCCGTCCCTTTCATAGCGATGGGAATAAAAAGGATGGCAATAGTTTTAATTAGGTTAGTTTAGCTTTTGCGACACTCCGAATTGCCCCCATTATCAGAACTGCAAATGAATCTGTCAACGTATAGGTAGGTAGGTACTTACCCCGTCGAAAGGTTTGCAAAACGAGAATGGTATTACACAAGATAAAAGGCCAATATTTTCCATTGCACCGATGAATGGGCTCGTGTTGACTTAACGAACTGGAAAATTGCCATTTTTCAATATTATTTAAACTTCAAATGGGGTTTTTAATGAACAGCTATTTTTGAACGTTTAATGTTTGTATTTGCTTCTTCATGAAAGTTTTGGTGATGTGAAGAATGTGATGAGAGTAAATGAGGCGAAAGAGGTGTGTCAGTGTCAAGATCGTAGTACATGGAAATCCGTGGTCTCTGCATACCCCTATGGAAAAGAGGCCATTACCTATAGTAGGTACCTACCTATGTAAGCATAGATATGTGTAGGTATGTACCTAAGTAATATTTATACTTACGTATGTAAGTACTTATAAAGAAGATTGACGAATGAAACTGCTAAATATTCGTCAAATTAGCCGCGCGACTAATCGGATCCCCAGTCCCGTGGGGTCACCGAACGCTGACGGATTGGGCTACGATTGACGTCGACGGATCCGATATTGTCGGCGCGCCGCCTGCCACCCGTCACGTGTCTGATAACGTTTGATGTTGAGACGTGTTGTGTCAGTAAGAAATTGCATGTTGTTTATTCAAACTTCAAAATTACAACACTGCATTACAGACAACAAAGACACCTACCCTACCACACAAACCAGCCGAAGGCGAAAGATCAAAGTCACATAAAATTTGACTGTTAAACTTAAGTAATAATGTAGGTAACCTATACGACTGACCTTAAGGCATGCACCACCAATCTAGACCTAAATTTTTCAGACGTTTCAAACCCACATACCAGGTTATACTTACTACTTACCTAGAGAGAGTTAATAAAATAAATCTTAGGAAATGTATTTTTTGTACTTACCTAATAAACAACAAACAACAAACAAAAAAATCAATAGAAACGTTAACATTTTTTTTTTCGAAGTTGGTTAAAATAAGTACCTACCTAAGTAAGTAAGTAAATCAACTTTAACCTTTGAAATAACATTTCGTTAATCTTTTAAAGCGAGTAAATTATCATAAAATCCGCATGTTAACCGCCCATCGACAGATGCATTTATTTGAATATGGGTTCCGTATGCTAATTCTTTTACCAACTAGTAGGTAATGACATTTTAAACTATTTTTTACAAAAGAAAAAAAAAACGTGGGCACGCGTTTAGTAAGCTGTGGGTAGAGATTCATAATTAATTTTTTTGTAAAAGGGTGTTTAGGTAATTATCCTGGCAATCAATTGATGTCAACGTAACCCAACTCAAAAAAATATGAACTTAAAAAGATTCCGTTTGTTTTTGTAATGCTCGACTAAGTATTACATAATTACTTGTAAAACCATTTCCTACTACAGCATTTTGAAAGAGCTCATTCTAATATTAATTATTAAGATTGATATAGGTACTTCATGTTAGGTACCTACTACCTTTTTTGAATTTACTATGACAACTAGGTACCTACATTTGATTTTATATTTTGGTACCTACATACCTACTCCGTATACCTATGACTACAAAAGTCTACAAACTCCGTCAACAGAGTTGGCCACTTGCTCATACGAACGAACGAACGAACGAACTACAAAAGTAAAAAGAACAAAAATGAAATAAAAATAAACAATAACTTCGTTCATTATGTAGGTACCTATGGGTTACTGACAAACAATAAATTAAACACGCTCTAACAAATTGCCTTGCAACTACACAATTCATCTAAAATAAAGTGGTTATTTCGTATTTTCGCAAATAACTCACAATTTGAGCATCACAGCACGGTATTAGGCGCCATTATAATAAACATCGTAAGTATGTAGATATGTGGATGTTGTAGTAGGTACCTATCTATGTATAGGTTAGGGAAAGTACAGTCATCATCAGACTTTCGTCGTCGCTACGAGATCATGTGACGCTGAAAGTTACAATAGTACAGTAAAGCCCAACCACATCCTTTAATAGTCTTTCTTAAACTTTCGCGATAACAATTCGTACTTTTAAATATAAATTTACAGGATTTTAGATTTTTAGATTTTAGGTAATTTACCTTTTATTATTTCCCGAAGTTTCGGCTGTGTTGCAACAACCGTGGTCGCGGGCGAACACATCCTATAAGTTTTACATTGGGTGGTACCTATGTGTAAAACACGTTTTATTTAATAGGTACTAGCTGATTTAAACTGGTTTATATAAATGTTCCTTGCTTGATCCAATTTTCGAATCATTTAAGAGTTTATAATAAGTACCTATATTTGAACACACACCTCTGAATAACCCTCAAGAAACCAAAGGATCCTAAAATTTACTAAAAAGATCTGAAAGAATTCGTCTACCATATCTTGGGAATAGAGTCGTGCGGGAGTAATACTTTTTTAAGAGTTCACAGGAAAATAATTACATTAATACCTAAGTATGCTTATTCTATTTTGTAGTAGGTACCTACCTAATTTCTCATTTCATCACAGGTTCGACTTAATTTATTTATTTAGGAGCTCGGCTCGACTGTACCTACCAAAAAGCGTTGATACTACACACCTAGCATGATATACATTACATATCTTAGGTATTTTCGACAAAGGGAGGTACCCGGCATGATTAATCACGCTTCATGAATATGTATGAGAGCTAGGGCTGTCAGGCACCTTAAATACCAAATTAAACACATTCTCTACCTGCATGTTATACATAAAACATGAATGTTCATCCTTGATTCTGGCGCGAAGGATGGCTTATGTCTTGAAGGCTGTTTTGAAGGATGAAGTCCATTTAAAATATTAGGGATTTTTATAAAATATCGAATATAATTATATTTATATTCAAAATAACAAGTAGGTAGGTACCTATAACTACTTAATTAAAACAAAGAGGGGAAAATAGGTTTAATTTATCAAACAAATAAAACAAATAAAATTCAAATGTCGTAAACTCATTAAGTAGGTCTGTTATGTAGGTACCTAGGTACTTCAGTGTTTGAGGAACTCTACCATTATCAAAACACGAAGAAATAACTCAGATTGAATGATAAAAATGTTATTAATTACTTAATGCAACAATAAGAGTAACGAATCAAATTGAAATAAAAAAATCTCACACGTAAAATGCAAATAAACTCTCTCAAAAACAACAGGGCTCGTCCACACCGAGCTCAAAATAAACAAGCCGAAATTACGAAACGTTATTATTTCTGGCCGGCATTATCATCTAAATCGCATCGCGCCACCATTTACGGTGTTTAGGTATTTGCACACTATTGTTAGTGGCGTTGTGTATAAAATAAACATTTGTTATGGCAAGGGACGCGCACAATATCGGCGAGCGGGATATCCCACATTACCATTAGAATGGAGGCGGTTGATGTATGGCCAGCGCTTTGCTTACTCGTGGTCGTAATGAACGCTGGATGGAAATTAAAGAGGTTTTACACGTTTGTGGAGTTTTTCTATATCTAATGAATTTGTAGGAAACTAAGGTTTATTAAAATAATAAAAACCTTCCTACTACTATATTTTTTGGAAAAAACTGCGCCTAGCATCTTTTAAACTAATCAAAGCTTAAATAATTTGAATTCGTTAAAAAAAAAATCGATACCTCTTGCTTAAGTCTACTTGCTTGTCGTATCGCAAGTTTAATCAGTTCTACAGTCTTAGGTTTTAATTAAATAATCAGACTCTTTATAGTTATAAACAACGACACGCGGATAAACATTAAAAATACACGGTTTAAATGGTCTACAAAGAAACGACCACTCAAACCAATTAAATAATGCAATCCAAGAGCAATGTTTGCTTTGTGAACAAGCGGGGGTGATCTGATGAAATCTAAACTGAATTTACGCGGGGCGTTGCGTCTATCGGATGACACGAGTTTTAACGAGAGGATAGTGGAGAATAAATACCGGGAGCGGGTGCGGAAATTTCGCGAGGTCACGTGACCGTCACGTGGCCGCCGCGTGCCGGACGCGTCAGTGTGCATGCGCCTTTATCTTCTAACCGTGTGGACGGTATTTTGGCGGGAAAAGAGGGCATTTATAATTCGAACAGGAAATATTACACGCTAATTTTGTCACATTACGGGGATAGATTGATTTTGCGTGGAATGGGATTAGGTTATTTATGGATTTGGTAGTTCAAGGTTCAATTTTGCGGTAGCCCTTCGTTATGGTTAGTTTGTTTAGTTGAATATATATTAACATTTGGTTGGTTTTGTTTCTATATCTTTCGGTTTCTTTAAAGTCGTGATGTTTAGTGCGTACCTAATGAGAATGCTCACTTAAATTAATAAATAATTCACTTTTATTTATCCAAACCTTAGACAATACGAGCTAAGAAACTAACATATAAATAAATAAATAAATGTTTTATACATTCATACAGCGACATCTAGTCCCAATAGCGCTAGATGTTTCCTGAAATTCATAGCTCATTATAGTTGGTTAACCCTTTCGATTTATTTCAGTTTCGGTAATGCTAGTTTAAGTACTTACTAAAATATACCTACAATTGTCTAGATCGTATCTTCTATACCTAGGTAATAACTGTGGCATAAATTGTAAGATGTTGGTTTAACTAAGTATCAAGAACTATAAAGCAAAAACCAATTAATTTCCTTCGAATACGTCACAATTCCGTTTAATTAAAATAGACTATCTCCTGATAGATGTTTAACTGGAATAGTTTACGCGCGCCATTCGCCGTAAATTCAATTGTAATTATATGTAGTGGAAGTAACTACCCTTAGAACTTACAGTCTGTGATGCTCAAACTTTACGCATTAACCCCGTAATATTGGACTAGTAAACCTAATTTAGCTAAAATATATTAAATCTGTTGCTATCTCTTTTCATTGCCATAAGAGTAACAAGAAAAAAACATTAGTTAAATAAATCTATATTAAACTGACAAATATTTATTAAGAAGTAAGCTTATTACAACAACATAATAATAATAAGAAAGACAGACTTTTTCTTTTTACTCAAATGTCGTTTAAATAAGACAAGATGTATTTTAATGTTTATGAAAAGGTAGCCCCTTGTACCTACCTCATTAGTGGCACATGTTCGAAATAAAATAATAAAGTCCTTAACAGTTTTATGAAGAAGTTATCATTTCTCAGTGACAAGTCTATCGCTAACTGTTTACTTCTGTTTGTTGTCTGACATAAATATCAATAGGTCCATATTATAATAGTAAGTATTATGAATTTAATGAAAATACGTTAACAAGTATTTAATCAACGCGTGTGTTAGTTTAAAGTCGCCATTTTTGCCCCACCCTGTATAGTATTATTTTATCTGTGATAATATCCACTAATATAGATTTATGCTATTAACAGCCGGTTTCTCGAACGCAGATCATCTCAAAAATTAACTAACCAACGGTCAAATCACGTGACAGTGTCGAATTTGTTCCTAATTTGACACTTGTCACGTGATTTATTGATCAGGTAATTTTGGAGATGATCTGCGTTCGAGAAACCGGCTGATAGTAACTTGTTAATAAGATTAATGTTGAGCACCACTGTCTCACAGCAACTATAAGCACTTTACGAGGCGTGTGATTGACTCTAACTATTCAATTAGCTCGGGTTCCTTGCTTTATGCGCTTTAATTACAACTCTAGTTTAATTGATTTCAAGTTATCTAAGATGATTAAATATTTAACGAGCTAGGTACCTACTTGAATTAATACTTTTTATTTATTTATTTTAAATCGGATGTACTTTTTTATTTATTATTTCACTTTCAAAACTATTTCATTACTATTTCACTTTCAAAACTATCGTGAGTTGTAGTAGACATTATAATAGCACACGGGAAATTACTCACGTAAAATTATCGCCGATTTAGATACCGACAATGTCAAATTCTCCGGAAGAATCGAAACATTGTCGTTATCTAAATCGACGATAATTTTACGTGAGTGATTTCCCGTGTGCTATTATAATGTCTGATGTATTACACTGAAAGAAAGAAAGAAAAAACATTTATTTGTCCCCAAGAAAAAATAATGTCTTTTTAACATTTTCATGATCAGAACACATTATAAAGGTGTCGTGATAAATACCCGTAGATATTAATGTTTTATAAAAATAATAATATAAAATGTGTGCGTGGGTCAAATTAGGTCCATGTCTGAGCATAATGCTGCACTGCAGGGCAAAGGACTCCCTTCATCCCCTCTTATTTCACTCCTCTTGTCTTCAGCGACAAAGACCCATTATTCTTCAGATTTCGTCTCGTCACCTCCTCCTAGGCCGTCGTCTGTCTGATCATTCAATTTATAAATTTTCTTTGTTAGCTTACATGGAATATCTTGTTACTGTAAGTAATGTCTGTTGTTTTAATAAATAAATTTCATTCATTTGTGGTGAACTTATTTATATTTATCTATAAGTAATTATTTTATTTCATTCACGCATTACCATTCTATTTGTTAAGAAGTATGTAAACTATTTTGTAATTTTAGAAATAAGAAAATGTGAATAAATTTTGAATTTGGACTTGACACAAAAATGTCAATTGCCAATCAGTCAACAAATTTATGTTTTTGGATTTCATAGTATTTTCTTAACCTTCTGTTCAATAATATAAATAGGCAGTAGGTATCACAATACCTCATTGTGACCACACGCGCCCATAACTGGTGACCCCGACGTGATGATTGACACTCCACACACTTAACTGGTGACCCCGAACAGAACACCACCGAAAAAAATGAGTGAACTTGCTGACTTGGCTGATCGTGTCCACGACATCGCGCCGGCATCCTTTCAAGTGGCAGCGACGTCCAGTTCCAGTGTGGATACGCCATTGGACATCATGGCTCGACAGGTCACAGAGTTGACTAAACAAGTCAGCGCTCTCACTGCTGAAGTCCGTTCCCGTTCCCGTACCCGGAACCAAAGGCCATCAAGAAGTCGAGGAAATGGGGGACAAAGCCGTACACCTGCGAGGAGATCCATGTCCAACTACAGGAAGTTCCCTAGCTGTTGGTACCACTCCAGGTTTGGCGCTCAAGCTGACAAGTGCATCCAGCCCTGCGACTTCAAATCGGGAAACGACAGGGGCAGTCGGTAATGGCGGCTGAAGATTGCCCTTCTACTACAACTGGTCGTCTATTCGTCACAGATCGCAGATCGGCCGTCCAATTCTTGGTCGACACGGGTAGTGACTTGTGCGTCGTACCACGATCTGCGTTTCGACAGCGTGTGAAATCGGACTATCAACTGTGTGCAGCCAACGGTTCCTCCATAGACACTTACGGTTGGGTTGAAATGAATCTCAATTTAGGTCTCCGTAGGGATTTTGTGTGGCGTTTCATAGTCGCGGATGTCACGAAACCTATCATTGGTGTAGATTTTTTATCTCATTACAATCTTATTGTAGATATTCGTAACCAGCGCTTACTTGATTCGACCACTAATTTGTCAACCGTAGCTTCAATCTCTAGTGTCAGTGATTGCCTTATATCCAGTGTAAAAGTCGTGACTGGAGATTCTAAGTTTCATAACCTGCTTTCTGAGTTTCCAGATTTAACACGACCAATGGGCATTCATCGCATAACTAAACATAACACAGTTCATCATATTCGCACCACGCCAGGCCCTCCAGTATCATGTACCCCTCGACGACTGGCACCAGACAAGTTGAAAATTGCTAGGTCAGAGTTCGAGGCAATGTTATCGAATGGGACTGCTCGTCCGTCGGAGAGCCCCTGGTCATCCCCGCTGCACCTCGTTCCTAAAAAGGATAAAGGTTGGCGGCCGTGCGGTGACTACCGTATGCTCAACGCTCGGACGATCCCAGATAAGTACCCCATACGTCATATACATGACTTTGCTCACAGTCTATCTGGTTGTAAGATTTTCTCCACCATCGACTTGGTAAAGGCTTACAACCAGATACCTATTTTCGAAGATGACATTCCGAAATGCGCATTAACTACGCCTTTTGGACTTTTTGAGTTCCCTTATATGACATTTGGCTTGCGCAACGCTGGACAGACGTTCCAGAGGTTTGTTGATGAGATGACTCGAGGTCTAGATTTTTGTTACCCCTATCTCGACGACTTTTTAGTATTTAGCCGTGACGAGGTTGAGCATGAAGCCCACCTGCGTGAACTTTTCACTAGGATGAGGGACTACGGCATCCTCATAAATACCGCTAAATGTGTTTTTGGTAAGTCAGAGGTAACATTTTTAGGCTATCACATCTCTCAACGCGGAACTAAACCTCTGGAAGGTAAAGTTTTGGCAATCAAAGAATTTCCTGTCCCCAAGACAGCCAAGCAGCTTAGAAGGTTCTTGGGTATGGTAAACTTTTATAGAAGGTTTATTCCCCAAGCAGCCAAAGTTCAAGCGCCCTTGAATGCTTTACTAACTGGCTCCATCAAAGCTTCGCAGCCTGTCGATATAAGTGGAGACTCGTTAAGAGCTTTCGACGCATGTAAGGATAGCCTCTGTAATGCAGCATTACTGGCCCATCCTGACTCGAATGCTAAGTTAGGTTTAGTAACCGATGCTTCAGATTTTGCTATGGGTGGAGTTTTGAATCAGTTCAAAGATGGCAATTGGCAACCTCTAGCCTTTTTCTCACGCAAATTGAGTCCTACGCAACAGAAATATTCACCGTACGATAGAGAGCTCCTTGCTATCTACGAGAGTGTCAAATATTTCCGTCACTGGCTAGAAGCTTCAATTTTTGCTATCTACACTGATCACAAGCCGCTGTGCTTTGCATTCCATGAAAGGAAGGCACACTGCAGCCCGCGTCAGTTTAGACACCTGTACTACATTTCACAGTTCTCGACTGATATTCAACACATCGCTGGAAAAGATAATGTTGTTGCTGACACGCTTTCCAGGGTCGATGAACTGCAAAGTCCGGTAGATCTAGAAGTTATTGCCAAAGCCCAAAACTCAGATCTCGAACTAGCCCAATTTCTGAAAGACGAGACTAGTTTGCGTATTCAAACACTGAGCATACCTGGAAGTCTTCATAAACTGTACTGCGATGTCAGCACAAAGACTCCCAGGCCCCTAGTTCCCAGGTCCTTACGCAAACAAGTTTTTGATAGTTTGCACTCGCTAAGCCATCCCGGCGCTAATGCCAGCGCAAAATTAGTGGCAGAACGCTTCGTCTGGCCGCTGATGAGGAAAGACTGTCGCGATTGGTCTAAGGCGTGTTTGGCTTGCCAGCGCGCAAAGGTAAATCGACATGTATCTTCGCCTTTAGGCACACTCAATTTACCTAAAGCGCGATTCAAATACGTCCACCTCGATCTGATCGGACCGTTACCTCCAGCTGGTGATTTTAGGTATTGTTTGACAGCCATCGATCGTTTCACGCGATGGACAGAAGTTGTCCCTCTCACCAATATCACTGCAGAATCAGTGGCCAAAGCATTTTTATCAGGATGGATAGCTCGATTCGGATGTCCGACTGATATCGTCACTGATCGTGGTCGGCAATTCGAATCAGCATTATTTAGCCAACTATCAACATTGATTGGTTTTAAGCATTGTAAGACCACAAGCTATCATCCTCAAAGCAATGGTTTAATTGAGCGGTTTCATCGCCAATTAAAGGCAGCTATAATGTGCCACGCTGAAAGTAGTAGTTGGATTGAGGCATTACCTCTTGTATTACTCGGCATAAGAAGTTCTTTCAAGGAAGACCTGCAATCTTCCTCTGCCGAGCTAGTATATGGAGAGCCTTTACGCCTTCCAGGCGAATTCTTTGGCGACAAAATTGACAAATGTACGACTGACATTACCGAGTTTTCTGCTCGTATCAGATCATTTGCCAATAATCTTCAGCCAGTTCCAACTTCGCATCATTCGAATAATAAAATTTTTATTTACAAAGATCTTCTGTCCTGTTCACATGTTTTTCTTAGAGAGGATGCATTGAGAGGCGCATTGCAGCCTGCATATACAGGCCCGCATGAAGTCATCGGAAAAACTGCCAAAACTTTTAAAATAAAGGTTAAGGGCAGGATAGTGACAGTATCGATTGATAGGTTGAAACCAGCCTATATACTGTCACTACCCAATTCGATTTCTTCTAAAACAAGTTCTTCTGCTAGTCCTTCCCAAACAACTCGTTCTGGACGCCAAGTTCATTTTCCAGACTATTATCGCCCGTTAGACTCGGTCTCTTGGGGGGAGTGATGTGGTGAACTTATTTATATTTATCTATAAGTAATTATTTTATTTCATTCACGCATTACCATTCTATTTGTTAAGAAGTATGTAAACTATTTTGTAATTTTAGAAATAAGAAAATGTGAATAAATTTTGAATTTGGACTTGACACAAAAATGTCAATTGCCAATCAGTCAACAAATTTATGTTTTTGGATTTCATAGTATTTTCTTAACCTTCTGTTCAATAATATAAATAGGCAGTAGGTATCACAATACCTCATTGTGACCACACGCGCCCATACATTCATTCAAAATTTCATTTCATCTGTCCGGAACCCAGTGACAGTTACTTGATTAAATAGTGAAGAAAAATTTGCGTTAGTTTGACAAACGTTTTTTGCCTTCAGTCCTTCAGAGCTTTCAGCCACTTTCACCATAAGTTCTCAGTCCACAGCTCAGTGTTATAATAAAGAACAAAAGTGTTAGTTATGGCATTATCAAAATGTATGTCTTTCAAATAAATATTTTGGATATAAAAAGATAATAATAGTAATCTGCCGTAGCACTGGCTACGCCCCGTAGAAGCCCTTACATGGTATTTCCTTGTATGATCTGTTATCAGTTTTGCTGACTATAAACAAATGTGTTTTAGGAAGATATCTCGTTTGGTTTGAGATTTACTGCTGGATACAGTTCTGAATGTTTGCAGCTAGTGTCTTTAATCTAGCGTTTGAATGTCTTGCCGTTTTAGCCTTCGTTTTAGCTTTCAGTCCTTCCGTTCTCGGTCTTATATGGTTCTTAATTTAGTGACCTGCGGTAGGTACAAACAAAACCACCAACATTACCCAATAATCCGTTGAAATTAAAAGATAAGAATCTCAATTTGTGAAGCGACATCTGCCGGGAGCGTTGGAGATTTAATTTAGGCAAGCCTTCGATGCTTTCTTGTCTTGAGCTTTTAATCCTTGTTTGTATTAATTGGTCAGTAAATAATGTAATCTCGTAGGAAATCTAGAGTTTTTACAAAAATATATTCATGTGTTTTTAATGATATCGCTTAATTTTATTAGCATTAAATTAGCAGAATCTATCTCTACAAATTATTAGAACAGTCGTACCACCATAGGATTTTTTCATTACAAACGCTCTAGCTAGCTAGATCGTTTAGTAACGATCTAGGTATCTACTCCAAGCCCAAGAACCTACTCGTGTTCAAAATATAATTTGAAATGTTGAATTCTTCGACTGAATTTATTAGGTTAAAGCCTTCATCTCGCTCGTGAAGATCGTTCCATTGTGACACCGATGCCTAATCTGCATAATTTACATTAATTAAAGCAATGAAATGATTAATAATGGGATTTCTGAGCCTACGACGTTTTGGTATGACCATCTTACTATCATAATCAGGACAACTGATTTAACTTTACAAAACCAGAATATTGGCAAGTATTATAAACAAGTTACGCTCGGCGGTTTCACCTGTCATCTTTATTTGCTTGGATTCGAAGGGTCGTACCTATAATAGAATATTAAAATGCAATTAAAGATAGATGCAGAAAAAGTTCTACTTCTTATGTCTTCGAGAATACCTAGTCAGTTAACGAGACAAAATCTGTTTTAAATTGTTTCACAATTTTTTGATTACAGAGAGTTTTTTGTCCATATTCTCCATCGAGTTAGTATTATAGAGCCACAATCAGACAAATAAAATGTAAACGCCAAAACTCGGCGCACTCTATGGAGTGCGCAGAGTTTTACTTTTTTGCGTACAAGCGACATTGAACATTAAAACAAACGACATAACGTCTAGATCCAAATGTCAAATGTCATTGTAGAACATTGAATTTGCTTGCACATTTTTTGAGTGTTGTCAGCTATTAGATTGTGACTCTTTAATACTACCTCAATGATATTCTCACGACAAGACACGGTTGTCAATAATCTAGATTTCATTAAATTATTTTTCTTACATACCACGTTCGTAGATAAGAAGTAAACAGTAGGTACAGTGAATATATAGTAGAATAGGTATTTCTGAAGAGTCATAAAATTTTTCTATTCCGTTTTGCTGTACAAAGTAAGAAGCCACTTCTGGCCACCCTACTCGAAGACAATGGTCGTGATTCCTTCAAAATATTATCTCCCAAGTTCCTATTCCTGATTTAGACGAGTATTAAGGGAGGCTTTGAATATTCAAAAGGAATAAATGAAGTTAAGCAATGCCAAACAAAAGCGTCTCAACAAATTGCTATGGAAATGCTTTTGTCTACCTACTAGCTATCTATGTAAGCGTTATGTAATAGTGATGATTAAATCACAAACTTCAGAAGTTTTAGGCAGATTATTTTTTGTTTCATCACGGTGAACAAAAAATACCCAACATTCGATCTGAAGTTTGTGATTTCACTCAGTTAAGTTTTAACTAAAGAAAAGTCTTTATAAAATTAGTTATGATGGTTTTTCTTAAACTTTCGCGATCACAATTCATATTTTTAGATACATCCACCCGCGACCATGGCTATTGCAACATAGCTGAAACGTCGGGACGTAAAGAAATAAGGTAAATAACGCGATAAAACCCCGTGTTCATGTATTTATAAATATTAGTTATGATGGTTCTTTTAACCTTTGTCACACATGGAATATAATATTACTTACTGTAAAATGTGGGCATGTGCCAATGGTTTCTAGATTATTCTGACTCTTCCTCTTTCTGAGACGCAGAGGTTGTGGGTTCGATCCCTGCTGCCTGTTTACATGATCTGCAAATATAATTATTCTCTCCGAAAGATTGAATGCAAAGCAATATTAAAAGTTTTATTTATTATAACAGGGAAAAAAAATTACAATATTCTTTCGTGCGTTTTCCATAACAACGATCACGTTTATCTAAGTATTATCTGCAATGGAGAAAACTAAACTAAAAGCTGAAGATGCGTGTGTATGATTGGTTCTTTTCACCACAGATGAAACTGTGTAATACACTAGGTTTGACGAGAGATTCTCCATTAACCGAAAATTTTCAAGTGGTTTAAACGATTTTTATCAATATGATGCACGATTTCCGTATACCTACATCTTGGTCGTAGATATAGGTGCCTCTCGGTCAAGTTCACTCGGTGCCAGGCCAGGATTATGTTCTTACTGCTAATCTAGCTATAATCTTCGGTGGTCCGTTCTGGCTATTTATGTCAACGGATCCGGCTTAGCCCTTGAAGGTAGGTTTGCTTTTCAACCGTCGTATATAACTCGTTACTGACTCTAGACTGGATACCTTCTTTAGGGACTAAAACTAGCGGGAAATAAATAATGCCTACCTACGTACCTAGCTACCTACTGATATTAAAATTTAATGGGTAGCGGTCAGACGTTGTCGCATTTTTGTAAATATTCTTATCTTAATCAATCTCTCTGGGATGCAACAAAGACTTGTCCACTAATAAATTGGAGAAGGTATTATTCATACTAGCGATTTCAAACTCCTTAGTCACGTCCTTAGTTGACAATGTTTTGGTCGGAGAGGCTGATGTACATCAGCCTCTCCGACCAAAACATTGTCGTATCGTCCTATCCGTATCGTCGACACAATTCTGACTAGGTTTATTTGGTTACTAGGTCTATTAGCATCAAAACTAGGTAATTTGTGCTTTATTAGGCAAGGTCGATAAATGTCTTCTAATTTAAAATAAAATGATGAACACATGGGTACATGTTTTTCTAATTCAAATAATATTGGAACTACTTACAGTAGGTAGACTGTAGTAGGCTTTCAATTGGACTTTTCAATATTTGGCTACAATTATTTACATTCGAAATATTTATAAATTAACTAATCGTTCGTTCGTTCGTTCGTATGAGCAAGTAGCCAACTTTTTTTTAGGCCGCCTAAAGGCCTCCGTCATGGCTTAACCACTTTAAAAGAAGGGACCGGCTTTCATAGTCGTTAAAATATTACGGAGGCCTTTAGGCAGCCTAAAACTACATCAACCAAAGTTAGCTCATATGTATTTAAAAATATTAACGGGACTTTTTTAGCTCATATGAACTAACTGGTGAATAGTGATGGTGCAACCCTAATTGCCCTCGATTATTCTCTCTCTCTAAAGGGCTGTATTTTTAGAAACATCTGCGCTTCTATTCATAACAAAAGATGTTTAGTAAAATTAATCCTAGGATCAAGATGCTCGTTGCTATATTTAGTTTAGTACCAGTTTAGGTTGAGTTGTTTATTAATAAGTGTTTCTTTATTTTTACTTTTAACTTGAATTATAACAAAACATACGCGTAAGTTACTGAGATTTATTTTTATGTCATTATCATCACCTTCTGTCTTTCTTATTTTTTATGTAAGCTTTAAAAAAAATGAATTTGATTAAATGGTTTAAATTCCTAAACAGTCAAATTTTAGTATTATTTTAATAACAATGAATTATTTTAAAATTACGAGGTAAACAAAACAGATTATCTATAACTTTAGTAAAAATAAATTAACCTAGTGAATGAGGTATTAAAAAAACAATATTAATTGACCAAACATTTTATTCGTTTATAATCAAACACATAAATACAAATTACACAAAAAAATCAATCAATACCTAGAAGTTATAAATTACTAAAAGCCGGTTTCTCAACTAGAATTAACTTCAAGATTAACTAATCAATGGTAAAATCAAGTAACAAAAGTGTCAAATGGGTTGCAAATTTTCACTAATTGTCACGTGATTTGACCATTGGCCATTGGCCATACCGGCTTAACTATCTTCATGTTCGTATTGTTAAACAGTTTTCACAAATAAATTAATAAAATAAAATTAAGTAAGTTGGGCAATGATCCTGACCTCAAAGTGTCTTTTATTTTACTATTGATTTTGTACATTTCTCGAAAGAAAAAAAAGTGCGTAAATGAAACTACGATTGCTTTACGACTGCGTACAATACTATTAGTATATCCATGAACGAAAATAGATTTTTTTCGTCCATGGTAGGTATATCTTAGATTTTCTTAATTTGTTATTAAATTTTTTTACCAACAAATTAAGTACCTTTCGTTCAACCATCCTACAAATGCAAATCATGTAAACAAAATGTCACTCATAAGATTGAAATTCTTTCTAAGGGTTGGTTTTTGACAGAGTTGATAGTAAGTTGATTGAAAGGAGTGTTCACAAATCCCCAATAATTTAATATTGTATAAAAATCAATAGAATTAAAGTTATTTTTATGTTAAGCATTGACAGTTTGTTTACACAATTTGCATTTGCTGGATGGCTGAATTATAAGTATTAAATTTCATAAAATAATGGTTAATAAATAACATTTACGACATTTTAATTATTGTACTTCCTGGCATATGACAACCACAGTTCGGTTAAATAAATATTAGTGGCAATTCTGAGTGTCAAAAAACCTAAACTAAGCTAACTAAAAATATTGCCGTCCCTTTCATAGCGATGGAAATAAAAAAGATGGCATTAATTTTAGTTAGTTTATTTTAGCTTTTGCGACACTCAGAATTGCCACTATTGTATACGCTGAACACCAAATAAATTATGTGTGTGTGATATTCACATTGTTTTGTATAATAAGTAGTAGGTAGGTAACTGATTTTAAAATAAATAGTTGTTACCTAATAAGACACTTGTTTTTCACAATAATTTAATCACATGAATTTAAAAAGGCCTTACTGTGTTTTTGTATTTAAATTAACAATCTAATTGTGTGTGCAAGCTACTACTATGATTTTTATTACGCATATAAAATGATTTGTTTTTAAATTCTTTCAAGTGGTCTTTCAAATACGAATATCAGTATAAAAAATATTATACAGTAAGATATTGTGTCAATTTACAATTTGGGGTTTTCATGTTTTCTTACCTTACTCTATATTTTACAAAAATAAAATCTACAGTTTTTTCTATTTAATCAGATCTTTTTATAGGCTGATCTTTAAAAAAAAAAAAAAAACAAAATCACAGTATTCAGGCAAGCGTTTTCAAAAGGTTCCGTCGGCGGTTGATTCCCGTCGGGTCGCGTCGTGAGGCCGCGTAGCGCCGTAGCACCAGCCGCGACCCTCGTAGCACTCGCATAGCTCCGTAGCACCACCTCAACATTCATTTACATCACCTAAACTAATTAGCCACTTGAAAACACGTGAAAGTAGTCGCGTGAGAATCAGACTGAAACAGCATGCCGGGCCGACGCTACGGAGCCGCCGCCGCCATATTGGCCAGCGCCCCGCCCCCCGCACCGCCGGCCCCTCCTATTGGACGAGCCCCGCGAAGGGGGCAGGGCCAACTTCTCCTCAATGTTGCCAGCTTTTTGAATAAATAATTTCAGTAATTTAAGTAATGAAGGCAATTATGGCGTTGTTTAGCTAAGTTTGCGCCGCGGCGAGTGGAAACTTTATATTTATACCGTTCTCTTTATGTACGCCGACGCGCGGTTAATGCGCCCGATCTGTTTACGTTCCGAGAGCTTATTTATTGCGGGCGACTCGCTGCACAGCGCGATTTAAACTGCAATTATTTTACGCTATAAGGAAAACATATTGCATCATTTAAATGAGTTTTTCCAGGATAATTTGCTAAATGTAGATGGATGATGTTCATGAATCTTCCGTTATGGGGATGTTCTTATTCAACTTTTACTTATAGTATACATTATACGTACCTATGTTGTTGGTATAGATAGAGAGTCAACCGGCTCCTGTAGGGCCGATGTGCCACAAGCGTACCGTGAGCCGGTTACGTCACGCGGTCCATCAAGATCCAGTGTCCACACTCGCGGGCAGAAGTAAACAGTGACGTCACGAAGCGTCATCGAGCCGATAAAAAGTCGATTTTATTCGCACAAGTTCGGCCAGCTGACTGCGCCCCGCTCCCCGCCACAGACGGCACGCACACAATTTTCAGTGTGGCGAGATTTCAGGGTGAGCGAGATGGGTGTAGATTGTGGCGGTGCGTGCGAGCGGGACGGCGACAGGGGCCGGCGCGTCGTGGACCGGCGCGATGGGCGGGCGCCGGATGATGTATAGAGTGGTGGAGTTAGGTTCAAATTGGTCCGGGAAGTGGCCGAGATTAGAGTCAGCGCGGGCCGCACCGCGCCGCGTACGTAAGCCCTTAAGACTGTTTTTAATACTAGTATTTTTTACGCGATCCCGACAGGATTTAGCGGATAAGCGACGTCGTCGTGGTGCGCTTTGATTTATCGGTTACGGATACGTTTCGGTTTGTTTTCTGGTGTTTACGTTAGTGGTGACCGCCACCGGTGGACGCGCGTAATCCCGCGGCTTGTACCAGATTATGACGGATATCATCGGATTTCGTGTACACACATTGTGAATTCAGCTTCCCGAGGAATCATCAAGTCGGTTTATACCTGGAATCTGCTTTAATCTCTTAATAACAGTGAGTATTTTGATTTTGGAATGTGAATGTGCCTGAAACTTGAAATGTTATAAACACTTGCAACATCTCATGGGATAAGAATGCACTTACAAAGAGAAACAAGCTCCCTTGTTAGGTTAGCCTATTACAAAAACAAACACCACACTGTCCTATAAAATAGTCCATAGAACACCTTAGACATAAGTTTTTGCCTAAAACAGGCATCAATCATACACATCAGCATTAAAATGCCGAAAATAGTAGCCATCAGTTATAAGTGATTAATTGGCCGTTTAAATCCGTGATGATTGTTAGAATTTAACAAATGCCTATTCATTTTGTCCAAGCTTGGCAGACGCCCAAAGGGAATGAGAAGCATATTTCTACAGCAATTTAATATTATAACTGTTGATGCTATTTCATACATGTTTTACGTTCTTTTATTTTTAATTTCGGCAGAAATTTCAAAACCAGAATCCGTAAATTTTAAGTTCCTTCATCCTTTATTGTATATAAAAAAATACAAGAATATACGAATGTTCAATTAATATTTCATTGGATGCAATAATAAAACTTTCGTTTTAGTGAAATGTTGTACAAAACTAAATAGGTACCCTCGTTCTTTAATTCATTTTCTAATAAATACCCTCGGCTTATAAGTTATGATATTAATTATTCTCAAGATTCTTAAATAAATAGGTACCTAACTTTAAAATTAATGTCCCGAAATTTCCGTTAAAATCTATTTTAATTTGCTCTCATACCTTTATGTCATAAAATAGATGACGACGAGATTATTTCATTGGTATCTTAATTTTAGGTTAGTGTAAAGTACTTTTTTGTTATTATTAAAATAAATCCTGGCCTGGCTCTAAATTGTTAGCATGTTACAATTTCTATTGATGTAACTCTCGTTTAAAAAGTTTAGTTTAAATTGCAATCTACAAAAAAATATCTACTTCACTTTATTGCAGATATTTCTAAACCTAATAAAAATGTAGAGAAGATTGAAGGGAGGAAAATTAAACCTTTACAAACCTAACCTAACGTAACCATTTAATATCTTAAAAAAATATGTACCTACCTAAGTATAAAATACTTAATATTACAATGTAGAAATTATATTAATGAACATTATATAGGTATTTTTATTGCTGAATTACTCTAGCTCTTAAGTATTTAGTGAAATTAAAATGTTATATAGTTTTGTTACTTTAATAGAAAACTTATGTTTTTAACTTATGTTGTTATTAACTTTAAATGATCAATTTTATTTTCTTGAAAATTGCAATAATACGGGACTATTGTCATAATGCTAGAAAATTATATATGCGAAGACCTTTTAAATTACTAGCTGCTCCCGCGGCTTCCCACGCGTGGGACCCGAACAAAATGTAGCCTATGTCCTTTCCCAAGGCTTTCTCTGTAAGTAATTTCATGTAAATCGGCCCAGTTGCTTAGGCGTGAAAGTGCGGCAGAAAGACAGACAGAGTTACTTTCGCATTTATAATAGGTAATACTAGTCTCTACTAGTATTACCTATTATAATTACTAGTAGGGATAGTTGATTGAAATGTAATTTTTAATACTTAAATCTGTATAAAGCCCGTCACACACGTACCTATAATAATTATATTAATATGCCGTGCTGTAATATATATTATAGTAAGCTACCACACACGGAGACGATGCTATAATATATAGGTACTTTGCCGTAATATCTATATAATATGTCTTGCTATACAATACTATGCAATAATATATTAAAATGCGATGCGAATATAAATTACGGTATAAGTTGGTGACGTCATAGAAATATATATTATAGCTACGTGTGTGACGGACACTGTTTATCTTCTGTCATTTATAAATGTGAATGGATATTGCTTCATGAAGACTAAATATGGATGAATTGTGTGTATGATGACACGAGTAAAAAATAGGTGAGTAATGAGATGACGGCTGATAGGAGAAACTAAATGATAAACTAAAAATAGATGAAAAAATGGCACAATTATCATAAGTACACTACTCTTCTGTCTCTCTCTTTTCCAAAGTGGAGTCATATCAGAAAGTCTCTGTAAAAAAATAACTTTTAAAATTATATCCGTGAAAATATCACAAAATATTGAGTACCCGTGTTTGAGAGGGAAAATTCAGAGTTTTCTACTTGCTACCCTCTCTGAATATTAAGTGGTTGAAATACTAATTCGGTATGTACGAGCTCAGATTAGAAACGTGCCTACCTATGTACTGTTTCGGGAATTTTAGTGGCAAATTGTATCCTTTGATATCAAGGGGAGCATAAAGTTGCTGATCATAAGTTTCATATCTCAGAATCATGGTAAAGGTTTTCCTAACACAATGATATTAACCGACACTAACAATTTTTTAATGTTTTTACTGAGTTTCTTAATTATCATGATTTTAGTAAGTTATTTTTAAATTGAAATATCAATTCGATAAAAGAACCTACAAATACATTCTTTGAAGATATTCAATTTTTTTTTTCATTTATAATTTGTCTGTATTATTATGATTAGGTAGCCAAATCATAAAGAAGCGCTCGTGGTGAAGCTTGCTTAGAAGTTTTTGATAGATCGTTAAAGCGACTTCCTGAGCGGTCACAATTTGGATAGGATAGCAGCTGAGTACTTCGGTGGGCACGTTAAGTTTTCGGTCTTGGCTTTCAAAGTCATCAAGCCATGACTGAGGCCTTTATGCGGTCTATTCTGTCAGTAGAGCTAGCACTAGCTCATACTAACTGGGGTTTGGTAACGAAGCGAGCCTTTTGTCTATTTATCAAAACTTACAAAGCGAATGAAACCTAAAAATAGGAGTAAAACGCACAAAAATGTTCGCTCCATGTTTGTGTTGCACGCTATCACTGAATGATAATTTTATCATGCCAACTTGATAACACAGTGTAGATAAATTAAAATTACGTCGGGTTTCATTCTACGGCGTTGGAGGTTAGTCGACACCGGCACACATTGCCTATTCATACTAGATAATTGACAATTGCAGACTAAGATTTAATCTTAGAAATGCCTTAAAAATCTACAGAAAATATGATATAAATATTTATCGTTGATATTTCACACAGACGCGACGTGCCAATTTTGTTAACAAACTTTCAATACGTAACCTAAAAATATTTTTATACATATTTCTCAATTATTGGGGAATTGTGACCACTCCCTTCAATATAATATAAATACCTACTATTAACTCTGTCCATTAAACAACTCTTAGGAAGTTTGTTATCAAAGGTCATCATAATATGAAATCCATACACACGTTGTACTGAAATAAAATAGTTTGAGATAAATAGATAGTCTTTAGTTTGCGATAGTATGCGTCGCATTATTGTGGGTTCTCTGTCTAGTAGATTTTTTTTTCTATTAATTATAAATGTTAAAAAATAATATTTACAAAAAATTAATAGTGGGTTACAACTTTACAATAACAATCTAGTCTGGTTATTGTATAGAATAGTGCACTTGACCGGGTTGGATTTCGCCCAACGACCTTTGGCTAAAGTATAGATGTGTGAACATAATATTGTGCTATAAAACGTATGTACCTATACGATGCTCTGACTATCCCTTCAGATATTTATTTTGAAGCCTATCAGATCTGTCAGTATGCCTATCTCCCATCTTGTGTTTCATTTCATTACATAAATTACAATTTTAAAGTTCTAATCCAACTATGTAAAATTGTGTTAACAAAATAACAAATAACTTTTGATTAAAATCTAGAAATCTAGTGATTCATGATAGTCTAAATATTTAATATCTTGATCAAACTGATACCTAATTTTGAACTAGATATTCTTAATATTACATCAAAACGTACAAAAAATCGTAAACAAAGATTTATCACAATTTTGATTACACGTATATTTTTTCGCAAATAGATAAAATCTAAGCAAATACAAATATACAATAGGTAATGTCAATAATACTGTGTTTTCAAGGTGGTTTGCAAGGTAACTTTTGCTTAGTCAATAAGTGTGTAGACAAGAATGCCTCCTGACGCTGTATAAATCATCTAGTAGGTAGATGTAAATGTAAAATTAAATATAGATGTTAAGGTTTGAGATTTTTTTTTGCTTATTTAAAAAACATAATACTTAGAATAGTGGATGAAATACTACTACATTAAGTAAAGTTTCAGTATTCGGACTTATTGAATTGTTACAACCTATAATAATTATAAATGAGAATTATCTTCGTAGTCTTGATCACTTATTTTGGATGGATCTTTTTAGTGTTGTAAGCATTAATTACAACATATGCCTTTTGTGGTGGTTCAGTGGTTTATTTATTATTTTACAGTGTTAAACCACACTTAGGTATTGGATATTTCATTATAAATGAAAAATCTTACTAAAAGTTAACAGCTCCGGCAGGATTCGAACCTGCGTAGATACAAGCGATCGCTCTTAAGCCGAGCTGCCTGACCACTAGGCTACGGACCCTGTAAGCTGAGGCCTGCCGGAGCCGATAACTTTTACTAAGATTTTTCATTGATAATTAAATGTTCAGTGGTTTGCCTGGTGTAATTTCACTCGCATCTTTGTCCAATTAGAATATATATGTACAAACAAAACAAAACTTGGAGTATGTTAGACTGATAATCGTGGCGTTAAAGAACCGTCTGTTCACTCAGATCATCGCATGTTAATAGATAACGATAGATCATTCCTTATCTAATAGATATAGGAAAGTTACGAATACTCAATATTTACACTGACATGCACTATCTGGCAGTTACACATGTTTTACATGCAGTTACCGATGTAGCACTACAGATATAAAGTGACGATTGATAGGTGAGCCGGCTGGATCAAAGATAGTGACAGTCACTTAAAATCATTTTTAATAAGTGCTTTTGATAGAGCCGTGCTGGCGTACTTACTTGAATACTACAAAACTGTCATAATTACAAAAAAACCTTAATACACTTTATATCTAAAAATGTTCTTGCATGGCAGCATGTGTGAATAAAGGATGTTTTTCTTAAATAGTGATTGAGTCACTCTTTAACCGCCTTCAACAAAAGGAAGAGGTTTTCAATTCTTCTGTATGATTTTTTTTTATGTGTGTTGCCTCAGAACTTTTGAATGAGTGAACCGATTTTGATGATTTTTGAAAGCTGGTGCTTGCTGTGTTTGCACAAAAATGCGCCTTAAGGTGGCCCTTCCCGGTGCGTCTATCATCAACGCGGGCATAGCTGAAAAGCTTGTTGTTTCATCCAGCGCAATGCTAGAAAAAGAAGCAAAGCGAAAAAAGAGAGATAGCGCCTCAGCGCTCGGCATTCAGTAGGTACTTTCGCCGCTCACTCGCTCACTCGAAAAATAGTGTGCGGAAATTTCATAAAAGGTGTTCCAGGAAATACGTGTTTTTCAGTAAGCCTTACAAGTTTGTAAAATAAATATTAGTCATTTAGAATCTCCATAAGATTTGCAAGGTTTCTATGACAATATTTTCTTAAATTTTACAATTTATGAGTACATTATGAACGGCCAAAGTTCAGGTAAAATTTATGCTAAAAGCAGGTTTTTGGAAGCTTATACTGAATTTGTTTCTCAAACTTTTGATTTTTAGTTTCGATATAAACCTAGATATAGTGCACAAGATACCTATTAGTCCAAAAGTTTAAAAGAAAGATCTGTTACAACGGCATAATCACGTACGAGCGTTTGTATGAAAAGTGAGCCGGGTTGACCGCTCTTAAGAGTGCAAAAAATTGCTCTTTTCTTACGAAATTGAAGTCAGTTTAATAAAATGTTTAGTTTTGTCATTAACCATTTAAAATAACAAAATATCTGCCGTCAATAGCATCCAACTAAACCAACTCAACTCATTTGTTTAGACGAATTATAAAAAACAGAAAAAATAATGAAATACGAAAAATTTACCAGAAATCCAAAAGTATGCTAAACGCCAGCGCTGAAAGCGATCGAACAAGTGAAATTCCGATGAGATGGCGTTTTAATAGAGCGAAGCACTTTCGCCAACTTAAAGCTTTCGGCTTAAAAAAGGCTTTGCCTCGGTTTAAAGGGATAACAGAGCTCGCCGATTGCTTCGGCTTGCCCAATTACTCTTCTGGCCAAGATTAGTATCTCTTTGTATTAGGAACACTTTGCGGTGACGAGATGACTAGATCCAGTGGATTGTGTTGTCGACCTTTGATTTTCGAGCTTTGGTTCACGATTCTAACAAGAACGTGGACTGTAATGATGTAATTGTTTCGGCTTTCAGTTTTATTCGTTCAATGGTATTCGAAATGCACATCCTTAAAGTAGCGCTTGGATGTTTTTGACAAATACTTGCAGAGACTGGTGACAGTTAACATTTTTAGGGCACCTCAACGTTTTTCTGTTAAAGTGCCGGTAATAAAAGTTCATACTCGAAACCTCGTTCAAGCTGTAGCTTACGATAAGAAGCCACCGCCGCTTCGCTATCGCCTTATTCCCGGTTTCAATATTCAACTTACGAATTATTATAGACCTATCGCCATAGAAACATTGTTTATCTGTCAAAAAGTGTGATCTAGCGTTTGGGCCACAACCTCTTTTACTATCGCTGATTAGCACTAATCAGCTGTTTTGTATGGGTTAAATTTACTAGTCATGTAAATTGTACTGTTGGCGGTGCCTAAATAAATAAACTTTATTTATATAAGTAGTACAGTTACTAATCAAAACTCTAAATGGAAATGAACATCTCCTTGTCTAACCAAAATAAAATCCAAATAAAATCTTTTAACAATGAAAAAATGTTGTCAAAGTCTGAACGATCGCTTAAATTTTTTACTATCCAATATAATATTCGATGGAAAATCAAACAAAAAAAGCGACCTAACCTTTGTCTATCTCCGATGTCATTGCAAAAAAAAACTGTACAGTCATGTTAAAAAAGCGAGTTGCACGCGCAATAACGGCAGCTAGCGCGTCGCCACCTTTTTGTTCATTCTGCTGAATATTGAATCCGGCGATAGCCGAGTGATAAAACAGAAGGACGTTAAATGTATGAACCGTAAGCAGATTTTACTAAACTTCACGTTGCTTCAGAATGTGAACTGTAAGTATTTTAACTTGTATAGCTGAGTTTCTACTTTGGAGAGAAAATAATGGCCTTGGTATAGCCAGGTGGACTTTGTAGGTGAACCACGGGAAGAGACAAGTATAATTTTCGTGTGGATAATAAACGCGATAGTTACCTATAGAAACCTTGCATTCGGATCTCATTCTGAAAGAATAAATAAAATAATACGTAAATGCATACCTAATTATTAAGGATGGTTAGATTGTGTCACTTAAAAAAAATGTTTGTTTTAATTGATAAGATTGCAATTACAGCATACCATACTTTTGCTTGCTTGGTTGACAGTCTATTGCTTGGTAAGGAAAGGTTCAATAAATGTATTATTATTTTTTAATTAGGGCCAACGCGTAGCTCACAACTCTTTAGAAATATGTGCAAGATCTTGAGTGTTTCAATTAAACCTCCCCGGAGGTACAATTATTATTTTATATTTAAAAAACGATACTTATATAGTAAAAATTTCAAATCTATTTCATTGAATTTAAATTCTCAGAAGATCTGTGAGAATGTTTTCCACGCCTAATGTTTCATTTTGATCATATTACAAAAATAATATGCATAAGAAAATTATATCACCCTGTGAAGGCAATTAAACTCATAAATCACATATTCTACTTTTTCCTCTCTCACCCATTACGACCTGAACAATGAAAGATTCAGAGAGCTTGCGATTAATTTGTTACCTACGTCATATTGATGAGGAAAAATCTAAAACGGATTTTATAGTTTGGATTTTCCATAGACTTCCATAGACACATTATTGACAAGATTCTCTACAAAATGTTACCGTGTCAACAAGTACGAAAAAGCTCTCCATTTACCACAAATTGCTTCTTAGATACACACAAGTCTAAATTACAGTAATTAACTGACTTAACCGCCAATAAAAAGTTGGTATTATTATTATTAAAAAAGTGGAGACACTACGTTTATTTACAGAAACTTACATACCTACTACATGTTTATTTGGAAAACTTTACAAAACATTATATGAAACAGTTACAAAAGTGATGTTATCCTTTTAAATGTAAGGTAAGATAACTAATCACGAGCTCCTGGTTTAAGCGATGCAAGCGCAGTCACTGACGGCTATTTGAGTAATGAAAGTTATAAAGCTGTATCTCCATCGCAGTTTTTTATGGCGCTTGTTTTTTACGGTTTTCAAACAGTTCAGTGAGCGCTCGCCTTAAATCAAACTGATAATTTAATGGTATTGATTTATTATCTCTGTAGCGTGTTGGAAGTTAATGTTTGTAGGAAGAAGTTGTAAATTTACATTGTAAGTGGTAAATTGATGGGCAAGATAAGTTTTATGAACTAGATCTTTACTATGATGTGATTAATGAAATCCTGTTAAAATGAGATTTATCAAAACACATAACAATTATGATTGCCAGTAAAACTAGAAAACCAAAAGATCTATTTATCAAGTTGAAATTACATAATCACGTCTGCATCCCTAAGGCGCGTTATTCATTTTCTTAATTTAGAACAACATTATTTTACCTTTCCTTCATTTTACAAGTATTTATTTTTCTGTTTTAACCCTCTACGCCGTAGTGGGTTATAATAGAGCAGAGCAATTTTAAACAGAATTTTAATTTTTGACACTACGCACATGAAGCGCTACTGACACACATATTGTTGCTCTTTTGGAGCGCAAAACGCTTTATATTGCCTACTAACCTAGCACTAAAATGGACATAATTTCCAGGTCGGCGATGGTCGCCTAACTTGCGGCTATTCGCGTCTGCCTCCACAAGCCTCACCATTCATCTCCGGGTGTACAAGGAGGCGCTGGCGGCCGGCATGGAGCCGCTCAGCGAGAACGTTCTGTGTCTGTCAGAACTGGATCTCCACGGAGGTGCGCACCTGCACGAGTCGGTGGCTGCGTCCGTGGGGTCCGCGATATCGAGTCTCATGGCACCATTACACCATGAGCCACAGCACGCGCCCCTGCATCATGCGCCGCCGCTGCATCACGAACCACTGGAAAAACTCAAATGTAAGCATTTAATATACACAAAGGAACACAAATAATTATAAATCTCATGCTTACTTAAATAAATTGTAATGATAGTATGCCACTTTGAGCATACAATGATAGTTCGTTTCCCTATAAGGTTCCTTACGAACTAAACACTCAGCATCGATACGAAGCAATGGAGCGCGAAATGAATTGACGCTTTATATCGATTCTCACTCTTCTAAAAAGTAGGTAGGTATGATTTTTTTCCTATAAATGTCGAGTTTTTCAACCCTTAATTAAAGGTAGTGAAGATTGAAATCACTTTCGAAACAAGTAAACGCAAAATAGTAATTAATTAAGACTACTGGGTTAATATTATATTTAAGACATTTTCCAAGGGGTTAAATTTTACTCCCTGTATTTAATTCATATAATAAAGCCTCTGAAAGAGTGCAGTGGGGGTTAAATTCTGAATCGAAGCCGCGAGTGTTCGTTGTCTTCTAGAATAACTGTATACTGTTTTAAACGCGGGATAGTAAATAAAATAAAGGGACGCTCATTTCGTCGAAGCTCTCGATTGAGTCGTATCTCCGCCCGTTTTGTTTTATGAAGATATGTTGCTGGCCTTGCAGTGATGCTGGGAACGCTGATCCACAATAAATACACAGTTCCTTTCAATTTGTTTTAAACAGATACGTTCATTTCTTGTCCCGTAGCTAAATATTCGAACAATCATATTGATCTAATTTCTCTACTTTTATTGCATCCTAAAAATATTTTTAAAGGACATTTATATTACGTTTTTTGTTAATACCGCATAATACTTTATTTTGTTGTGGAAACCTATGAAGCATTATTTATTTATTTATTTATTTTTAGCCGTCAGTGTCCCACTGCTGGGCAAAGGCCTCCCCCCATTCCCTCCAGACGTCACGATCATGTGTTAGGATCTCCCAGTCGGCTGTAAATTTGTCGAGTTCGTCCCGCCATCTCCGTCTCGGTCTGCCGCGTCGCCTTCTCGCCGGGTCGGGGCGCCACTCGGTGGCTACCTTCGCCCACAGCTCATTTGGCATACGACAGACATGCCCAGCCCAGTTCCACTTCAGCTTAGCGGCCTTCGTCGCTACGTCTGCGATTTGTGTTTGGGAGCGCAGTTCGGTGTTACGGATTCTATCCATGAGCTTGACGCCCAGGATGCTGCGCTCCATCGCACGTTGGCAAACCCTGAGTTTGGACTTCTGAAGTTTTGTCAATGACCAAGTTTGCGCACCATATGTGAGGACGGGGAGAATGCACGTGTCCATTAATTTTCGCTTTAGCGACAATGGAAAGTCTGGACTTTTCATCAGATCTCCCTTGGCCCAATAGCTCCTCCAGGCATTCTCAGTTCGCCGAGCGATTTCTTTATCTTGCCTGGAATTGAAGGATACTATTTGGCCAAAATGAAGCATAAAAAAGTATATTTCAAAGCATCAGGTAAAAAAATATGTGATTAAATCATTATCCAGTATCTCATAAGCACATAAGCACATATATATTTTTCTTATTTTATCAAAAGTTGAATTACGCTAATAAGTTAGACAACTTTTTTCCCCGAAGCTTGTTTTTGTAGAGATGAATTTGACGCTACTGCTGAAGAAATAATCTATAAATTATTCAAACATTACATTTTAACAAAACCTGCAAGACTCAAAACATCGAACAAATTTCAATTCAGTAATAACATTTAGACGTAAAATAAGCATTTATCATCAAAAATAATATTTATCACCGATACACAATAAAAACACAAAAGATGCACGTGCTAAAAACTCGACAACTTTATTTTCACGATGACATCGGTATAACGTGAAGACCGTGACGTGATGTGGGCTTCATACAAAATTAGGGATTATTCAGAACCACAGATAATGCCATAGTTACTATGAGTTATGGACACAGCTTAAGTGATAGTAGGTATAAATGGTACGCTTACAGTATATGCAATAGTTACTATGACTGTGTAGTTTGTAGAGCCCTCCTGTCTTGGCGCAATTTTCAACCAATGTTTATTTTGGCTACAATATACGGTGTATTTTGATTGCCACTTTGATAGAGCAAACATTATCAATGTGAATCTTGAATATTTATTTGTTATTATAGAATTTGAATCGAAGAAATAGTTTATGTTTAGGTAGGTACAGTCAGATATGAGTTAAGTACTAAACAATTAAACATTACCTATAGATAATACAATGTAGTAAGATTTTTCAAACTACAAAATACATCCATTATTTATAAAGAAAAGAAGAAACGCATGAATACGTACACAGCCGCAGTTGTTTAATAGTTGTAAGCTTTTAGTTTGAATTATTGTGAATATTTTATATAATAGACAAAATCTGCAGGTTACTCAAAACAATGCCATTGTAATGAATTTTCATTATAGGTATACTTTTTTTTTAATTATATTTACGCTTACTTTACCTACCTACATCATAACACAGTAATATTAAATATCAGTTTTATTTCAAATACTTTTATAGAACAACGTAGGTATCAATCGTGTGTTTGAACTTTTCCCTGATCACTCCTTTGATATATTTCTAGTTTATTATGCCTGTAGAGACACTTAACATTCCCTATGAATATAAATAAGTAAGTCTTTGGATCATTTTTACTAAATATCACAGTAAAGACACCTGTTTTAAAACTTGCGACCAGCCTTGAAAATAAAGATAATTTAATACAAACAAAATTACACTTGTAGCAGCGACGCTAATCTGATAGTTTTTACAAACACATCAGTGTCGGATTACACCCCTGGATGTTTAGTTACGCAATTCGTCATGCCCTTTGGGGCTCGGATGTTTCGAAATGATGCTCTACTGAATAAAATATTTAAACGCAATATCGCATTTTTTGTTTGAAATTTAAATAAAAAAATATCCTTGTACATTCTACACAGTTTTATCTAGTCCCAAGCTAATCAATTTAATGCTTGTGTTATGGTAACTAGATGATTGATAAACTACATAGATACCTACCTACCTAATTTTTTTTACTTTTTTATACTTATTAATTGTTACTTTTATTTGCAGTGTATAAAAACTTAAATTAAAGTAGGTACCTAGGTAAACCAGATTGATTTGATCTACTTTTAAAATTATTATGTAGGTATTGTGATTATGATGACGGTAGTATTTTGTGAATGATAAGATGGACTGTAATTCTAAAATACGACAAGCAAAATTGTACCATTCAGAATTGAATACTAGTTTTATCATAAAAAAAATAGAAAGCAAAAATATTGTATAAAACTATCTTCATTGTTATAAAAACTAATATCATAAAAATATTTTGTTAAAATAAAGTCGCAAAAAGCCTTTTCCACACCGTTGTTCAGTTTTGGCGTAAACGCAACGATTTGCAATCCATCACCGACGTACAAAAAGGACAACAAAAGCAATCATTTAAAGTCAATTCGGATGAAGCGGGCATCCCTCTCTTTCACTCCTACACAAACAGCTATAACCCATCTCTATCGTACGCTAAAAAATACCCCTAGGATCAGTGAAGCATTATATTGCGATGATTAGGCCTGCACTTGCTTGCATTGAATTTAAATGGGGGATTAAAATACGTATTTTATTTATTAAAAGCTATTGTGCGAAGTTCATTAGGCGATTGCTGTCGTCATTCTGCTATTGTTATGCTGAAGAATGGATAGTTTTAATATTATGCAGGTTTTATTTATAGGAGAGTTACAAATTGCTTATCGATGTGATGTACAAACTCTTTTGAGAGGCATAATATTTAATTTAATTTCTTTTTTATAACTAGGGATGTCTTCTATAAAATCATAAAATATCAAACTGAATAAACCTCTAAATGGTCTTCAGTATTATATTTAGTTATTTAATTTGTTTTTTTTTTTGACTGTTTGTTTTTCTAAGATGTAAAAATAAATTAAATAATAAATAAATAAAAAAAAAAAAATGTCTCCAAAGTGCCATGAAATAAAAAGTTAATTAAGTACTTAAGTAGATATTTTTGACTCAAATCTCGTCACAATTTTTTTTCTTTATTTTTCGTGTAAACGTAAGAAAAAATTTAGAAAGAAAAATGATATTATGGTTCACTAGGTAGGTATTCTTCGAGATTTTAAAAAAACATTATAAAACGTGCCACTTTTATCCAATTTGCAAAATTCTAATAAAATGTCGCCCGAAAACTCGCGAATAACCCTGCTCTTTTTATAGGTGTATTCGCAAGAAATCCCATCAGCACTGCGTATGCCGAGCTTATCCATCGAAGATTGTTCTCATATCCGACATTTTTATAAAAAACACGTTTCGTGGCTTTAATTTAAAATTGATCAGAGCTTCTAAAATCTTGTAGATAAGCCTTCGTTTCGTCGCTTTTTTACTTTTACCCGCAGATCTCATTATTTCGGAAAAATATGGAGAATTAATTATGTGAGGCTTAGGTTTTTATCACGTTTTAATATAGAATCTCATTTTCATACGGGGTTTTATCAGATTTTTTAGAATTGTAAATTATTTTTTCTTTTCGAATTTTCTAAAGGGCTTGATCATTTATATTAACGTAGGCGATTTTCAACTCTGAAGTTTAATCAAAACTCTTTATGAATTTACATTTAAGATCCTTTTAAGTTTCATCATTAAAATATTTACATCTTAACTTCGCGAACATATGAGAGAAGTTCGTCAAAGAATTTGAAAACAAAGCTTTGAATCTTACATAATCGACCATTTGCGACGCAAAGGATTACAACTTCAGAACTCAGAACTTGAAGTTATGTTTCTCAGCAGCTATGTAAGCAATGAACGTATGTTTTGTCAAAGACGATTAATATCTAGAAGACAGACAAAGGCCATACACACAATCGTAACCCTAAAAAATAGCCTGAAAACTCTAAAACAACAATTTTATCCAAGAAATTTCAATTACTTTCTAGTTAAAAATGTTTAAATATTGAATATTGTTGCTACCTACTACTAAGTAGGTATTGAAATTTCTTGGATAAAATTGATGTTTTAAAGTTTTCAGGCTATCTGGTACTGCGGGATCGGGTTACGATTTTGTGTATGGCCTTTGTCTGTCTTCTAGATATTAATCGTCTTTGGTTTTGTTTATGTTTCACATTTTAAATTTTTATCCAACTGTAGGTATTTTGACTCAAAGCTTCACAAAAGTCATATTATTCAAACCATCTCTATCCATCGAGAATTATCTCATGTTTTTCTTTCCTAGAATATACCTAATTGTTTATTACAAATCACATTAGAATTTCCTGACAGCAGACATTCTGTCAAATCATCAGAAAATCAAGATCCTATTATGATATTGATAAGATATGTTTTCTAAAGGTATAGTTAAAGGCATCCAAGTAGGTACAATATACACCTGCCCTTATTCAAAAGTTGGCATTCCATAATTCCATAATATAACAACCGAAAATGAAATCTGTTAACTTCGATATCAACATTCCTTATCATTTTGGGCGACGATCCTGCGCCTATGCAAAGCTAAGGTGCATAGGTGTGAGGCCAGGAATTCACAAATATTTGTCGTGTCTAAGAGATTAGTTTATCTGAGTGTACTCAAATGAGTATCTGACCGGCGCATGCGACAGTCCAAACAATATGCAACCGTTCTGTTTAGATTGTCGGATCCAACACCTTGTCGGAACTGATTCGTTGTAAATTGAAGATTATCTCGTGAATTAACATCCTCTTTTGTGTTACACTAGCTGTATACGGCGGTTGCACAATTTAATTTAAAAGAAGTAGCACCTTCCTCAAGAAATGAGTGTTAGTTCCTGAGATAGCGTTGGCGAGCTCTCGTTCAAACAAAAAAACTCTTCGGCTTTATTAAACATGTTGGTATAAGTTCTCGAATCATACAACTTTACAAGTAGTTGGATCATTGAAGTATCTCGGAACTACCTTTGTCCAGCAATAGGATATTACAATAATAAACCAACAATTTGAATACACTCATAAAAATATTTGTGATATCTTCGCGATCGTAAATCATTAGCTAATTTAAATTGCAACTAATGTAGATCGTCTATTTTACTACGAATGCGAATAAAATAAATATATAAATTAATTGTAGGGGAGCGGGGGGCTTGTTGTAACGGGGGCAAGTATTAACAGCTTAATTACTCAGCAGGTATTAAATATTTTGTGTTGGAATTTGCGCTAATTAAGTCCTTATACGGTGGCCTACGACGTGAACACAGTGGGTATCGCGCAGGAGCGCGCAGTGAGTGGTCGTGTGCAGGTGCTCTATTTTTGCCAGGTAATGAAAAAAACTTAAGTTCGTAAAATTTGATTCTAGGTTACTTGCATTGTCTTTTTGAAATGAGTTTCCATTGGTTTGTGTAGTCAAAATATTCAGCTATCTTATGTTAGTAATTTCTTTTGGCTACATTATACCATTTATTTTCAATAAACAAAAATGTATAAAATATTGCTTTGAGGCAAGTTGTAACGAAATCTCGGGGCACGTTGTAACATGCTACAACTTGCCCCTTCATGTTTTTAAACGTAAATGTGTACCTATGCTTGTCGTTATTTTATTAAAATGGGTTTTTAAATACCTAATGATACAATATCCCACAGCTGGGCAAACTCCCTACATAATTACAGAACGAATCTATTTTTTTGTTTTCTGTGTTTTAGGATGAGAAATAATAAGCGAATATTGGAAAGGGCTGCTAAGTCGCAAGAGGTCTACGAACTAGCAGCAAGGGAAGTTTCCGAAAATGGGACCAAAATTCGTCAAGCTCTAAAAATATTGTTATTTTGTCTAAAAAAACTTATTGAAACTAAGCAATAAGACTCTTACTGTTGTTAAAGATAACTTGTAACTAATAGACTTACTTGAGCTTTAAACGGTGCAGGGAAACATCGTAAGGAAACCCGCGGCTAGTCAGCCACACGTATTGTTCATTGTCTTTCCTGTGGATATGGCCGACTTAGCTGAGAGGATGGTTTAGGTGCTGGGCAAGCCTATTCCATCTCAACAATGTCCCAGACACTACAGTGTTACGTGTACTTAACGGGACACTGCCTCCTGACTCTGTATAAATCATCTAGTTAGGATGTAAAGGCTTGAGTTTTTTTTTTGTAACTAATTAGGTAAGTGTAAGAAATAATGTTATAATTAGTATGTATTAAACGTTATATTTATGTGTGTTAATGTGCATAATTAAAATTAGGTTGTTTACCAAACAATAAATGCCTAAAATCTATAATTATGTTGTTTTAATTATGTTGTTACTACCTACCCCACACCAGTTACAACTTGCCCCAAGAACGGGGCATATTGTAACAAGCGTCTATGTTTGCAAAAAAAATTTTTTTTAAGTAATCGTTATGAAATCCAGCGCAGTTATCATTCTTATGGATAAATGGATATATTTCCTCTACTATAAAATAACTTCATTATTAGAATACTTGTTATCTTGACTTCCCCATCAAAAAAACTAAAAACTGTTACAACTAGCCCCCCGCTCCCCTAATTTGTGCAATGAAAATACTTATTCACATACAATAGATATTCAAAACAAGACATTTTCTAGTTAAATAAAAAAATAGCCTCTTGTCGTGACCTTACGATTGACAAGAACCGAACCTTTTGATAAGTACGAAATACCGCCGCGCCGGTACAAACGACGTGTGATTTATTAATATAAAAACTATTAGACAAAAACGCGGTGCCACACTGTCTGACTGCACCCCAGAGGAATTATTGCAAGTTTTTTTTAAAGAAAAAACACCCCCTGTGATGCCCACGGGGAGCAAAGTCGCAACTTTGATGTCACCAATCGTAAATTTTTTGCAAATATTAGCAAAAAATCGGATGATTTGAATACTAGGACGCAGGACATTTTACGATCTTGTCTTTTTTTATATTGCCGTTTTTCTACACGGGTATTCTGATAGGAACCTAACTAACGTATTATTAACATAAAAAAATTAGAACAGATTTCGAACATTATTGACATAAAAATACATGGTGGTTAGAACATCTTATTTTTGATCTTGTCCAAAATCACGTTTTCAGAAATAATACACAAAGTAAACTGTGTCCAAATGAATAGGTGATTAGCAAACTGTAAGAAACCATGGGCTCTTTACATATAGCAGGTGTGTATAGGCCTGGGCAGGGCAAGGCACCGAAAAGACAGGCCAGTGGCCAAAGCGAAAATGGCATTATATTCTTCTAATCTAAGGGCATGTTTTGTTTAAATTTTCTGCGACCAACTACATATTAACATGGCAAATCAATTATACAAATTAGTTTAAAATATTCCCTAATTCTTTTACTTTTTTCAGCACCTATTAACATGTGCACGAGCTATTAAACTTTGTCATCGGCAATTAGTGATGTCGAACGAAACTAAATAAATTCTCGAGCATACCTCGCGCCAACCGAGACATGTGACACCCATTCTGAACGCCTGTTAACAAATTAAAACGATTTGTTCTGTTATTCTAATAGGGCGATGGGAAGTGTTTGTGTCTAGCATATTTTGACAAAATTTATTGCTACCACGCCTTCTAGACGGGTTTTTTGGAGGCAGCCCTAGGGCGGATGCATCGACATCTGTCGCGCAGAAAAGGTGGTCACGCCCTGCGCAACACGCGAGTTTCATGAATTTCCAGAATGATATTGAAATGTTTTTTATATTTCGGGTTTTTGATTGAAAGGGACCGCCGCCTATGTCGATCTGTCAGACATCTTCGATATTAGTTGTCTAATTATTATCTGAGATAAGTCTAACGCGTCTTGAAGATACAGCCGTGGGTCTGATTTTCAATCGATTTACTAACAGTGTACCTTCATGGTCGTACAAAATCAAATCAAACCGTTTATTTATTTCTCTCCATTTAAAATATTTTTCTATTGATATCTACCTATTACTTGACAAATGAGTTTGTAGATTGTTTCCCTTTCGCTGTTCCCAGAGGAAAGTTAACGACACAGCACAGCATGAAACCAACTGATACATCAACAGTAAGTCAATGGGTGCACAATATTTACAACGCCAGTGATTGATAGTGTCTGACAGATGGATCCGGATAACCCTTCGTTGCCGACGGGCCATCTGTCACTCGGACCGTTATAATGGTCAGTTAGACCATCACCCTTTTTCTGCACTTTCACCCGCAAAACCCCAGGAAATGATTTGTGTGCAAAACGTATACTTTAGGTGAGGAAGACAGCGTCCCCATCTAATCTAAATTTTATGACTTATCAAAAGTAAAGCCCCAGTAAATACGTATTTTACAACGCACAGGTAGGTAATACATTTCTAAAATAATACCCTCATCTTTTTGTTTAATATTACTTTTCGTTTATCTCATTTTATTTGACGCTATAAAAGGGAAGAATAACGGTTGTTAAAAGAGTAGCGCGCATTGCACACACGTCGGATACTTCGGCAATAAATCTTTTATTTTATGACAAATTGTTGTCTGATGCTCAGTTACCCTCGCGGCAACAAAGGATCTAGAACAAATACTGACATAATGGTCTATGATGGCCTAATGCCGACATCACAACACGGACCATTTGTAAACACAAATACAATAACGCCCTACCGTAATATTGGTCACAAAGTACACAAAATAATGCATCGCCACAGTAATTTATCGCATTTAGGGCAGTTTGAAAGTTAAAAAAATACAATACCATTATTTGTTAAAGGAAACAGCGTAAGAAATCTGTTGGCAATAACATATTTATAGCTTCTGAAAGGCGTTACAGATTTGTCATTGGTGTATTTATAGAAATAAAACAATAATACGATCCCATGTTCGAATTTAATGTCCAAACTGATGAGGCATTTGTGTAAAATACGTTGACACATCATGTGATATATGACGCGAAAATTCTAACAATGGCGAATGACGTCGCTTTATGAGACACGTCGGTCTCTGGGACCCTGCCTAATAATTATAATATTATGACTTCACATTATTCCCCAAATATCTCTGCGAGGCTCAAACCCTCTGAGGTAGAAAAGGCTATTGTATTGGCACATTTTACGCATAAAAGCGTATTACTTTCGCACCCCTTATATTTTTGTGGTGGAGTTTTCTTACTATTTTCTAAATCTAATAACATTTATCTTACGTTCCGACCAAACGTCATTTAGTAAAGCCGACAAGGGAGTTACCCTCGTGACCGATCGCGACTATAATTTTGTAATCACCATAAAATCTGTATCACCGCACTAATATATTTATGACGTTATAGCTCTACTAATATTTATGCAAATTGAAAACGTACAGAATGGCATCGCTTATGCTACCCTAATCCTAGCACAGAGGAGGCCGACATATGCCAGAACTGAACTGCTCTTTTCGTCTCCATAACCATGACTCATTTTTATTAGCTCTACATTATGTCTACAACTGCGGTGATATTCATATTATTTTGAATACATTCACAAACCACAAAGGAAAGTACGTACAGACTCAGGTCTGGTAGAGATCGCTTCTTAGCGATAAGATCACCGATTGTATGTTATAGGAAAGATTCTTTGTTTTTTATGTGTAGGTATTGATGATTTTGTAAATATGGTGTGCAGTGCAATAAAGTATTTTCTATCTATCTTTCTACAGACTCTTTCTGCGTGTTCACTATATTGATGGGACTGTGGTTGTGATTGGATAGCACAGAAAACTGTCAATTCTGAATACTTATAACGTGGTTAAGCCATGATACCTTGTTATGGTCTTCACCACAAACTTTAGTACCAGATTATGGAATTTCTTAGGTAAGATAAGTGCAGAATTTGTAGTTATTTCCATAACCTAGTCAATGAAATATCTTAGTACCTAATAATATTGAACAAGCAAACGAGACGTTTTAGTATTGTATCGAGTTGTTTGTCTACCCAGCTCATGGCCTCCTTATCTAACCCTATCATGACGACTGTACGAATCACAACACCCTATTCGCATTGTCATCGCTGTGTCTGACCGAATAGGAAAAGTAATTTGTGCCCATATGGGACCTGTGATTGCCTTCTGAACACTTTCACCCTCGACCAGATAGTATTTTGGTGGCCAATTTCGCGACCCCTCAACTCCTTGGTCCTTTTAATATAGCGGTATGGCACAAACATTGTGGTTTTGTTAGGGTTGAGTAGGTGCCATTTGTGTTATACCGTGAATAGAATAAGGTGTGGTGAGCGAATAAACAGTTGTTTTCTTAGAAGTATCTGAAAATGGATCGTAAAAGCAACGTGCTTAAGTTTATTTTTGTGAAACATTGTCAAGGTAACTATAACATTATGCATTTCAGTTTTAAGCCTTGTGTTGGTTATTATTTGAAATACCAAGACAATTTTCTTCAAAATACTAGCATTTAATACTTCATCCAGTAAGTAAAAGTACAAAAATTTACTTTGTTATTTTGTTTCAGTGCGCCCATGCATAACGCGACCTGCGTTTAAGCAAATAACCAAAAATAAAGAATTCTCAGATTTATATATTAAAGCTGAAATTAAATTCGCCTTGCTCCCCTTAGTTTTAGTTAGCCACAATTCTAATTTGCGGGATATTTTTACAAGTCTCAGGTGGTCGGTAATTTTGCCTCTGCGCGGAAGGGTTACTTGATTTATATCGCTCGTAATGCGGCCCCGGGGAAACACTACTGCATCTACTAAACACTTACAACACCGCAAATTAGTTAGCTCCAAACTCATGATTTAATGACCACATTTTCTTTACGATCGTCATAACTAAGCGGATTTGCAATAGAATGTAATTTGTAATAAGAACAGATGCGAAGAACATGAAAGTCAAAAGGGCACGATGTATATTGTACGTAAAAAGGCTCAAGTGCACATTTGATCCGCAGAATATGAAAGTTCAGAACGACCTTGAGACCGATAGACACGTGGCTATAAACAAACGAGGAATGCTCGGCGCGTACGTGTCATGTCTCTCTTACAATAACGAAACATGAAAAATTTCCAGACGCCCACATCAGACTGATAAATGGCTTCCGAAAATCCAAAAGGAAGTTACAGCTTACTCGGGATTTGGTCTAGAACCTCTCACGTCCCATAACTGCTGCACTCCGCTTTATTACAATTACCATAAGCCTCAAAGTCCCGCACTCGACGCCGCAGCCCGGGACTTCATCATTTTGAACCTACTCGCGAGTGCCGTAAGACGGTTATTGCTTGGGTGAAGTAAAAACGGCGTCTGGGGCCAAGTCGCAGGATACTTGCGGACAACTTTAGCACTTACTCCTGTTATTTTAAGATTGAAGTTCTAGTAAACGAATCATGCGCGTGAAAGTTATGCGACGTTCGTGCCTCCGGAGCGGTCCACTCTTTACACTTTATGCAGCTTTATGTCCGTGTACAGTATGTCGCCGGCTATTTGGAATACTAATTGGGGTCGTAGGGACTTGGAATGTCGTGTCCTTTCTTTTTAACTCATCTTTACGATGCAAGTAAGTACAATAATATTATAACTCTTGCTATGATTTTCATTGGAAAATGGTATCTGTTCTGACGAATATAAATTGCACGTAATTGCTTTAACCGAAAAGCTTTGAAAGCGGCCAATCCTCAACCTGAATGGAAAATCAGTAAACCGCGAAACGATGATGAATCGCGTTCGAGGAAAGGGTCGTTAGAGCGAGATGATGCTAGATTTGCCTCATAAGTGCGAAAGGGATAGAGTTGGGGGAAATTTGTGTACGTTTTCAATGAAGGTTCTTTATGGTAGGTAAAATAGGAATAAAATGGATGGGTCCTAATCCGGCGGCCATTTATAACTTACACGCCATTAATTTGAGCGATAATTCATGAATAGCGATGCGATTGGTCGTAGATATAGGTGTATACCTATAAAAGGTGAACAGTAGCAGTATGGTGAGCCTCTAATAATGCTTATCAGCTTCAGGTAATCTAATCAACTGGCACCTAGCTAGTACCTACTTGCGTTGGATTTGATACATAAGTACCTAAATTTAATTTTTTATCCTGCTTGATCCTGTGCTGCAGATTTGATTTGACTAGGTACATTTTACGATCGTAACTAAAACTTTTCAGAAATCCTGAACAAAATCTTTAACATAATGCTTCTCTATGCCTATGAAAAATATGCGTAGTTTCTCTTCTGTTTTAAACCAAAACATGATATCTAAAGTACTTGCTTCAGTTATGTTAGGTGTGCTATGATGATGTAACATCAACATGTTCTCCAGTGGTCCCTAATCTCAAGTGTTCGCGCTGCCCGTAACACTTCAATGATTTCATTCATTTTTTTAATTATCATACACTTTGTAGAAGTTTACGGCTTCGACGGCATTCGAACCCGCGAGATGCAAGCGATCACCCTTAAGCTGCCATAACCACTCGGCCACGAAATCTTATGACGCCGAAGACGAAACTATCAGTAAGATGATATTATGTCGGTTAGAGCACCGATTTTTTAGTTTCATTTATAATGAAAAACCTAAGTGTGGTTTAACAGTATAATAAATACAATAAACACTATAAACTTTGTAGAATTCTTACTGAAAGAAAAAATAAGAAAATTGGAGAATTAACGTGGACAAAGTCGCGGGCGCAGTTTCTAATGAAAATAAGTGTCATAATCCAAGAGCCGAATCTAATGAATCATTTAACAAACTGTTCTAATGCAGGTGGCTATAGTCATACCGGAAGCGTGCACTCGTCCGTCACTTCCGTTATCAGGATTATGTTATTAACCAGGCTCGGTGCATGGTGGTCTGATTGTGGAGATTAACATATTATTATTTAAGGACGCTGATAGCAGCCATGCTGGCGCCAACTTATTTTAAATACCTATTAGTCAAAATAAAAATTTTAGTTGACCCGTTTTTAATTTTTTTTGTGATTTTCTTGTTGTACATAACACGTCTATTACATATTTTTGTATTTACTCGGTACAGTCACCTATACATTCGGCTAAATAAATAATTGGTCTACCGGATGGTAGTAGGTATATTGTATATTTTACATTTTACTGCTTTAAGCGAATATGAAAATTGAAAATAAGTTAAAAAAAATAACTAAGAATTCACTTTTTTTTCTGTTTTAGTTTTTTTTGTATAGAAGGATTAGTAGATGTTTAATACAAGATTTACATTATAATTTTAAATTTGTGAAATCCAAATCACATTCATATATTTTTATAACATGTCATTTTGATTCCCTAATGTAATAAATTATTTAAAATATTCTCACCTTCCTCACCATTCTTTCGTGACTTCGTGGTCATAAATTTTGAGTTATCTATCTGTAGTTGCGTCTACCCACTATCTTTTTAAACACAAATATAAAACTCATTTTTGTATAATTTTTAAAAACTCGTGCAATTATAAAAGCAATAAAAAAGATCTGAAAGAATTTGTCTAACGCACCTAAGGAATACAGTCGTGATCATATTTCAATTCAGGTTTCATTTCACAATAAAAAAACGGATTCCGTATACGGTACAAAGTTTGTACCCATTGAAATAGTAAGTTAAGGTAATATTCCACTAGGCCAATACATCAAAGACCTCATAGAACATTTATAGCCAGTAATTATGTTTGATATTCAATAAAATTGTTAAAAATAGTATTGTTCAATGATTGTCATAAAAATTATGATGCGTCGAGTAATGAAGGTACAATAACCGTGCTAGCTGTTGTACAGTCATCTTACTAAAATGTTTCAGGAGTTGATAACTTTAAAAATATTTAATTCGCTCGCGTGCTACTTACCCGGATAAAAAGTAGCTCTGTTTTATTTCAAATCATAAACTATGCATAATCCTAATTGCAGTCAAAGAAATAATGTATAATTTGCGTGTAAGAGTAGGTAACAAACATCCGTCTATTCAAACTTTCCCAACATTGTTAAATAAATTATTCTAAAAATCGTCAACTGTAAATAAATCCATAGAATGATCGAAACTAGCTGTTAGTTACCAGAATTATCAACAGCTTTTTTATTTTCTGGTACTTTTTGTAATTCGTCTGAAAATGTTTTTCTCGGCGACTGTACAAAGAGACCATCACCAAGAGGCGCAGTTTAAACCAGCAATAAAACAATAAAAGTGGTTATCATCGCTATCAAGCCAAACAGCTCGTATTTGTGCACTACGCACGTTTGTTGGACCGACGTTTGTTCTAATGATAACGTGACATGGTTACAGATATAGTGCAGGTTAAAAAAAATGAATGAAACTATCTTAGGTAACCTTTGAATTTTTTAAGATCTCTTTCATGCTGAAGAGACATCGACGAGTTGGGTGGTCTACACTGACCCAAAATTGGAATACTGAAGAAGGAAGGGGCTACTTATTAAAATACTGACAAAGCATTACCCAAAAAAAAACATGTATTAAGAAACACCTGTTGTGTTTTGATTTTTGAAGTTGTTAAACGACTTTCTACGCAGTCACTTAATTAATAGTTGAAGGTAGTTTAAATTTAACTTGGCGGCTTCAAAGTAGTTTATTCATAACAAATGCTTTTAAAAGCCTAGAAATTACGCATTGCCAACTTAATAAGATACTAGTAAAGGATCACATCGTGAGAAAGAGCTTGGTTAATGCCCGGTTCCTCGGGCATTAGTCAGCTCTACCAGTGTGAACCAAGCGTTTCTTACAATGCAACCCCCCCCCCCCATTTAATATCGAACTTGCTAAAATATGCCTACACTTAATGTACTAACGTGGTAGCGTTACATTAAGTGTAGGCATACTTTACTCCTGTTTCTCCATAAATAGTACCTACATTGTACATTAGGTCATTGTAGGTAGTAAATAATAAGGGCATAGTTTGTTAAGATTTTCACCTTTACATAGTAGAAAACAGAGTCGATAATTGCCGTCTGTGCGCTTTCACCTTTTAAAATACGCAACGGATTTTATTTTAGTTTTCATAAATAGACAATAATTGAAGAGAGAGTTTTATATGTATAATAATACATACATCGTAGAAAAAATATCGGGGGCCGGTCGCTAGTAGACTGATAAACAAGATAATCATTATCTGTTATTGTAATCGATGGTTAACTAAATGCTGGTGGTAATAATGGATAACAATAAAACATATTTGTCACCTTTTAAAATGTGTAAATAGTAGTACCCAATCTCAAACGCTATGTAATTTTTAGTTTACTGCAGTTTTGTACAAGATTTTTTAAATTTAATAAAATTAAGAATGTTTAAAACATAATTAAATTAGAAGTAGCGTTTTAGCATAGCGATCAGCATTTAAAGACAATAAAAGAACAATAAGAGTACAAAGAATATTACCGCTTAATGTTTTTTATAATTGTAATGACCATCTTCACAGAGCCATCGATTGCGAGTTCGTGACTTTACTGAAAACAATGGACTTAACGATGTCACAATGTAGACACGACTTTAAATAAACATCAAATAAAAATCTCTTGTTTTATTATACAATTCTGTTGTAACAAAAAACGTATTGTTTGATGCAAATAAATCGAAACGCAAATAAATCGGGAGAGAATTATTAGTTTGCTCGCGTGATTGGTATTTTTTTGTAAAATTCGGACGGATACAAGGTCTGTACCGAATAGATTGCACTGACCAATTATTGATTTCTGGGCAAAGTACATTTCAACACTGAAAATGATTTTAATTATAAATCAGATGTTTCCAAAACTTGTGCATTGTTATGAAAATGTTGTGATTCCGATGATTTTTTTATAACCTAAGCTCTTTCTATGTTCAGCATAAGTATAGACAACATAGGTAATTAGTCTTAAATGCAAAGCGAAATAAATTTTATTTTGTGAAATAAAATAAAAATAAATAAATATCCTTGGACATTCCACACGGCGTCATCTAGTCCCAAGCTAAGCAATTTAATGCTTGTGTTATGGTAACCAGATGACTGATAAACTATAAATATAAATATCAAACGACTAAATCTAGTCTAACTGCGTATATTATTGTAAGGTTCAAGGTTTCGTAAAACAAAATTCATTGTTATACTGTTAAAGTTTGCGAAATTTAAACCCTTTGTGAGTGCGCTAGAAAGAACATATTAATATTAACTTCAGTGACTAATTAGTCAAGTGTAAGACCACTTCTTACAACTACCGACGGGGCGTCGTCACCGCTGTTCAACACTTTGTCCTTGTAAATTATGAGCATATTTGTACCGTTAAATAAATTTATGAGGACATGTTCTCGTTATTTATTTTATCTGAGAAAATTTTCCAAGTTAAAATTAAATGAAATTACTCGAAAAACCAAGGTTTTGTTTAAAAGGAAGAGAAAATTACAAAAACGAATCTAGTAACTTAAAAAAATATATAAGAACCAGTTGAGCCATCTAAAGAGTAAAATATCTATTGACAGCCTAGTGATCCAAGGCAGTCAGAATCATTACTGTTTTATAAGTTCAGATGATACTGGAAATCTTAAAAAAAAAACTTTAGGTACTTACTTTTTAGGTAATCTCTGATGGAACTCTTAAAAACTCCGAAACTCTTTCACGCTACCGTATTCCTAAGTATCATAGACTACCTATATTGGTACCATAGCCAACAATCAAATATGTTTATAGTATTACCGAATGTTAATGTACGTAGTGATTTTATTCACTTTGTGTTGATGTTTCGTAAAATGACATTTTACAGCAAATTGTTCCTCTGAATTGAAATAGATTTTCTGTCAACAGTGTGGGCAGAGACTGGCGAGTTTCGAGACAGTGGCCACTCATCCTTAGCCTCGGGGGGTTCGGGTGTGGAGCAGTCTTTGTATGCTCCTCCGAGACCCAGGCGCGATCGCAAGCACACCGAAGACAGTGAGTATTTCTTCTTCTTTTGTATCTTCTATAGTATTCATACTTGGTCTTTGTCGACCTCTGTGGCGCAGTGGGCGAAGGTCCGCCTGAGACGCGGAGGTTGCGGGTTCGATCCCCGCCGCGGGACAAATGTTTGCATGTTCTGCAAATATTTGTTCCGGGTCTGGTTGTTTTTCTATGTATAGAATAGAATAGAATAGAATAGAAAAATATTTATTTACATTCACTCACACACATTACAGTAGGTACAGGTACAATTATTTGTATAATAGTATGTATTTACAAAAAATATTATCTATGTAGTATATCAGTCATCTGGTAACCATAATACAAGCATTAAATTGCTTGGCTTGGGACTAGCATTACGCTGTGTGGAATGTCCAGGGATATTTATTTATTTATTTGTTTTTTTTTCCCACATTTTGGCTCTATCAGTTGGCATAAAAGTGAGCTGCTCGTTACCAGCACGCCAAAACTCTCTGCAATTATCTCCATTGTTTTTCATCTGCAAAGTGGGTGCTATGTTCGAAGGTATTTAGGCTCGAAACACTAATTCATTTGCAATGCTGAAAGAAAAAGCATGGTGTAATTAGTCAAAGTAAAGTGATATTCTATGCGGTTATAGTGTCGCAAAATGGTTGCATGAAGGCTGGTGGTAGTAGCAACTGTACACGTCTTATAGTAAAATTTTGTCAGTTCCAGCTATAAAGTCGTGTGCCATGACGTATCGAGACAATCTTTTTTTATTCTTGTTTTACTTGACACCTTCACACCTCGGTTTCTTTACAACTTGACTGTGAGCTCTTGAACAACGTTACATCTACTCTCCTGTGTTTAGCTTCTGTAAAAATAAATATTTATCGTTTAGAAAATTGTCGTTTTTTTCACATATTATTTTGTCTGATCAAAAGTTCCGTATCGTGATAACTTGCACGTGCAAATGCGACATATTGAAACTATCAATCTGTAGAGAGCCCAATCTCATATAATGAACAAGGCGGGATTAGGACAAGGGTTGCCACTTTAGTGGTTTTGAAGTCGCTAGAACAAATATTTATATATCCATAGACATTCCACTCAGCGTCATCTTGTTCCAAGCTAAGCACTCAGAGTCGAGACAAATATTTGCAGATCATACAAACATTTGTCCTGCAGTGGGGATCGAACCCGCAACCTCTGAAAATGTTACCAGATTTCGAATATTTAAGTATATTTCACTAAAATATCTCTGAGATTAATAACTACTAACTGAATTTAGCACCTAGGTAGGTACTATTAAAAAAAACAAAGGTCAATAAGGAATTTTGTATTGGTTTTGTCATTGTGTTTCTGGGCTCCATACTTACTGAATAAAAATCACAACAATCATCAGAAAAATGCGTTAGAGCTAATTCATGAAAGCAATCGCTAAATGCCTTCACAAGTTACCTAATCTATCTGGTGACAAAATAGCTAAGGTGGCAACATTGATTGGGACTGTTCGGCGAGCGCTGCTGCCGATTATAATTTCAAAATAGGGCTGCCAAAATGAGGAAGTTTCGTTTTTAGAGACAAATAAATGAATTGAATAAACGTTCTAACTTAAAACTTTTCTTAAGCTATAAAAAAATATCTAAATGATACGTGTTTAGCTTAATAGTTACCTAAGGATAATGTAGATAAATTAATTGATTATCAGTCACAAAGACCTATCTACATCAATAGTAATCAGTATAAATCGAATTAAGCAATAATGACAGTAATTTGTATCTAGTATCTATTTTTTTTACACAAGTAGATGCGTTTTTTAACCTTTAGGTAATGTAGCGATGTTATATTCATACCCCTTATTCATAATAGACTAGTAAACTACATAATAGACTAGTAGACTACTTTAGCTTAAACGACTATTAAATCTCTTGCTATTTCTTTTCATTGCCAGAGTCCTTAAAAAGAAAAAAACTTTGCATAAATCTATATAAAATTGACAAATCTTTATGAATAAAGGCCTTAAATTGCAATACAACTTTATTATAATCGATCAAAAGGAAACAAAAACTACTAAATTTACGGGATTTTTTACAATAATTTTCATTGTTTGACATTTTTAATGACACTAACATTGATTGTCAGAGTAGCCATAATACAGCAAGTAATCTTATATCGATACCATTTTTAATAACGATCACTGACCATCGACAAACGGCAACCCTATCCGATATCGATATCACAAACGCTATCGTACCACGCTTTGACTCGCCGCCCCATCCATCACCGAACCAGCCTTCCAATCTACAATATCTACACCTTTGGTTGTACCGACACTCTAGGTAAATACTTTACATGTGTTACTGATATCTAACATGTCTGCCACTTCACCGCACTCGATTGATAACGATGCGTTTCCTTTAAATTTACTTGCTTGGACTAGTTTCTGCGAAGAGTTTTGCTCGCGCGGTGGTTATTTTTGAACATTTTCTTCACCTCTGTCGTCCCACTGCTGAGCAAAGGTCCCCCAAATTTGTCTTACCATCTCTATCTCTATCTCCAAAAAAGAGATGGTTAATGCATCCCACTATCCTTCTTCAAAGTTGACGAGATCGTTCGCCAACGTTTTCTCGGCTGACTCGACCGAGACGCGACGCTGCCTTTTAGAGACATCGATATTTGTTGATGTATAAGTTTTAAACACAAACGTACTAGACGTATTTATAGACTATTATAATATACTATCTACTGCGACGCTTCTTGATTTTTATGACCGAGTTATTGTATTTAAACTTCCTAATCTTATGCAGTAGAATTTGAACTTGTTTCAACGTCTCCGTGAAGATCCCATATTAACTTTTAGTTTCAATAATAATAAGAAAAAGTGCGCGAACGTCTAACGGCAAAAAAAACATAAACGTCACTCGCGCGGTGTAGGTCTTAGGTATTTATATTAAGTTAGAGTAAACAACCGTATATTTTCTGTCGGATTCTGACGTGAGTTTGGTATACATACAGTATCCGAAAAAACTGTAGTATCTCAAACTGTGTTCACTAAGCAGAAGCTACATACTTTATATAACCTGAAAACCGACGTCAATTTTGAATTTGATATTCGATACTTCGTACGGAGGCAATACAATTGAAATCAGTGAACATAATGTGGTATTATAAGTAACGTGGGCGTGGCTTGTATAGAAAAAACTTTAGTGAATCTTATCAGACGATCGAAAAATCAGGCCTTAGTCTTGCATAAATAATTCTTACATAAATCATACTTATTTGATTTGAAGCATATTTTATGCGGACACCACACACTGGAGGGTTGGAACGTGTTGGTTCCAACACTCCAATGTGTGGATCGATCTTAGGCAGTTGTTGGACACAAACGGAGCATTGCCATTGGCCATTCTATTTGTCGCCAATGTTGGAACCAAGTTGAAGCCAATGTGGTGCCCGCATTATAGTTGTAGTGCAGAGATTAGGGCCGCGCTACAAGCAACCATCACTATTAGGCAACCAGTCGCTATTTGTGGAGGCATTAGAATGGCGCGCTGTATTTGCCGTAGATTTCCCGACGGTTTACTGAGTTTGCTTTCAGTTTTACTGTCACTTGTGTGGTCCTGGTATTGATTTACTTCTTTTTTACCACGGACGTTTAAACTAGCGCTGATGGCGTAGCTTGCTAAGACACAACTGGGATGGGTGACCGCAAGTGGCATTAACAGCTAAGCGCTTCCGTGCTTCGGAGTGCTTCTATTTTTATTATAAATAGGTAAATATTATAGTATAGGTAAAGAAACTTATGAGGTATGTAATAATGATATTGATGGAGATACCTAATTGTTGATTTATACCGTTAGATAAACATTTAATAATGTTTAATCAAGATATGGAACATCAATAAAATCATTAACACTAATCCGATGTGTAATAAATATCAAATTAAACAGTTTTATTGATAAAACTTGTTTTAATCATACGCAGAATAGGTATAATTTGGGTTTTTTTGTAATGTAATTTAAGTACCAATGAAATGTGAACCAAAATTATCAAAATCTCAAGCCTAGGTACTCAGAATATCATAAAATAAAAGTTATGACTCTACTATTTGATGTAGGTAATGTGTATTTTGAACCGACTTAAAAAAGGGGAAGGTTCTATGTTCCAACGTATGTTATTTTTATGTATGTTCACCGAATATTCCGTCAATAGTGGATCGATTTTGAAAATTATAATATATAGGTATTGTAGTTGACGCATATAATTTTAAGTATGGAAGTATTTACAGTAAGCAAAACCAAAACAGTTTTAGAGACAGATATTTAGTGACTTGTTTGTAGTGAAACACAAGTAAATCATTATTTAATGACTAGATGCTGTGTGGAATGTCCAAGGATATTTATTTATTTATTTCTTAAATGTATTAATGAAATAAATATCCTTGAACATTCCACACAGCGTCATCCAGTCCCAAGCTAAACAATTTAATACTTGTGTTATGGTAACGAGATATAATAAAAAATCTGTAGTGTAGTCACTACAGATTTTTTATTAATACACACCTACATATTAAACATAAAAAACACAATTACAATTAGTTTCAGTATTGTGAAGATTAGTACATTTCTTTACATATTTAAATGCACGTTATATTCTTATAAGATCAGTAAGCCATTCTATTTTTTTTAAATCAACCAAAAAGCGATACAGGCTAACAATCACCGCAGGGATTTCCATAAAGCCAATATATGGCATGATTGCAGCAACTGTTATCAGTAACAAATTGATGTAATAACACGGTATCGGCCCCTCGCAGATACGACAGCCCACGGTTAATGCATTGTTTCAATACAAATCAGGTCATGGTATATATTAAACAATATGCTCACGACGATAGGCTTTTTTCACCAATTTTGAAAGCGCTCGTGGCGAACCTTGCTAAGACGTTCCTGATAGATCGTCGCAGTTCAGCAACGACCGCAAGTGGCATTATCAGCTGAGCGCTTCCGTGCTTTGAAGGGCACGTTAAATTGTCGGTCCAAGCTTTTAAAGTCGTTAAGCTATGACGGAGGCCTTTTGGCGGCATTAAAACTTTGTTGCTCGTACGAACGCACGACCAATTTCGAAGTGTTGATTTGTTATTATCTAAGTAAAGTTGCTAAGAAATATCTTACGCTAATGTAAAAAAACCCTCATCGGGAGGATTTGCCTGTAAAATTGTAACGTTACAGATTCGAGCATTACATTATGTGAAGGAGGAGAACCGAGGATTAGAACAATGTGCAAACGTGTCATGCCCAAAATCTAGAATGTTACATTACAGGCGAATGTTCTCGGAGAAGTAAAAAAAAAATCTTTACTGGGTATTGCTAGTAAGCGATGGCGCTCTTTTTCCCTTTAATTGTTATTTGGGCTGGTACCCTTACTTAGTAATTTTTCAGCTCTTATATAAATTATGTTTATTAGGTAGTAGGTATGTTTCATTTTAGTGTTACGTGCTCAGCAAATCACTCATCGCTACCTTTCAGATTTCTTTTTATGTTTTTCTTTACTGGATTACTGTTATTGCCAAATTACTTTCTTTTTTCGAATATTAAACTCCAAGTTTGAACAAGAACCTAATTTTGAAACGGCAATCCATGAAACGAAATGAGATAGTAATAAAAACGAATGAGATAGTTGCTATAACATGAACAGTTTTATTGGCCAGTCTTCATAACGATGACTATGACAACAAATAAACAAATTCAAGCGCTCATTACTATTTACATAGCACTGGCTGTAAGCACACTACAAAGTACAGCCGGAAATCTCATGAAAATACGATCATTTTCTCACCAAAGCTCTGTTAGAACGGGAACATTTTAGCAAAATTATTATCTTAGTACAGCTTTTCCAAGCTTTCGTATTACGTGCGAATACAACCGAATGCGGAGCCAAAATTATTACAACAAGCTCTCAGTATTCTGGTTTCTGTGCTATAATAATTATCTAAGTGTATGGAGACACTCGCGTTTTGGGGCTTGGTTATCCTAGCTGAAGTTTTTTCATGTATTTTATTCGAATGTTTTGTAATACATTGCGTAACGAAAACATATTTCTAGATGCTATATCGCTATAGAGCTAAAATTCTTACTAGTGCTTACGTTTTTTTAAGCTTAACTTAGTGTAAGTAAGGTTATAAAAAAACGGTATAATTAAATATAGGAACAAGTAAGTAATCACGACAATTGGATCAATAGATTGCTTTGAATGATATTCATGCCACAAAAAACAAAACCAGAGCTGTAACTATAACAGTATTAGCTTATATTTAAGCAACTACAGATAAAATACACTTTACAAAAACAGTTGGAATAGATTTCACAAGTGATACCTATAAATAATATGGAGTTGAGTTTACAACGTTGTTGTAAAAGTATTTAGCCGCGCCTGCGCTAAGCCGCGGAATTATGGGCTTGCTACTGGCACTTTGCGACATTGGCCCTGATTCTCTCTGAGCCACTGAACTTTGTAGGGAAATATCGGCATTTTTTGTATGAAAGTAAACTCTATCTATATATCAATCTATTATACATACCTAACTGTCTAAAGTTTTTGTGCTGTGCTAAATAAACATGACATGTTTTTTTTTCTTTCTTTCTTTCTTTCTCTAATATTTCTATAGCAATACTTGATTTGAGCTTAGAATATTTGAGAGTGATTTCTGAACGTATTAGCTAGTGACTAACTGTTGACGAAGTTTTCAGGCCTCCTAAAGACCTCCGTCAATGCTTAACGACCTAACAGTCGATACCGACAGTTTACCGTGCCCGAAGCATGGAAGGTCAGCTGTTAATGCTACTTACGGTCACAAATCCACATAATAACAACTCAGAACTTTGCTTTACTTCAAAGATTTTTCAAGAATGAGCAAGCTTCGCCACGAGTGCTTTGAAGACAGTCGTATAAAGATAGTTTTCTTTCTTTATTCTTTATTCTTTATTGTACACAAGAAAAAAATACGATTAAAAAAACTAAATTAAAAGGCATGTACAAAGGCGAGCTTAACCCTAACTAGAGTTTTCTTCCAGCAAACCTTTAGGATAGGAGGATAGGGAAAGCTGATTCAAGTTGTGGGTACGTGTACGTAAAACCAAAAACAAACTAAAAAATTGTACAAAAATAAAACATTCTTCGCGACTGTGGCCCTGATTTGCACTAAGCCACTGAACTTAAGTTTTATTTAATGTTATCGGTATTTTTGAATAGATTGAACTTTGATATCTTTATAATATGAATACTTGATTTGAGTATTAAGAAAATTTTATACAGATATTTTTCTTGAAAGCACTTGCTTCATATCAGATTTCAATACGCTGTACGTACAGGTAGGTACCTAGGTTTAGATTTAGATCGGTCTAACCTCTAATGATATCTTCAAAGAATACTTACTTTTATAATATTTCCGAAAATCTGAACTCTAGAAAATATACAGTCGTGAGACCGTTTATATTCGTTCCATTATACATGAACATAACAACATAACAGAAACCAGATTATTTCATATCCTCAGGTCGTCCGCTCACCGATGGGCCAACAATCAAAACGGAGTCAACGACCCCAGGAGTTGGTCCTGACGACCAGTCTATGGATGATAAAGGGGATAAGAAGAATAAGAGGCAGAGACGGCAAAGGACCCACTTTACCTCTCAGCAGCTTCAAGAGCTTGAAGCAACGTTTGCTAGGAACCGCTATCCTGATATGTCGACGCGTGAGGAGATTGCGATGTGGACTAACCTTACAGAGGCAAGAGTCAGGGTAAGTCTTAGAATCATCGTTGTGCTTCGTAATATAATTTTTTTTTAATTATTTTTAGCCATTGGTAACCATTCGAAACAAGGTAGTATATTTATGTACAGAAACTAAACTACTACAATTTACATAACTGTAGGTATAAGATCCCGCTAACCCATCATAGCCATAAGGATCGTTACTAACGATCTACAGGTAGCTCAACTGATCAGCCCTTGGTTCACCACTCCTTAGAATCCAATAAATAGATTCATAAGGGATAACTTACTTCAATTTTCGATACATAATAAATAAACAAGATGCAATGCCAGCTGCAAGTGACATTGATGAACTTCCTACGGTTTTCTCTTTTTTACCCAAGAAGAAAAAGTGCATTACAATATTAACGATCTAGATGTTTAGACTAATCGTCGCATCCGGCGCGCATCGTATTTTTGTGCCGAACCGTCCAACGAAATCCCTTAATCCTACAGGATTCGATGCGTCTATTTCGGTCTCTTCATAATCCCTGGCTTAAGTGTGATCGCATCCACACTCACTGTCAATAGTTTTGGAAGGCCCCTGTTGGATTCTGCGGTTCCGAAACTCCCGGCCCTATTTGTACTGTTTAGTCGAATTCATAGAATTTTTGGTTTCTTCGGTATCCACCGCAATGTTTTGGGTAAGCTTTGGACATGTGTATTAGTTGGATATTTGGATTAAGTTTGACTGCTTTGTATGGGTTCGATTCGAATTAGGCTTATTTTAGCTTTTGAATACGGTCTATAAATCAGAAAGAATAAACAATCTTAAACAAGAGAATAGCATTCAATAACTTTTTATTGTTTTTCTAGAACTCTATTTGTAAGTATTTACTATATTTAACAAATTGTTTTACTTAATAGTTTACATCATAAGTAGTTTTAGTGAACGAAATAACGGTCCAAAATATATAGAGTTTAGGCAGATGATGCATTGCAAGAGTATGAAATCGATATTCTGCGCTAAATACCGAGTTCAAGTGTTAGTTTAGGCGCAGATTAACGAACAGTTAGTTTGAGTTTAGGTATCGATTGTATCAGTACTCGACCGACTCGGATTGAACGCGTGTGTTCTTCAAAACATTCTTGTTTTTAGGGTTGAACTGATAAACGACTTTCTTTTAAAATTATACACAAGTAGTAAGGGATTTAATTGGTAGGTACGTATTACTTTTCAGGTTTAGAATGTATTTATTTCTCATTAAGAATTAACAATAATTCACTTACAGAGAAACTATAATAGGTACGAGTATTTATCTTAGCGTAGTACAGAAATAATTATCGAAGTAACTTTTATAAAACAAAAAGTGGGTAGAACTAGCCGTAAACAATCGCCGTCGGATCACCATTCACCAACCAAGCGACCACGTCTTTATTTCGGTGATGAGGCCAAATAACTACCTATATCATCAGATATAGACAAAAGGATAGCAGATACATATAATACACATATTATTATAGCTGATAACATAACAGATACATATATAGATACATGTTATAGCAGGTCATCATTTTATAGTTCCTCAATTTGTGACTCAATAAAGCGCAATTTCTATTAAGTGATAATGTAAGTACCTAAAAGATGTTTTTAATTCATATTTGAGACAGGAATAGAAATTTTACGATTTTTTTAGTAGCAACCCTACTCCGAGGATTAGCGCTGGCTCGTCCAATGCGCCGGCACATCGCTTGCGTCGTATAAATCTCTGCGCGCGCGCACCGATAAATCCTCTCACATTATTTTTGTTACCAACTCATTAGGGTCATTGGCTGCTTATTGACTCAATTACAACGCGTAAAATACGAGACGCTTTATGAATGTTTTCTTTATAGTATTTCATTCGAATTACATGTGTCAAATCAAACCACATTTCATGCGAGGCGTTTGGACGCTTTGTTGTCTATTTGTCTAGTCTAGTTCACATACAATGTAGAGTAAGTAGACATTTTATTGCTTAACAAATTTCATAATACTAAACGCGTGGAATCTTACTCAATTTTAATCCTTCTAGTAGTGTTATACTAGCTTATAATTTTAAAAGTATGGATTTTTTATGTTTTTGTTGCAATCGTGCTAAATATTATTAGATATATCAATGCGGATGACTAGATAGGTACAGATTGACCTAAAGTAAAAAGTAGTTAAATACAGGGAATAAATTGATTCAGTTACCAAAGTTACACGCATTTTTTCTCAAAAAAAGTTCATCGAAGTAGAGAAAAACATTTTTTGTACCCAAATAATTTGTCAAGCGCCTTCTCAGGACGTCGTATCGTCGGCAATCGTCCGTGAAACAGCTCTTGACACATTTCATTTGCCACTGATCGCTCACTGAATGCGACCCCTTGAATTACAACATCGATCTATTCGATACAAGTTTAGATAATTTTATCGAGTACAAATAGATTGAAGAATTGGGTGATATTATTGTGGCTTATTTTTGTTGTATGATAATAAAAACTAGTCCTATAATAGTATGAATATCGCAACTAAGATTTTCTTTGTTCAAAGAATAGAAGTAGAACACTTAGAACTTGAATGCTAGAGCCCTGGATTTTTTGAAATTTTAGATTTAAGTACCTATATTTATGTGCTGTTATATTTATGTATGGATTGAGAGTAAGAAAGATTTATGCCGTTGGGCAGGTAGGTATGCGTTTGTTACATTCTAAATGCAAAAAAAAATTAACATGAACAAAACTAACTTATGTTTTTCTACTCCAATTACAGCTCGTGCATTACGTATATAAATGCTCTCTATTTTGTTAATTATTACAATGAATACGTTACTGGTTCACATATATATTAAACACAAAACAATAACTTTCCAATACCTGTCCAATGAAATTGCCTTTTGTTGGAAAACATTTCAGTTTTCGCGTAAAAAGTAAACTTTAAAAAGCACGCATCAGCTCGCCGACAGCCGAGCACGGCGCATTATTTATTTTACGTAAGCCTATGTCCTACCAGTGTTTAAGCCCGCCGGTATTTTTAGGGTTCAGTACTGAAGGTAAAACAAAACCTTTTTCAAGATCTTTGTAAACCTCTAAAGGAAAAATCTGTAATTTGGCGTACTTACAAAGTGATTATTTAGTAAGTGATTATTTAGTAAGTGAATGCTCAAAATTCGCTTTAGAGAGTAAAATATATGATTTTGCATTTTTCTGCCTATTCTAACGGTTGAAGTTATGCTCAAAATCCACATCTCTCTTTGTTCTACACAGCTTGTTTTGTTGATGAGTCATAGAAAATGCAGCTTACAAATAATATCTAAATTAGCCTTTATCTAGCATATTCTTATATTATATTGAAAAGGTCTTTTCGGATGCACTGCGACCCTATGGCATCTCACAAGATATGGGATACGGAATAGTGATTACAAAGGTCTAGCACGCACTTGGCTGCGATACTTTTAGTGTTCCGTGTTCCGTTTCATGCAAACAGTTTAGCGGGCTTTGCCTTGTTTTACAGCGGGTACAAATCCGATGCTATTGAAATAGATACGGACAAAGAAAAATACTCGATCGGAGGACGGTTGCAATGTTTCAATGATTGGATGCTTCGCCGTCTGATATATTTTAAAGATTAATCGCTGTAATAAAAATGTGTATGAAGTAGCATCATTTAAATTCAATATTAATAAGGACCTGATTCTTTAATAGTTTTATCAGAGAAATCAAAAAGGTGCAAAGCCAAAAATGTAATCCTTATCATAATTTATCCTAATGATTAATTTCTTATTATTTTGTTTGAAAATAAGTTTTATTTACTGATATTTTACCATAATCACCATTCTTTGTCATCTAAACGATTAAATGATAATGATTTTGGCAATCTCTAATCCATGACACTGTAACTTTTACATTAAGAATATCAAAAGAGTTTTTTCAAGAATAACTCGCACTTGGTTTTGTACTAAATAGGGTATTATTGTTAAACAAATAAATATTAAAATTGTTATTATATTCTCATTTACTGTATAAAAATTAACGATACAAACTAAAGGCTTAGTTTGTGTATAGAGATATTTCGATGTTGACAGGGATTTGCACTAAAACACACGGTAAGTCACATTTACATCAAACGACGCGCTTATATTAGCAATCCCGGAAATTTCTATTGGACGTTAGTAATCTCGCGCCAGCACAGCTCAAATAATCAATAGAAGCGAATTATTAAACAACTTGTCGTGTTTTAATCAGAATTAGCTAAGCCTAAGTGATGTTGCTGCTGTAAGAACATCACTGTTTGACTATTTATTGACTGTTTGCGAGATACGAGTGTAAATATTTACCTTTTTGTGCTTAACTGGAGTTTTAAGCTTTCTAAAGAAACAGCTGCTAAATCTGTTGCTCCTTACATTCACGAGAATTACAAGGAAGTACATTTTGGCATCACTTCGTCTTGCCAAGATTGAACTTGTATCTCTATCATAGATATAACCCAATTAACGGTTTATATTCTCTGATAGTTTTGAGGTAATCGAGATCGTTCTCATATCAATCAATGTGCATTCAAATTTTACAAAAAAAATAAGTTTTTGCACGTTTAGGTACTGTTCGAGGCTACAATCGGAAGTCAAAGCAGTACTTACCCCACTTTGCTAACACACGTCTCTCAAGAAAAAGTTTAGTATTATACTTAATTCTCAAATAATTTAGTTTTATAAGTCCTTAGTCCTAACAAACCCTTAATAGTTTCGTTCAGCGGAAATTCTGCGGTTTCCTGTCATTATGTACCGAGGTCGCTGTGTCCTCCCAGCGGGGTGCATTTAATAATCTACCCCTCAGTAGGGTTGGCTACTTACTTTGACATTGTTTATGGATAAAGTGGTATCAAAAAAAAACAAGAAAATCCTCAAGATTTGGTAAGGTTTCGAAAATTATCGACTTTAAAAAAAAATTCTACATAATAATAAAAAAAACTTACAAAATAGGCTCAAACAAAGAAAAACGATGTAAGTCTTATTTCTGCATATTTTTAATATTTGTGTTCAGTCCTCATACGAGTATTATATTTTCGTATTAAAACAAACGGGCAAAGACCGACGAACATTTTGAACTTTCTAATTTTTAGGTAACAAAAAGAAATCTGTTTACTGCTTTGGTACAGTAATAGCAATATATTTTATGGTTAGTGCAAAGAAAATCCTCTCCCTGGCAACCCTGGCTCAGACACGTGTCAATTTCAGAGTTTATACTCTATCCATTTACGAGCGCGTGTTTATTTGACTCCAGAATAGTTTAACTCAATCTAATTACATAGCCCCACTCCCAATACAAATAAGGTCTATAATCCCATAACCCTGAGTTACGATACCCGTTTATACGGTTTGTTTGATTGATGGTGCTAATAAAACTGTGATTCCAGTTTAATTTAAATTTAAGGGAATCCACCCCGTGGTCCTTCTGACCGTAAAATGGCTTCATTATAGAAGCTGGGGTCATTCATCAGAACTATCTAATAAGGAAGTGTACTTTGACACTTTCTGGGGGTAGAGCGATAGTCTCGTGCTAGTACTTACCTAAAATTCATAGTAAATAAAGATTATAGAAACTAATCAGATGGCAACGATTCTTGTTATTTGGTTACTTTTCTAAAGCAGCATATTTGTATATTTTTGTAAGATATTTGAAAACCTTGGTAGTTTTTCGGACATGGCTTTTTGTACATGCATTATACCGTATTTAGAGCCGTTTCGGCCGAGTGGCATAGTAAATAATAATAAAATAAAATATCCCTGGACATTCCACACAATGTAATCTAATCCCAAGCTAAGCAATTGAATGCTCGTGTTATGGTAACCATATGATAACTGATGACTGATAAACTACATACTTAGATACTTTTTTTTTGTAAAATAATACATGATTATACATAGAAAACACCCAGACTCAAGACAAATATTTGCAGATCATGCAAACATTTGTCCCGCAGCAGGGATTGAACCCGCAACTTTCCACCTGCGGGCTTTTTTGCGGGCTGCTCCACAGAGGTCGTCAAATAGTGCCGCGATTGGGACTCAAACTCGCGTTTAAATCGAAAGTTAAGACCATGTTCTGCAACACCAACCGAGTAACTTCAGTCCCAACTAATACCATCACTGTAATGTTCTATTACCTGATAACAGACTAACATACTTAATAGTAATGTCTTCATTAGAGCCTACTTCATTAGGTCATGCGTAGGCTCTGATTAGGCTGTTAGATCTGCAGATCATCCGTCAGACATTGTCCATGGGCGTAATCATAATAAGGATTATATGATTGTCCAAAGCTATCTTATTGCATTGACCAATATATATATGAATATGAAGTGCTCTTGTGATCAGGAAGAGCTGTTCGCTATGGGCGATATTTATTCTTGCCCTATCGAATTTCACACACAAAAACTATTTGAAAAAATGATTGATTAACTTGGATGTGTATAAAAAAAGATTTTCTATTGATAATTATCTACTTTAGCATATTGATGAATAGGTAAGAAAGTATACAAGAGACGCGACCGCGAAGAGTGACCACACTCATACCCAGATGAAGATTCTCCGGAAGAATCGAAACATTGTCGGTATCTAAATCGACGATAATTTTACGTGAGTAATTTCCCGTGTGCTAATATAATGTCTAATACAACTCACGATAGTTTTGAAAGTGGAAGAAAGTATAGTTTTATTTTAAAGGAATCCCCAATCTTTACGCGATAAGCAAACCAACACATTGAATAATTCAAAAACACGCATTAGTATCGATTTCGGTGGCATTAAAAAGCGGGTTCTAGGGAGGGCGAGCCGGTCACACAATAATATATTTAAAGGATTAGCCTCCGCAATAACACGACCCTCTGCTCAAATAATAACCTAGTCGGTGGGGGTTTTGTTTCTAAAATTAGATATATCTTGAAATGTGTTTGATATTTTGCAGACGATTATTCATAGAAAAATTTATATAAATATGATCACGCACGACATCCACGACGGGCAGTAGACATTTCTTTCAGATCTTTATGCAATTTTTTGGATTCTTTTGAAGATGTCTAAGGGGATAGTCAGAGGTATGTCCAAATACATGCCCACATTTTAAATTTAATTATAAGATTTGTATATTTTTTTTATTTGATTTTTATTAGCAAATCTGAAGCAAATGCTAGCTGTTGATAGACCTATGAAACTGGGACAAAGCAAAATCTTATGTCCATTGTATTTATTTTCCTAAATGTTATATCATGTTTCTGTTAAAAATAACTTCTACTGTTTATAAGCATTGCAATTCAATACAGCACAATATTTTTCAACTTATTTCCACGAAGGAGTATGCACCTGCAAAAATATTATTCATCTATTCGTTAAAATATTATTCATCTGTCACTATTGTTGAGCTATTTCGTCTCGCGATTCGAGTGGGAATGCCAGGATGGTACTTCAAAGAGAGGAGCATCCTTGCATCCCCTTTGAAGCTATCGGTCTTTGCACTGTAGATACTTTGTATTTATAGCGAAATGCGTAGAGTGGTAAAGAGTGACAAAATGTAACAGCAACTGGACTGTGATTTGTTGGCACGACCCGTGGTTTACCTGTGTCACCGTGTACAAAACAAGCGCTCATGCGAATTTGTGAAATTTATGTTTCGAAAAATAAACGATCGTATATGGGGTGGAAACGACCGTTTATGTTCACTTAACCGAGGAAAGAGGGTATTATTTACCGTTTCGGCTGGGTGAACACGCCACAGTGAGTGAGACAAATACCGCCGGCGAGATATTTATTGCAGGCGCTGGATTGTGCAATTTATCGCGAGGTGTCGTCGCGCGATCGATTGCTGACGGACGGGGCTGTAGATCAGCGCGCGCGTTATCTGCGCTCACGGCGACTTATCGACGCTGGCCGTGCTGGCCCGGCTAAATAACAACATCGATCGCGCCGACTGCTCATTTATTGCGGCGGGGCAAGTGGCGGCGACCCGTCCCGCCCAATCGCGACGCTCGTTTATCTTCATTTCGCGGTCGCAATTAGACGGGTGGTTGGCTGCCTCCGCTACGTGGCAAGAATACGCCCGCGCCGCCTCACTGTCAACTTTGTAATGAGCAAAGTTAATAACTACGCAACGCGGGTCGCCTTCTGATGCTCAATCTCGTTAAAACTTGTACCTAGGAGAATTTGCTTTCTTGACAACAGAGGTCTACCTTTACCTTTTTAATAATATAATTTTATAGTAGTGAATAGCCTTTGATTCATTTTATTAGGATTCTCAGAAGACTAGTTATCTTCACTCTAAATTCATTGATAATAAAATAATACATTTTAGGATTAGCTGACTTTTTGATATTTCCTCAGGTGTGGTTCAAGAATAGGCGGGCGAAATGGCGGAAGCGTGAGCGGAATGCTATGAACGCCGCAGCTGCCGCCGCTGCTGACTTCAAAAATGGTTTTAGCACGCAGTTCAACGGCCTTATGCAGCCCTTCCCGGACACCGACCTGTATTCTTCATACCCGTACAATAACTGGGCTACTAAAGTACCGAGCCCACTCGGGACTAAGAGCTTTCCGTGGCCCGTGAATCCTTTGGGGTCGGTCGTGCCCGCGAGCCATCATCAAGGTGAGATATCAATACAAAATGTTTTGTGGAGGGATTTAATCCCTACTTATATTATAAATGCGAAAATAACTCTGTCTGTCTGTCTGTTACGCTTCACACCCAAACCACTGAACCGATTTTGATAACATTTTGTACAGAAATAGGCTAGACATGCATGGAAAGCCGCGGAGAGCAGCTAGTAACTGATATTATTGATCATGAGAGCATCTAAGATTATGTTTTACAAGATAATTATATACTTAGATAGCTGGGAGAGCATTTGATTCTTTCCTGTTTCTAAATTATAAAACCAACTAGAAAAACTGGGCAATCCTAAAGTAAACTTTAATATTGTTAATTTCTCCCCAGGCTCCGTCAACTGCTTCAACACAGCGACATCAATGGGCGTCGGCGGCGGTGGCGGGATGGGAGTCGGCGGCGCGGGCGGCGTGGGCGGCGGCGTGGCTCCGTGCCCGTACACCGCGCCGCCGAACCCGTACAGCATGTACCGCGCCGAGCCCTGCCCCGCAATGTCCTCGTCCATAGCCTCGCTGCGACTGAAGGCCAAGCAGCACTCCGGGTTCGTGGGGAGCTACGGGTCGGTGTCGCCGGTGTCGCGCGCGGGCTCGGCGCCGCTGTCGGCGTGCCAGTACGCGGGCGGCGTGTCGGAGCGGCTCTGAGAGGCGGCGCGCGGTGAGCCCTCGCCGCCGCCGCCGCCGCCGCTCGCCGCGCGCGTCTCCTAGCCGCCAACCGCGCGCACACACGCCCTGCCCTGCAATCTGTGGGAGTGGTTCGAATGATGTGTACGTGCGTAAACTGAGCGGTGCTGTATTTTATTGTGAGTTCTTGTGGTCGACTAGAGTACAGCGTCTGAAGTACATGATGACTTGAGTGTTTTATGATAACGATGCATTATGTTACTGCACGAAAAGTTCGGCTTGATGAAAACCACCGTGAAAAATGAAGTATTTTCTTTAGAACATTATTTGTAAATTTTGAAAATTCATAATCGTCTGATGCTGGTAATTTATGTGGCTTCGTGGATCGTATAAGGAGTTGAATGGGATACGATCTATGCGAGTTTGTCTATACTATAATCAGATGTTCTGTCGACAAATGCAACGAGAAACAGCTGAAATTCAATGCATGTTAAAATTATATCTATGAGTTTTTGATCTAATCTAAGTAAATATTTGATACAGGAAAGTTTTAAATAGTAGAAAAATGTTTAAAGTAACAATAAGAAATTTTAAGAACTTCATTCCCTTCTTTTCCCTTAAAAAATCCCTTTAGAAGCATCAAAATAAAAATAAGCTTCAACGAATATAAAAACCCAAAGTTGATTTAAATTTTGGCTTGAATTATTTAGTTAATGTTTTAACATCAGCTGTAAAACTAGTAGAAAACAATGTAGAAGTGAAAAAGATTTTCGTTGTATACCTTTGAAATCAAAATTTTATATTGATTAACCTGTGCGCAACCTAAAATCTGTAAGGCACCTAAATTTCACCTTCATAAAAACTGTTTTTTTCTCGCAATGTTTTATTAAAATATAGTAAAATTTTCGAAACTTTGTTATTATAATAATTGTAATTGTAAAATGTTCGTTACGAAACTCTGGCAATAAACATAACGACGGTTTTAAAAATGTAAATATGTAGTTATGTGTACGTATACCAAAGCAAAGTGTGCAATTTTTACAAGCTTATGTATTAGTTTTACTTAAATACTTGTAAGTTTAGAATAATTCCGATTATTGTAAATAATAGTTTTAATATTTAAGGCAAGGCATTTTGAGGTATTAAGTTTGTATGGTAATAGTTAAAGTGCTCACACACTTTTACTGATCATATTGTGTTCTTGTACTATATCTACAGCGATACGATTTATTTAATAATATCAATTTAATTTTAATTGTTGAAAGTTGTAGCAATTTTGAATATAAATGAGATTTTACAATAAAATCGTAGTTGTTGAAAATAAGAATTAAAGTTGTTTTATAAAAAACTACACTCCATATCACTTGGTTGTTATAAAAAGAAAATAATATATGCATCATTATACAAAACCGCTAAAATTACAGGTTAAAAAAACTGAATGTATAGTTGGAGGGGCAGATTCGTGTAAATTTTCTTATGCATAAAAAACAGATTAACATAAATAAACATTTTTAGAGAAAAACTTTGCATAAACATTTATTATACTACTAGCTTACTCGCCCGTGGCTTCACTCGCGTGGTTATTCACCTAGATAAAAAGTAGCCTATTTACAAACTATGTATATTCCAAGTTTCAGCCAAATCCGTTCGATAGTTTGTGCGTGAAAAATCAACAAACATGAATCCACACATCCATACAAACTATTGCGTTTATAAATTAGTAGGATAATTCTTGCGAATGTTTAGTTAGAGTATCCGATAAACTATCCAACACATACTTTTAGCCAGAGTAATTTTACTCAATTGTTATAAAACATATAATTGTTACACACATAAAAGTCTTTGCATAGATTCTAGATGATTTATACAGTGTCAGAAGGCAACAATGATCACACTTAACGGGGCACTGTAGTGCCTGGGTTAATTGTTGAATTGGAAAAGGCTAGCCTAAGTCATTTTGGTCATTTATTCATCAACACTATCGTGTTCACTGCCCATGACGCACATGGGCTAGTTGCGAGCTGTCAACCACGGAGATGACCGTGGTAACTGGGCTGGGAAGGTTAATGGATGTCGTTTTAATATAGTAAGCTATCAACACAAACTCATAATTTATAAAAAACATATCCAAAGATATTCACTTCAAAATAGCCGCCTACAAATGAGATTAGAGTAAACGGGATCTCAATAATTTATTAAAATATTTATAAAATAACACCGAAACTTACCTGTAAATAACTATTAGCATTTAAAATAATATTAGAATAAATTTTAGTTAAATCCACGAATTAGAATACCTTTCCGTGTGCCTATTCAGTGAGTTATTAAATTGTGAAAATTGTAAATATTTACCTATTAGAATGGGAATATCTTAATAATTAAATGTGAAATTAAATTTGAGGTTTTCATTTTATACATATCAAAGTAAATATCTGCAACCCGTTTATTATAAAATATTTTGTGAATCCTAATGAAATCGGTTGTTTTGTAATTAAAACCTCTAGTCATAATAAAATATCACTGATAATTTATAAAGTTTTATTTAATATCCTTTCAGGTGAGTAGGTATCACAAACGTAGTGTTACATTCTCTTTAAGTAAAACCACTTATCGCCAATGTCATGAAATACCACTTTGCGAGTATTTATATTTTTGTTGTAAACTAGTCTACTGGTGTTACCTTTCTGGATAAAAAGCAGCCTATGTGTTATTCCAAGTCATAAACTACGTACATTCAAAGTTTCAGCCAAATCCGTTGAGTAGTTTTAGCGTGAAAATTAACAAACATCCATCGCTACATCTAATTGAATTTTCACATTTTTAATATCAAGGCCTATTCAGATATCAAGCCATGTTTTCACTTGGCAATAATTGAGGCGTGACAGGTAACGCTCAACATGTTGGCAATGATGCACCACAGAGCGCGACATTGCCGGATGACGCATTGCTAAAAAAAGTTCTTCAGAATTTTTCTATACAAGTGGGAAATTAATATCGTCAGTTGGCTAGCAACATACAGGCGTAATTTTCATTTGGGATTATTAGCGAAGTTGAAGCATTAAAAAATGCAAGACCTACTCAGTGGTAGAAGCGTTAAAGGATAAAGCTTTTATGTGATTTTATTATACTGATTGAGTAAGTACCTTAAGTAGTACTCAATCAGTATAATGTGCCACCACCCATTTCAAATAAACTCCCTTGATTGACGTACAGACGGACCACTATATGATCTTATTCGGTTAAAGTACGGAACTCTAAAAAAGAGGCATTCAGTAATGCCTATATAAACATTCCACAGATTGATGTAACTTATTCATGTCACAGCTTATAACGTTATGGATGATGCTGAGATAAAATGAAGTTTCAAGATGTGAATAATAACGACGACCTCTTTACTTTTATATCTAAAACAAGTGGAAGTAATGACAATGTTGAGGTAGGGTTTTCTAATTTCACGAAAACTTTTACACGAAATTATCTCAAAATATACAGCAACTTGGTAAAGGCAGGTTTACAATGGGTGCAGGCCGCTTCCAACCGAAACAACTGGAGATTTATGACGGAGGCCTATGTCCAGCAGTGGACTAAGGCTGAGATGATGATGATGATACAGATATTCAAAAGAAATGCATTATTGAAATGTACATAAACTTCGCTGTTTGCAAAGTTTGCATTCAGTAAACTTGTATAGCGAAGGCTTTGGAATAAGCAAACAATTTGAAATTGACAGCCTTTGGAAAAGACCTGAAATGTCTGAAAATAGGCAGATTTTTAAAGAAATCCGAAGGTGAAAAATGGCAGCAACCGAGTAATGGATCTGAGAAGCTGCGGATCGGTTGGCAAATAAATATTAAGCGCATATTGGTGGCTATTCGGGATGTCGCTAAAGCTAAACTTAACTAATTTGACAGCACTAAGATTGATGCCATTTTTTTTATTGTGATCGTTATGAAAGGGACGGCAACATTTTTAGTGCTGTCAGATTAGTTTAATTTAGTTTAGGCGACATCCCGAATAGCCATAAATTACTTAGTTTAAATAACCAAGTAAAACTAGAAAAAAGAACTCAATGATAAATCTATAATAACTAAAGCACAAAAAACTTGGTCGTGATGATAAACATGTTTTGGGTAAGCTTATCGAAACCGATGGAAGAGTTAACTTCCATCGGTTTCGATAAGCTTAGACTAAGAATACTTTTAGTCTACTATCAGAAGGAAAATGTATTGTATGACAATTCTGATAAAACGATTGAATCAATTTATAGATTTTGTGTCAATTTAAATAAAATACCCCTATCTATATCTATACCATCTATACTAATATTATAAAGAGGTAAATGTTGGTTTGTATGTTTGGGGTAATCTCCGAAACTACTCATCCGATTTCAAAAATTCTTTCACCAATTTTTCCGAATGAATATAGGCCATATTTTATCAAGGCAGGTACCACGTGAGCGAAGCCACGGGCAAGTAAGCTAGTATTATATATAAACCGAAACATGATGATCACGACTGATTTGCGTGGTGGTATTCTCTCAGATCTCTTGTCCTTCAAGATTCTATACATTACGATATAATACATTTTGGTACACGGTTGTTCTATTGAGTAAATTATTAAGAGTAAGCGTAGAGCAACTCTACGACGTAGCGACGTGACTACGAAGACCGCTACGCTCGTAGCACCGCGTTGCTACACTGTTCGTGTGGGGCCTGTTTGTTCAAGCTTATTATCTTACTTCTATTATTTACATTGCTCTCATAAGTTTGAAACACGAGTAACGAGATATGCATGATAATGCATCATGGATTGAACCCTTTTTTCTTAAATGCTTTAGTTTTTCTCTTCATTTTCCCAGCGTCATGGTCGCTATGTTCAACTTGCTTTTTAGGCTTATTCGTAGTCCTATCGCTATAGCACCTTTATTTAAAGTTAAAAATGTAAAACGTTCTTTGACATTAGCAATGTTGCTATAAAGTTATCCTGGCTTACGTATGTACATAGGTCATTTGAACAATCAAAGACGTCATATAACTACTTTACAATAAATACAATACATAGAGGAAGGAAGCTTCTTAGAATGAAATAAAAAAAAGTTATAAAAAATCATGTTTTACAGCAAACAATTGACGCACACAAATCTCGCGACATTAGGTTAGGCGGAAAGTATACAATAATCCGGGAATGATTATCAGGCGGGTGGCAAACACACAGTTCTCCAGGTGCTTCAATCCAGGCTTAAGGATTTAGCCGAGGATTTGCTTTCAATATTAGCCTCGACCGGGCCGTGCCGTTCCGCCGCCTTTTTTATTCAGCCGGGAACACACAGGTCAGTGGAATGGCAAGTAGCTCGCATGCGGAAGCGTAAGTGCCAGTGGTAATTCTTTATTCCTATTCTGGAATGTCTCTTGTGCAAATTTTATTTACTAAACTTCTAATATATAAAATGTACTCGCATGAGAAAACGTGGTGATACGTTTGTGCAACGTCGTATTTAACTATTAAAACTCAGGTCACCAAAATGGGTTAGCATTAAAAATGTATGAGCCTTGACAGCCAGGTAGGTATACTAACTAAAATTCAACGTCAATATGTACAAATTTACCAGGCGGTAGGAAACACACAGTTTTTCTTGTGATTCAATCCAGGCTTAAAGATTCAGCCGCTTTCAATGCCATACTGCCGTCATTTATTGAGCCACAAGCCAGTGAAATGGGCAAATAGCTAGCATGTTGATAAGCATCAGTGGCTCTTATAGGTATATAATCTGTTTTTGGCATTTTTTTTTTATTAAACTATGCATACTCAAATCACCGAATGGGTAATCAGTTTTAATGAAAAATACGATGGGCGTAGCTTTCGATTCTAGCATTAAGGGTTCCGTGACCGAGTGGTAAAGCAATCCGGCTTAAGGATGATCGCTTGTATCATCGCGGGTTCAAATCCCGCCCGAATCTAAACTTTTGGTAAGATCTTTCATTTATATTTTATAAAATGAAGTAAATAAAACACGCCTGTAAAAACTATAATTGCTTCACCAGGTTTAACTGGTATAAAAAAATATTTATTAAGTATTGACTTTCAATCAACCATAGTAATAATAATAATCATCCTAGGCGGTTTCGGCTACGGCGACCTCATTTCTGCTATGTTATATGAGGATGGACTCTGAGATGACTAATCAACCATATCACGACACGATCAACATACGTAAATGATAGTAACTTACCCGTTTCGCTGGCTTGGTGTATTCGGGGCTTTATTTTGTCGCATCGTTTTGGCTCTAAATGGAATCATTCTGCCATCTACGTTTTTATTTTTCAATTGCCCCCCGATTAGTGGGATTAGTCGTATCGCTTTCCGATTCTTTGCTCTTTTTGGTGGGAGCTTACGAGGACACCACACCGGATTTCAATGTAATCGGGCCTTATTTTATTAATTAACAGGATTCGTACGATTACTCCTGCAGGTTTAAGAACCGAAAATAATGTATAGAACCTTTTTTACAATCGTTCTGAAATTACTTTTTGTGCTTTTGTATCAATTGAAATTCGAATAAACTGTGAATTTTATCTATGGTCAAATAGGGATAATACGAAATTGTATTATTTATTTTACCAGAATTGAAGATGGCCAACCGTAGATTTAAATTTCAGAGGTCACGAAACAAAACTGTTTTATTTGTCCCCGTTTGCAAAGTACTTTTTATGAATAGTAAACTTGACAAAACTTTGTATCAACAATTACTATTTAACCACTTTTATGGCTATTTAAGGCACTGCTTTAAATATTGTTTGTAAACTCTGATAACTAACGCGTTGGTAACTCTTATTTATTACCGAGTCCATTTATTTTTGCCTTCGAGAAAACTTACACTCTGATATATCGTGACAGAACTAGCGTTTGTCCGCAGCTTTGCTACAATGGTGGATCTTTATTCATTGTTCCTGAGTAAGTTGAAATGAGTTAGTATCCTCAATTAGAATTAGAATTACTCAATTATTTATTTCAATAAATTATCATTACAGATATAGTACATCCAAAGCGATAATCTAGCTAGGTAGTGAGATCAAAAAAAACTTAAAAATAACATAAAAAACTACTAATATACAGGAACATTAATTAATGTAGATACTAAAACAGTGTATCCTTACTAAAGTTGGTCAGATCTGGTGAAATAATTTGTATTACACCTGAAGTCTTTCCTAGTTAAATACTGAATAGCTAGAACTAAAATTTAACGTACCTTTCGAAGCATGGAAGCTCTCAGTTCTTACTACCACCAGCGGTGGTAGGTATACGTATTGTAAAACTTCGACGATCTATCAAGAACTATCAAGCAACACAACGAGCATAATAATATAATTACTATAGGTGTGTAAACTGCAATAACCTCAATCAATGCATTCACTCAGACTATGAGAAATCTAAGGCTCAAGTCTGACTGCAGACTCTTAGCTAAGAGTCTGCAGTCAGACTTAAGTCTAAGCTGATATAATCTGATTCTCGGAAACGGCTCCAACGATTTTCATGTAATTTGTATGCAGGGTGTTTCAGGGCAATAAATCGATCTATCTGAGATTCATTTTTAAAAAATCTCGTTCTGTCCGTGTTTTTTGAGCAATTAAAAAAAATACCGGTCATCCAAATTCAAATACCAATGGCTGAACCTTGGTACATGATCAATTTTATCAAACATTCAAACTTTCGCATTTATTGACATTATTATTTATACAAAAATTATACGCTAGTAACATTGTGCGAGGTTCCTCGTCGGCAAAAATAATTGAATTCAATAACAAATAGAGCTTTGACGTCAAAGATCGGCTTTGTGTATTAAATATAATACACATGTCGTCACTATCATAGAGCCAATGTCTACTTTTTTATTGCTGTTTAATGAAGGTATGTTTTATTTGCTTATATTCGAGCACGTGTGTGGTGGCCACGATGCAACGTCACCACTTATCTTTATGGCCGCAAACAACGGGCTGGCTTTTTAGGGTACCGCATTAACCTTTCTACAAAACTCTCTAAAACGAATCTGTTCCTAACTACTTTAGACGAAAAATGGTGTTAAACGGAGAGATTATATTGATGACTCAGCATAAAATGTACGGAACTGTATAAATAGGAATTTGATTCGTTCTTATCTGTTTTCTTATTTTATTAAGGATCGCGTTAGTCACCGAGGTCTGGGGTCTGTTATCTTGAACCCTAAATAATGTTTACCGGCAAACAGCTGTAATGACGACGTGATATAAAATACACAGGTTTTACGACTAGCGTCATTGAAGTGGTGGAAATATTATACTTTCACAAAAATAATTTTATTCAGTATCGTTGGCATTTGTTTTGTTACATAACCATAACCAACATTTATTACATAACCAGACAAAAAGCCAGATAAAAGCAGGACCATACCTAGGTAAGTATATATATTTCAAGATACTTTAGAAGATATCTAAGAAGGGTACACTAAACTAGAGTCATAAATTCATTAGTTGATGAATTCAAAATTTTCTCTTTGTTTATTCAATTTAATAAATTAAAGAATAACTTCAGTTAGATTATTAATAACAGTCGTTTCTTAATTGATTTATCTGCTTTATGTTATTTTATTAATTTCTGTAAATAAATATGATTAAAGTTTTTTGTAAGCAAACATACGACTTATACCCATATCAAATTCAGATAATGTAGGTACTAGCGATCTGCCCCGGCTTCGCACGGCTCTTTTCTCTACGACAATGTGCATACACTAGCTTACTCGCCCGTTGCTTCGCTCCTGTGGTACCTGAATAAAAAGTAACTTATGTGTTATTCCAGACACAAAATAACTGTATTTTCAGCCAAATCCGTTCAGTGGTTTTTGCGTGAATGACCAACAAACATCCACACAAACTTTCGCGTTTATAATATTAGTAGGATAATAAACATTTCTCTTAAATCACTCTATCTATTGATGAAAACCGCATTTAAATCCAAGACACTATCACACATACACCGGGAAAAAGAGATTTTAACTTCTTTTTTTCTCCTCATATCAACCACAAATGTTGCAACTGTAAGGTATATGCAAACTTGTCAACGTAATTACGACGTGACAAAACTCAAAAATACGGCATAAAACATCCAACCCCACGTGTAGATAAATTAAAGCATATACACACCTACAGGTACATGTCAATAGTTAATTCAGGACCGAAGAGGGCTAGGTTTTGGGTGGAAAGGATCAAAAGGGGATTAGAGGAACGACAACCAATCAAGGGTAACTGGACTGACTATACCTACACGAAATAAATGCGGCCCATAAAATGTATTTTAGCAAATGCAACTTGGAGCTAAAACTCTTGGAGATAAGGTCGGTTTTGTGTTGGTGGGGTAGGTTTATTGATGTTTTGTTTGGAAGGGAGGGTAGATGGATGGGGAGGGTGAGGGAGTGCCTCCGCAGACAATCTTACAAGTTAATTGTGTTCCGTGCCTGAAGCCGCCTGACTACAAAATAATATCGTTCGTGCGCGCGCTTTGTACGGACTTATGAAGCATGCATTGCTTGTGGCTTGTGCATGCTACCAAGTTGTTTGTTTTGGGATAGATTTTCTATAAAATAGATGGAAGTTGGTTTTGAAATTTGATGATATTATGCCTGTAAATAGTAGTGTAAATATTTTTTTTCATAATATTAACCTCAACCATAACGATCTCTTAGGTTTTCTTAAATACAGAGCATACAGTCTTCTAGACTTTCGCTTAGCTTCGTGTATAACTTTTCTTAAAAGTGTTTTTAAGACATTATTATACCTACATGAGCTCGGTAGCAAAAACATATGAGAAATGATTATGTTTAGGCGATTTGAACGTATTCTCAATTATCATCCAAAGATCTGTAACTTCTCAATTATCATCCAAAGATACAGATCTTTGGATGATAATTGAGAAGTACATCCCTATTTAGATAATAACAGCTACAAAATAGTAAAATGGTAGAAAAGACAGCGACATTTAATATCCTTTCAAGTCACTGTACGAGGGCGGACCCGTAGGGCGGGCGGCAGTAAATAAATACACTGCGACGCCAATTTATTGCCTAGACTCATGCAGATACGGTCTGGAAGCCTTGAAGAACCTGGATTATGTACAATTTGGTGGTAAATAGTTGAAGCAACGAACGAAATCCTCCAAAAGAAACAGGTGCTTTGTCTTTGGAGAAATTAGATAATTCTTTTTTTTGCGACAGGGCTGCATCACTAGAGTGCACAAAATCTGTGGTTTTGTATTAAACTTTGATATGACTACAAACAAAATATTAACGCGCCCGAAACGTTAACGTTAACGTCATAAGATACCGTAACTGAGCTGGGGCTTTATTCCCCAAATCACTTTATAAGAACGTAACGTGCAGTGACGTCATTTTGAAATACGAATCTATGGTGCCAAGGCTTGTTTTCTTAAAATGGTATTCTCCACGCTCTGTCACACAAGTTAAGTCTTGATCTTGAACGAATAGCCACTGGACTAGACATATTATAAGCGAACGTACCTTCACCGGTCTTGTCAGTAGGTAACCAGTCAAATTCTAGCCTTGGTCGTTTGTTTTTGCGTAAGTCTGAACCACTTACTTTTCAATAAAACATCTCCCAAAAATTACTAAATGTTCAGTTAAATTGTGTAAAAACTATAGCGGCGGAAGCAGCACTACTTCTTTCCACATATTAGTAGGTAGGTACATTATTTTATTACATTTAGGTATTGTTATTAATCACTAAATAGAATCACAATGTAGGTACCTACCTAAAATAAAATTTCGTATTAGCCAACTTTATTTAAGGTGCATGTATGGGTGAAACTAGCGCCTATTTTATTTTATTATTACGTTGAACAAAGGAATTTGAAAAAACTGAATGTACCTACAGTTTGTGAAACCTATCATAAAGCTTTTTTTAATACCTATGTAATAATTTCATTTTGTATAGTTTAGGAGAAATAGCGAAAACAGAGTTTGGTAGCCACCAAGTGCAACTTCGCTATGTACGTACATATAATAAATATGTACCTATGTAATTACAGATAAAATGTATCTATGTAGTTTATCAGTCATCTGGTTACCATAACACATTACCATAGCATTAAATTGCTTAGCTTGGGACTAGATGACGCCGCCGTGTGGAATGTCCAAGGATATTTATTTATTATTTATTTATTTATTTATATTTTATGTCGGGTCCAGTGGCTACTTCGTTCATGGTCTTGATATTTTCGTAATTCGTTCAAAACCATACTTCCGCGAATGTTTTTGGAAAGTTATCATAATTTTAGTTGATTGATTTTTTTGGTTTAAGCCACATCATATTATAAGTAAAATAACATTGAATTAGATGATTATTAAATAACAATAATTATTAATTTTGTTGATAATCAAAGTTTTGAGTCAAAAAATAATTATTTTAATTCATTAGGTACGTCCGACTAGTTCCCGGACGAAATGTCAAATGTCATAACAATTACCTACTTCAATCATTGATTGATTTTCATCGAAATTGCATTTTCTCTATTTTAATTACCTAAAACTAGCAATGAAAATGTAAATTGTTATTCGAAAACAACGCACAAATATAAGTAGGAGAGATTTAGGGGATCATGATCCTAATCAATGGATCCTAAAATTGTAAACGTGTGAGCACCACATAGAAGTGGTTTTAGTGATTGCGCGGCATCCTTGGAGGCAAACTTGGGTAGCTTTGTACTTTATTTGGAGCTATCAAAAGTCAATTGGAAACGATTGGTTAGCACTATCAGCCAGCCTAGTGCAAGTCGCTTCATAGCGAAATTGGAGAGCACGTTCAATGTTGCTGCCAACCTACATTTCCTACTTCTCGTCTCGGCAAGAGAGTAATTAAGTCAGAGTTTTTTTTATCAATCACATTTATTTCACAACCATTTTTAATTGCATTTGTTAGATCCATGAGGGCATCAGCGATCCTGTGAAAGAAATCTCATCATAGTGCTTTGTGAATAAATTTATAAAAAATGTGTTGTTTTTTTCTGGCAAAGCATAATATTTTATTATACCTAGCACTTATTTTAGGTTATCTTGTTAGGATTACCGACTTGATTTATCTTTGTTGCCGACAAATATTCAATGATAGAATACGTAATATAATTTTATCAAAATACAATAGATAAATAATACCGTGCCGTCACTAATGTCAAGTCAAACCCTGACAATCAAAGAGAATATAAACACTACGTTTACTGACAATGTCCCCCGACGGCAAAAAGTATCTCCTCCAATGAGGCTGCAGTGTAGATGATGTGACCAAAAAGGCGTTTATCTTAGTTGCCGCCTGAAACACCTATTCAATGATTTAGTACATTATTTGTCGTAAAAATAATATTTTTAAGCTATTGCATAGCTTCTATTGCGGGCCTTGAGCGTGGAGACCGAATCCAGAAATTCCGTAACGAAAATAACCTAACACCCTCCACTCTGAAAAAATGCTATGCAATAGCTTTACCGCGGCAGTCTCCGAGTGCTACACGTCTTCTTTCACCATTGAATAGTTAAAATAACACAAGTCTCATAATAAATATGAAAAATTGTACCGCGCTTTAGCAGTGTTTTTACAAAACACGGTATTGAGAAGCATGGAATTTTGACAGGTATTAACCTCGCCTAGTCGTGGCACAAAGAGCATGTAACGGTGGCATACGGAATTTGAAAATTCATGACATTGCGTATGTTATGTTTTCATTGGTCAATACCAATCTAAACGAGCCTAGGTGACATGTAAAATTGCACATTTTTGGATTTTGAATTTCGAATAGTCAATAAAGCACGTGTTTGAGTGAAGTTATGTTACTTTGTGCGCTGGGGAATAAAGCTCCTGGTTAAAGCAATCCGCTTGATCAATTGCGTGTTCGGATCCGAATAAAATTAAGACTACAAACAATTTTAAACCCTATATTGCGGATGCTTTTACCACATAATTTAATTAATTAAATTAATTAAACTAAGTAAATTCCTGAGATTTTAAATTCAATTGATTTTGAGTAAATTTGCCGACCGATAACAATAAATTAAGATCAAGTTTAAGAAAAAAATAGTTCATTGCTATAAATATTTTGATCTTTACCGTCTTCGATTTACGGGGTATTTTCTACCTGATTCGTTAGTAATCATTGTACCACTAGTGTTCACGCCGATCTGTTTCCGAACGCGTCAACCCTTCTTTATGATCCGTGGTTTTGAACGAAACAGATTCTCGGTGACAGCTACCAATAACCTACCAGCGCCATGACGTGATATTCTGTCAACCAATCACACGAGCTATAAATCACGTCATAACGGACAGCGCGGGAAGAAAGCCACGCCAACAATGACAAGGCAACTTCTCTCCAACGCTCTATTCTGAGCTCCAACGAATCTAGACATCATAACCTACGTTAACTAAAAACTAATTTAATTTCCTAATCATAAAAGTTTGTTCCCTATCCTGAACAACTAGCTTCAAGTAAAATGTTTTCCATTATTTCCCACGTCAACACTATCATTATGATATGTGATATCCATTCGAGTAGGTGCCCGAAATCAAGGGGGTGAACCTCCCCGAATGAAGATTTACGACGCTCGCATAACGAGCGGCAGATGAGGCGTAAAGAAGCCCAATTCTCGTTATTATACCCATAAACCTGCTGTATAACGATATATTTGTTAGATTTTATGCTTCACTGACTTTATATTGGATAATACCTACTGAAATTCAGAAGTTGAATTTTGTAAAGTGTTTTGTTTATGAAGATTTCGGTCTTCTTTAGTGAAAAAACTCCAAAATTTATAATAAAACATGACCAAGTTTCTACAGTGCGATAAACATATTTTTTTAGGTCTTTTAGACATTTTTAAATTCTTAGAATCATTTTTTAATTATTTCATTGATTCTTTTAATCATTTTGAAATCTACATCATAGAGTCTAAGAGTTAGTCAGATAATATATGTCTAAAAACTTATTTTATACATGCCAACATTTTTCAGAACTCAACATTTCATGAAAAACAGGAAAATATAATGTTATTGTGGCAAAGTTCTTCATCAAGATTACTTTTTCGTAGCAAAAATAATCTAGTAAAAATTAAATTATGTAAATTAATTAGGTATTGTGTTATTTTTTTATGAATCTGTAAAAATGTACCATTTCTTGATTAGGTACATAAATCTGCACCATTTCCAAATATCTAACAAATCATCCGTATTACTAAGTCTTACTTTACATATCTTATAACAAATTTTTAACGACTTTATAACTGAAAGGAACTTTCAGAAACTATAACATTTATCGTTTATTAAGTATAAAACAAGTGGGACTAGATGATGCTATGTAAAATGTCCAAGGATATTTTATAACTATCACATTTGGTCAACACAACTCCTATTTATTCATAGGATTAGTAGTTTTTTGTATTTCATACCAAGTGTTAGTATTTTACCTACTAGGGTAGGACAGCCCGGGGTGCAACGAGCGGGGCCCGTAACTAATTTGTGGATTAAGCACATTTGCAAATGTAATTTGTATTCATTAAAGCAACAGCGATGTACGTGTTATGTTTTTAAACGGTCCAACGGTATTTCAAACGACGCTTTGTAGTTTCACAGTAGGCTTAGGTATTATGTTTAGTAAAAAGTCTAAATAAAATTCGTTCGTTTGTTCGTATGAGCAAGTGGCCTACTCAGGTGATGGAGTTTTTCAGGCCGCCTAAAGGCCTCCGTCATGGCTTAATGATTTAAAATAAAATATAATCGCACTTATCTATTGTGTAACAATGTCAATATCTGAGTCTAAACTTCGTCTGTCTTTATTTTATTTGACGACCTCTGTGGCGCAGTGGGCGAAGGTCCGCCTGAGCCGCGGAGGTTGCGGGTTCAATTCCCGCAGAGTGATCTGCAGATATTTGTTCCGGGTCTGGATGTTTTTCTATCTATAATCTATGTATTTACAAAAAAAAATGTATCTAAGTATTATATCAGTCATCTGGTTACCATAATACAAGCATTAAATTGCTTAGCTTGGGACTAGATGACGCCGTGTAAAATGTCCAAGGATATTTATTTATTTATTTATTGACAACGAGTTTTACAGGTTTAATTAATTCTATATCAATTTAATTAAGGAAACCTATTCCGGTATATTTTAACTGGAATCAATTTTGAATAGGCTCTTTCTATACTATTACAGCCAACATGCAATCAACACATAGGTATTCCAAGCTCCATCCTCACCACTGGCAAGTGCGTTATTGAAACACAAACATACAAACTAACCGGTACATTATTAGTCATTCACTGCCAATCAAATGCCTTGTTGTTAAAATTCTTTTTTCAACCTGAAAGTTCAAGTAATCCGTCCGATTGTTCGACTGTTGCCATATTTCTCCAACTTTCGTTGACACATCGTGGAGAAACAACAAACCGATTGAGCAACAGATCGCGAAGGCGTGATCACTCAGGTAACTTTAGTTCGGATAGTTCATACCAAATTCAAAACAAAGCATCACCCAAATCAAATCAGCGTTTTCAATAAAGGCGAGAAGCCGCTATCGGATCTGCCTCCATTGCTCCAACTATATTGGCACGAACACTGGGTGTCATAGTATATTCAAATAGGTTGTGTAACTTTTTGACTGTTTGAAGTTATGGTATTTTTTTATTGACACATATACCAATATACTTATGAACACATGAGTCAGAAAAACTCTTTATTATAGGTATTTGCCACTATCCAGAGATTAAAAGAGTTCGTTTGACAGCATGGGATAGGTAGTCTCAGTAACAATTATTTTATTTAGAAACTCAAAACCCTTGTATAAATTTTTAGAAATAACATAGCCTAAATGAGTACAAAAGAGGTATTCTGTAAATTGTCCCAAATGGTCAATGAGGTCCGAATACCGCCACGACACATGTTTGTATGTTTTATTTTTCTATCTATAATATGTACCTATGTAGTTATTAACAAAAAAAAATTATCTAAGTATTATATCAGTCGTCTGGTTACCATAACACAAGCATTAATTTGCTTAGCTTGAGACTAGATGTGTAAGATGTCCAAGGATATTTATTTAAATAATTAATTGAAATGATCTTGCGTTACGCTACTGGGTATGTAGTTCCCTCGGCGTGTACTATCGCACCGCGCCGCGCGTCGTCGTCGCGACTCAAACAACTTTATTGTCCTGTCGTTCAAACGCGACAGAACGTAATAGAATTAAATTGGGAGAAGCGTTGCTCCGTTATGTGGAAAATAATAACACAGAGTGTCTGTTATCTGAGGAGTTTTCACGCGCCGATGGCAGGGGTCTGTACCACTACTAATGGAAATCCAGCCAATGATAATCTGTTTTCCACACCATTAATCCTGAACTAAGTCTGAGCGCAATCTGCGGCGTCTCGGGAGTGCGACTCGAGTTTTATGCCCTCGTTAAGGTCCGCAATTTGTGGAGTCGGGCTGTTAAGACGGTTCGCCCTCATTCGCCCAAATCCTAATTCCAACCGTGGACTTTCTTAATCTTACGATATTGAGCTGGAGGTAATTGTTTCAAAATTGCAGCCCGGGATAGTGGGATGTGTTCTGGCGGAAGTAATGACCCGCAATGCTCAGTTTCCTTAAGTACCTACTTCCAAACTACAAACCCATACAAACAGATTAACCACGAGTTATTTTATGCTGAGCACTCAAGTGGTGTATATAATCTAAGGAATATTTATGATATAGATCGAAAAATATTTATCTTTAAAAATCCAGACACATGAAGTTATTCCAGCATCTTCAACATCATTCCATTAGACATCAGATTATGTACCTATCTATTACATGAGATTATGTACCCTCCTTTGTGTATTTATTATTAAATTTATTTAAGTTCATGTAAGTTTAGTCTATTATAATCGTCTTTGTAGTTTATTATTAAGTACCTGCTTTAATGTTTTTTTTGTTTTCTTGTCATAAAACACCTGACCAATATTCCATTTCTTAAGATTTCTTTCCATCCAAAGGTTGCCTGGGAGAGATTGCTTCTTAGCCATAATGTCGCCCATTGTACATTGTTAGGTAAGTACATAGTTTTTTCACAAGTTGTATTGTATCTTCTTTCAGTGTACTGTACAATAAAGAATTTCCATTCATTCATTTATTCACATACTCCTCAAGAAAATGAAAAGGATTTTTCCAGTATTTTAACTACGACTTATCCGAATAACCAATACTTTAGCGTAATAGAGTCAAGGGAGAGGCGTAATAAAAACGAAAGTAATCATGCAAATTGAAGGAAGGAAAGTTGAATTAAAAAGCGGGTTTGTTTGTGGGGGGTGGGGAGGGTAATGTGTCTTAATGACCGCAATGGATGGCCGCCCTAATCCGCCTCCTCACGCCCTCAACCTTTCCTCTACACTTTACCTAATGTACGCCAGACTATATCTCTCTCGAATGGAGTCAATTGGTTTTTCCCATATTCGCTGAAAAAGCTCGGTGTGAAATACGGAATTACAGATTGAGATTCAGAAAAAGTAAACAATAATACGCATTGGGGATGAAGGTATTTGCCAGAAGAAATTGTGTTCTGTGTTTCAAGTTAGTTATTTTATTGGTATTGATATATTTTCTAAAACTATGATAATTTGTAATAAACTAAGTTTCGAGAAGTCTTTTACGAACTCATGGGTTTCTTTAATAGAATATTGAGATATCAGTGATTATTTAAAACCATATTATAATACTTATAGGTTGTAGAACACAACAAAATAAACTATGATGTGATCTAATGAATATACCTACTAGTCACCTTCTAATTTCAATTTCGACAAGTATATCACAGATTGCTATGCTTAAATATAAATAGGTTGTGTAAACAATAAGATGCAAATTATTAAAACCGGGCAGTAATAATGTGTCCACCAATAAAAGCCAGGTCAGCTATAAGCAGGCGACGCGACTTGTCGCACGACACGACACCATCAAATCAACATTTGCAGATTCGCGAAGCTTTCCCGGTGAGATTTAGAGGTGGAAGGAAAATAAAAAAGTTCGTAGAGGAATCCCGGTTGATCCCTGTTGCCTTTATGGTAATGCCCGGGATGCGTGTATTCGACTATTCAATTTATATTTTTTCCCTTTCGCCTTATTTCTTTCTCGAAATTATCTATCCTTCGAATTTCGTTTCGCACTGTATTGTATACGGGATTCGATGTTTGCGAATAAGGTACGACTTTGGAAATATCACGGATAACCGCGGTGGATTGGCTTTGTTCCCAACTTCAAAGAAGTTTTCTTTCAGAAATATTATGTGTATAAAATTGTTGGAGTGTTGGAAGCCGAGAAGTTAGTGGGGTGCACATCGGACTCGTATTCAGTAGATACTATAACAAAATGCATTACCGACTTCCATGATATTTCGATCATGAATAAAATATCAAACGGATCGACAGTTTTGAAGATCCATTAGGTTTATATCTTACCATATCTAAATACATCACGAGCAACTACGAAGAGCCATACTGAAGTGATAAATAAACTTTTGAGGCAAATATTACCATACAATTTTTTCAAATTAAATTATATTGTAATAGTCGAGACACTTTATTTTTTGTGGGTCAAATAAAACACCAGTTCTTCATGAGTTGCGTATTGTTCAAGCTCTCGCTAAAACAAAGTGGGTTTCCAATAAATAATTAATTACTAAGAACAAATTACTTAATAAACCACTCAAAATTTTGCTCTTAAACTGTGTACAAGCAGGCATGTTCAAATTTAACGTTGCTCATGAATAAATCATAAGAAGTAAGCGGGGCTTGACGCCTTTATAATTCTACATAATACATTAAAACGGTGTACTGATTGCCTTTACTTAATATTGTTATATTGTTGCAAGGGAATATTCACTGACTTGAAGTACTTAAATCGTCTTTTTATACAAAATATTAAAACAATTTTGGTTTTTAATTATGTCGACTTCTATAGTATATTATTAGTTTGTATGTTTACAAACTATAAATAAAATAATAAATAAATAAATATCCTTGGACATTTCACACGGCGTCATCTAGTCCCAAGCTAAGCACCTTAATGCTTTTGTTATGGTAACCAGATGACTGTTATACTACATAGAAACATTTTTTTTTGTAAATACATAATAAGTACCAACATATTATAGATAGAAAAACATCCAGACCCGGAACAAATATCTGCAAAACATGCAAACATTTGTCCCGTGGCGGGGATCGAACCGCAACCTCCGTGTCTCAATGTTTTTAAAAAATAAAATTGAAACAGCACCTAACAAAATTAAAGCCACTTGGAAATTGATCAACAATGAGACAGGTAAGACAAAACGTGGCCACAAACAGATAAATCTAAAAGTCAATGATCATTTATTAACTAAAAGCGATGAGGTCGCTCACGCTTTTGATAATTTTTTCTCTAATATACCACATGTGGTGACCCAGTCATTAAATTCATCCGCCACTATAGCATACGGCCTTTTGGAATGCAGTGTTGCTCAGGGTAATAATGAATTCAGATTTAGTTATGTTAACGCAGACAATATTGTCAAAATATTTAAAACACTGAATATTAAAAACACTGAAGATTTATGGGGAATTTCGACTAAGATATTAGCTACTATTGTTGGTGATATTGCTCCTTGTTTAGCTTATATATTTAACAATTGCGTTGACGAGGGAGTTTTTCCCAATCTAATGAAGATGAGTAAAGTTATTCCTTTATTCAAATCTGGTAATGAAACTGACCCCGCTAATTATAGACCAATATCGATTCTGCCTGCGTTAAGTAAAATTTTTGAAAAACTAATTCTTAATCAACTGCTCTCTCACTTTAATCTCAACGGACTTTTACACCAGCACCAATTTGGATTTACGAGAGGTAGATCAACAACCGATGCAGGTACATTGCTTCTAAAGCACATTTATGATGCCTTTGAGAACTCACAAGACGTAGTCGGAGTTTTCTGCGATCTGTCGAAAGCGTTCGACTGCGTGTGTCATGCGACTTTAATCTCCAAATTAAAGTACTATGGTGTCGTAAACCAAGCTATTAACCTGATTCGATCTTATCTTTCTGAGAGACTCCTTAAAGTTGAAGTAGGAGGTGAAAAGTCCTCAGGGTCAGTTATTGATATGGGTGTGCCACAGGGCTCGATACTAGGCCCTTTTCTGTTTCTAGTGTACATAAACGACCTTCCTTCTTTTGTAAAAGACATGTGTGACATTGTTCTTTTTGCTGATGATACATCTTTACTTTTTAAAGTTGATAGGTCTAAAGATAATTATGATGATGTTAATGCCTCTTTATCCCAAGTCTCAAACTGGTTCACTGCTAATAACCTCTTACTTAATGCCAAAAAAACTAAATGTATTAAATTCACTTTGCCTAACGTGGTTCAAAAACCTACAAAAATTAAATTAAATGGGGAAGCACTTAATCTTGTTGATTCAACTGTTTTCTTAGGTCTTACAATTGACTCCAAAGTGCAGTGGGGACCGCATATTGAAACACTTGCAGGTAGGCTTAGCTCCGCGGCTTATGCAGTGCGTACGATTAGGCAACTTACTGACGAAGGAACAGCTAAGTTAGTATATTTCAGTTATTTCCATAGTGTGATGTCGTATGGTATTTTTCTTTGGGGTAAAGCAGCAGATATTCAAACTATTTTCGTTTTACAAAAGCGAGCTGTCCGTGCCATTTACAAAATGAAACGTCGGGACTCTTTAAGAGAGCGATTTAAAGAAATAAATATTCTTACTGTTTTTTCGCAATATATTTATGTAAACTTATTGCACACTCACAAATATATAAACAACTTTAAGAAAAAAAATGATGTGCACAAAATTAACACTAGAAATAAAAATAAACTATGTGTGCCTAAATTTAGACTAGAAAAAGTAAACGGTTCTTTTATGGGAAATACTGTACGTTTTTACAATAAACTCCCAATCAACGTAACTAACCTACCGACTCGAAGGTTTAAAACGTACATAAAGAATATTCTTGTAGAGAAAGCGTATTATTCCATTGAGGCTTTTATTAATGATAAAATTACGTGGCCTGATGTCGCTCTGCCCCTCGACGGTTGATGGTATACAATATCTTTACTACCTTGATAAGTAGGTACCTACCACTTAAGTCGGCCAAGTGTAGCGTGTGATGCCAGACAACATTTTGTTGAGGTGTTATCTTGTTAACTTTACAATTACTTTTACTTTTTTTGACATGCCTTACTTTGTTCGACTGGCTTCCCACTGAAGCTTGACTATTTAGATTATTTTAGATTGTTAAGGGATCGCTTTTAAAAAAAAGCTAGGCCCACACCACCAGGTTCTTGCCTGATTCTTTCCCTGGTGTAGGGAGTCGCGTTGGAACAGGCATTAGAATCACCTAGCATGTAAAACGATACTTAAGTGATCCTTGAGGTCCTACAAGAATAAATAATTTTTCTTTCTTTCTTTCTTTCTTTCCGCGTCTCAGGCGGACCTTTGCCCACTGCGCCACAGAGGTCGTCAAAAAAAATTATATAATTCGTTTTGTATTGAATTATGAAACATAACAGCATAACCAGCCTCAAAACTACCATAACTTAATACTTAAATTAACTAAATTCCTCACTTTAAATTAACACAATCGTTTTCCAATACCTAAATAATTGAAATAAAAAATAATAGTTTTCAAAAAAGCTTCATAATTCTATCTTCTAAAAGTTGCTGCTCCTCTATTATGATTAAAAGTCCCATGGCAAAAAAAAAATGATTTAATTCAGTACCTATAATGTCACAGCTGAAGGAAACCACGTGACTAATCTTGAATAATGGCTGCTATTTGTCTTCTGGTCCGAATACGTGTAATTGGACGGTCACCATTTACATTCCTGAAATTCAATGGTTTACTAGATTCGTATCAAATACCGTAGAGTTTTTTCGTAGCTAGTTCGTAGTACTTGTGCTACGAATATTTTCCACGTAGCATTATGTTTCATTGTCTTCATAAAATATAATTATGCAAGTAAACTATTACTTTACAATTACTACTACCATGATTACACAAAAAAAAACAATTTGGTAAGTATTAGTATATAACTAGTATATAACAGAGACAGGCATCCATGACAAATGGTTGTATATTTAGGATTATCGTATTTCTGCCTAATGAAATATTGTGGGTCATGTCAATTTGGTTATATTTGGTCATCTATATTATTATTAGAACGGCTAGTTCGTGATGAGAATGTCAACTGATATTATTAAAATAAAAGCTGTAACTAAAAAATTTTCAATAACAACACAAAAACAGCGCCGTCAAAAGTCGCAGTCTCCGCGCGCAATTACATTTTTTTGATCCTCAATAAATTGACAATTTCATCCCGAGACTCGAGCCAGCCTTTTAAAATATATCGAGTATTTCAGTGCAACAATACAGGCGGTTGTTTACAGTGGGGCCGTAGGCGCCCCTGGGGGTGTTTGGGGGTGATAGGGGGTGTTTGGGGTGTCAAGATGGCGGCGTTGTCAAGGCAACGGTGCACTCGCTTCCTTAATCGACCGTCGCAGCCTCCGCCTGGGGCCGGCTCTCATTTATGTATTGTATTGCACTTGCGAGATCTTATGTTTTATGGTTTACTGTGGATTGAGATTTCAGATAGGTTTGTTGGGTTTACTGAAACTTATTTTTTTCTTGAAATTGAAGATAGTTTTTCAAACCTTCTCTTTTACAACTAAAAACTAGTAAAGATACTAAGATATATAGTATCATCTCTTATATTTAAATAATAAAAACGAAAATCAGGACCCAGTCACCGAATTGAACCTACAGCATTGAAAGTCATGTTACCCTTTAACCAACAGATATTCTAGTCTAAAAATAAATATCAGATTGAAATATCCAAATATACCAACTCATGCTGCATGGAATAAATGGCCGGCTTACTGCATCGAGGTTACACAAGTTTGCTCAGTAGCAATTTGCTACATTCGTATCCACAAGTTTCGCGGATTCCACTATTTATTATTCCGATTATGAACACTTTGATCCTGGTCGTAATAAAGATTAGAACTAGTCTTTAGATTTATGTCGATAGATGGAATAGAGTGGAATATTTATTTAATGAGTTGTGGTTAGTGTTTGCGCTTACGAGTTATGTGCATAGGTTTGATAGGTACATGAAAAGCTAACATTCTTGATCATGTAATACGAACAGATAATTAATGAGTAGAGAAGGGCCACATAATGTAGAAACCGAACAATTATCTAAAGAATATGCAAACATTTGCCTCAATTTAGAATTCCACTTGTCTTCTAAATGTTCCTCAGTGGCTATGTAGAGAGTGCTCGGTAGAGACGAGAAGTTTGATCTGTACTGGACATGGTTGTTATGGACCATCACTTATGATATCATTAGTAAGCGTAGATACTGATTACCACAATGGAATTGAGGATACTTAAATTTGTTCAGATAGTAAAACTACAAAACCGACAAAAGCTTAACAGCGAGTCCTCGTGCAATAAATTATTAGCAGGAACTTCAAGCCCAACAAAAACAAGCAAGTTTATTTTACCCATTTAACCAACTCAGTTAATTCCGAAGTTGGGTAGGTACACGTAAAGGTGACTTTTACGACGTCACAAAAGTAATCGTGAGCTTCCACGGGCGAATTGTCCCTTCCTTTTACGAGTAACCGGGTCAAACTCATTTTACAAAAACAAATCCTCCCGATTTCGTAAATAAAGCACCTTCAAGAGACCTTACTTGAGCTATCAGTTAGGTCAGTCCGTAATCCAGTGGTTGCAACTCGCTGGGCAATAAAAAAGAGTTATAGTTGAGAAGAAAAGGAAAGTCTCGCGTCTCGGCTCGCCGTTAGTTGGGGATCAAGGGCTCAGCTCTCGGTGGGCGATAATCATAATTTTTACTTACAAGAGGCAAGAGAAGAGCATTAGAGCGGGTGCGCGACAAATCTTCCCTAACTGCGGCGAACTTCGCGACTCGGGCCGGCCACTCGTATATTCCCGAGTACAGGTGCTTTGTACCGGCCGGCTGGATAAAGTGCCCGAAATACTGGAATGCACTGCTTGTGTTACGGCGCCACGGCTTTCGGGAATTAACTTTAGAATGCTATTCACATTTTGTGGTCTTTGTTGCACTAACTTTGTAAGTACAATAGCCCAAAGATTATTTTTAAACATGATATATTTTACTAAAAATAAGATAAGCGAGGCTAGACCAAAATAAAAAGACTCTAGACTAGAGTAAACTACACTAGCGATACGACAATATTACAAAACAGTCATTTAAGACTGTTCACTATACCTAAGTAGGTAAGTAGGTACTAGTTATAAGCAATAAGTTAACCTAGGTTTTATGTATTAAAGGTAAAACATTAAAATATCTCCCACGGCTGTCCCGCGGCGCCGGGCGCCCTCATAAAGTGTTTATTATGCTAGTGTCACGTTTTTACAACAAAGTCGCTACAAGTCAGCATTTAATTTTGTTTTGATCAAGTCATCAAATTAAATCAATGATTATTATATTATCCTGACTCTACTTGTTAGTAGGTACGTCGTACAACTCTTGCCTCAAGCGGTCGAGGAATTATTATTATTCATAGCGGCAGTAGATGTTCAAGTACGCGAGTACGCAGTCTTGTCACGTGAGGATATGAGGAGCAGTCGGTGTCCAGTGCGTTAGGCCGCCATTGAAGTGTTATTCAGAATATGTGAACATGACGCACGTGGCGGGAGGTATGGAGACTTCCAGCTTCCAACAACGAATAGCTACCTACATAATTTTAGGAAAGTAAAGTTGATAGGTAAAGTAGGTACCTATCAACTTCAGTACTTCAACTACGTTTTAAAAATCATAAATTTGACAACTGGTTATTAAAATGGAATAAAAGCTTTTTTTCTTATTTAGTATTTCTTTGAAAACGGTTAGCCCAAAAAAAAATAATAATTTTGTTATTTAAACAAGTTAATTTTAAGTATATTTCCCATCAGCCAGGAGCACTTTTCCCGAAGTAGCTTAGAACCAATAAAATGAAATCGTAAGTTTTTGCAACAAAAAAAAAACTATTCACATGTCCAACATTTTCTGTGAAATACTAGTAGGTAGGTACCTACCTATAAATATGAAGCTTTTTAATTTGATTCTAGTGGTTTTATTAATTAGGTATTATTATTTTTGACTTGATTTGACTAACTTTAACAAAAACTGAACTGATCGTCTCCACACCACTTTCGTGCAGGGTTGGGCCCGGCTCTGGCGGATTTGTTTTATGCCCACGGAAGACGGGACTCGGGGCAGCGTCTCCTTAATTTTATTACGACTCAGCCCGTTCCCAGAGGAAAATTTCCTAATTGTGTCTCAGGAAAACCAACCTGGAAATACAATTTCCTTCGGTACAACTCTCGTAGATAGGTACCTATTGGAAAATGATTTTGAACGTAAGTAGGTATTTTATTAAATGACAACGTCAAGGCTTGTATACTCGTAGTAGGTACCTACCTACTTAATTGAAGCAAAGACGTTTTACCCTTTGTTAGAACCCTTTGTTATACGTCCTTGAATTTAAGGCCTTTAAAAAAATATTTGTAAGTATACCCTATATAGGTAGGTACCTACTTACATATATAGGGTACCTACCTAGACTCAGGTACAAAACGCTATTATAGGTTGGATTTTTGGGATCTAAAAATACCAAAGACATTATAGAGTAAGTAGTATAGGTAATGTCTTTGAAAAATACTGCTTGCTAGATGAGGATGTTTGATTTTTTGAACTAATTTGACAGCACTGAAAATGTTGCCGTCCCTTTCATAACGATCGAAATAAAAAGGATAACATCAATTTTAGTGCTGTCAAATTAGTTTAGTTTAGTTTTTGCGGCATCTAAATTGACACCAATAAGAAACTATTTTAGTATGAATGTACCACAGCCACGCGCCATCTGTTATTAAATAGCTCTTAAGGCAAAAGTTTATAGTACTGCCATCTTTTGATGAGTAGAAAAAATAAAAGATGTAGGTGGAGCTAGCGACGCATTTGAACTTTTGAAGCTGTCATTCAGAGAATGTCTTTTAAAAAAAATTGACGTTGACTTCGTGTAGTTTGTCGAGTTTGTCAGTGTTTTTATTCTCTTTGTTGCATGTAACAGTCAGTTAAACGTAGTGTAGTGCTTATGTTCTCTTTGCAGTCAGTTTCCGACCGAATATCAATCAAAGTGATTCGTCATTTTGTTTTTATCTTTTCTCAACCAACACGCAATAACTTCCAAACAAAGTGAAATTATCGGTTTTTATTTAGTTTAGTTCGCGCAGCCCACGAAACTGGACATTACGAGATAAATCGTGAAGTTCTACAATACAATGGCGAACACATTTGGTGTTTGTCTACTTTTGGTTTTTTGTTGTGCAAGTAAGTTTCTTTATTTTCTAAGCTGCTTTATGGCCTTGTAAGTTGCATTATTGTTTTATAGTTGTTCTCTCTTGTACTCAACACGTTTTGTTTACTTTACATACAACGTAGAATTATTACCACTATAAAAACCGTCCTACTTACCCACAAACTGTAAAACTAAGTAGGTACTCGGACAATCGCAAAAAGTTAGTAAGTTAGTTTAAAATTAGTAGTACCTACTGCGCTACTACCGACTCGATAAACACGAACTAAAGTGCATTGTGTAAGTAAGTAAGCCTATTTCTCAAAAATATCAGTAAAAGTCATTGAGATAATAGTAAAAGTTCATAAAAATGTCTACTGTTTTTATCAACATCATTAGATTGTAAGCATATATTATTATGCCAGTTGAAGTATTTAATAATAAAATATTTAAGTATTTAGAATAGGTAGTATCTTCAGCAAAAAACTAAAGTCAAAAGTTAGAACTAGATTTTTACATAGAGGTATCTATCTACTTACCTACCATATTTCTTTTGTTTCAAACATTCCTGTTTCCTTACAACAATATAAAAGTAATACCCCATCCCATGGGAGTTGGGCTTGGCAGACCACAGATCTCCATCACTTGCTACAATAATAATGATAAGCCTGTTTTGACCCACTGCAGGGCATAAACCCTTTCTTATGTCATCCCTTTATAGAGCTATGATGTGGACCAACATTATTAGTTAACCTGTCAACCGGCGGAACGACCCCGGGGTCGTTGGTACTTTATCTAACTAATTCTGTGGAATAATTCGCGAATTTCGACATTTCGAATCTGAAAGCGATTACCTAAAACTTAAAAAGTCATAGAAAGGTAAAATTAAAAATTAAAAACTAAAATTAAATTAAAATTTTTAATCTTGAATATTTAATTCCAACTTTCTGTAAAAGTACCAACGACCCCGGGGTCGTTCCGCCGGTTGACAGGTTAACAACTAACATAAATAGGTAAAATCATAACAGCTACTGTTACTGGTATCTAATGACTGTGTAACTAACAAGCCTGATTAGCAGTGCTCATATTTCCTGTTTTCATACAAACCTAGCAGTATTAAATTACAATAATTGGTTTGATAGGCTACTTCTGCATTAGGAATTGAATTTCATTACCATTGCAGATAATTTAGATTCACTCAAATACAAATCTTGAGTTTAACGAACGAAAAAGAGAATCCACTAATTTAACATATTATATTTACATTAAAATAACTCGTGGCGAAGCTTGCTAAGACGTTCTTGATAGATTGTTGAAGTAAGCAACATTCTGAGCTGTCACTACTTGGATGGGTCACCGCAAGTGGCATTATCAGCTGAGCGCTTCCGTGCTTCGGAGGGCATGTTTAATTGTCGGTCCCAGCTTTTAAAGTCATTAAGTCATGACGGAGGCCTTTAGGCGGCCTTAAAACTCCGTCATCAGAGTTGGCCACTTGCTCAAACGAACTTACTTACTTTATTAAAAAAAACCTGTTGCCAAACATTCAAGTTGTAGGTAAGTACTTACCTTTGTCACATCGTAATGGAGAGAAATTACAAGTAATACCTAGTTCTGAGATGAAATGTTAAGCAGGTTTTGGATATCAAATTACCACATGAAAAAATACCTAGGTACTAGACAAAAACTTGTTTGTCTGTAGCCAGTTAAGTTGCAGAGGTAAAAGATGATACTCATAGAAAAATATTATAAGATCTTCAAGCAAGTGAAAGCTTCATCACTAAAAATGTCAATCAGCTCCTATGTATTTTTTTTTGCAGATCTATCATTTGCACGACAATTGCCAAAAGAATGCAGCAAGGGACCAACTTACTGGTGCCAGAGTTTGAGGTATGTGTTTATTAAGTTTAGGTAGTTGGCCAAATGTCAACATTTTATGTGTACGAAAAACATCAGATGGTATGTTGCAACTTGCATAGTCATTGTTTTTAAAATAACAATAAAATAAAAAAAAAATGAAAATCCCTCAATAATATCGCTTCATCAACCCTGAATCAAAACCTTTTTGAATCAACATGGAGGCTTCATTGCAGATTCTATATATTATTAAAACTGATAAATTCAATTCAGTGGTTTTCAAATTAAGTATTTAATTTAGAGACAATCCAAATAACCTATTGTGTAAGTGAGTTAATTGTTATTGATTAACATTTTAATCATACCTAAACTGATTCATATAACCTTACCATACCTTTAGCTGATGTGGTAATCAGCTATACCTATTAGGTACTATTATTTAAACTGACACATCCATGACTCACAAAGACAATTTAAATATTGTAATTCTGAACTTTGTTTAATTATTATTGATTACTAATTAGGTGCCATGCCATGTTATTGTTCTAGAAAATCTGCTTACTCTGATATACACTTTTATTTGTTTTAATGTTTCACATTGCATGATCTGGAAATATTTGTACTGTCGGAGTATTTTAGTACCAGCGTGTCAGTAGATAGTATAAATTATTATGCTATTGATTAAAAAAATATTTAAATTTTGACTAATGACTAAAATTAAGTTCCTCAATGTTTGCGAATATTTACTGTATAGGTACTGATGCTTTAGGTATGATTTAATATATAATAGTGCCAATTCGGAGTGTCGCAAAAGCTAAACTAAACTAACTAAAATTAATGCCATCCTTTTTATTTCCATCGCTATTATACATTTTTAGTTAGTTGTGTTTAGCTTTAGCGTCACTCCGAATTGCCACTACTATGTATTTAACTATATCATTTTACTATGAGAGTTTTATGTATTTTTTTTAGTTCAGTGAACAACACTATAACAAACATAAAAACCTACTATTTCTAAATAAAGCAAATACATACAAATACTATTTATAGCAGACTAAGATGTTTATGTTGTTATTGTAAACATGTTTATGTACCATTTAGATAAACTTGAAATATGCTCATTAGTAAGACAACTTTAAGAGTTCTTATTGCACCAGTGATTGTGACTAAATATGTTAAAACTATTTATTAATTCGCCCGGAGACAGCCAGATAATCTGGATAAGTTAATTATAGTTGGGAACGTAGAGGGAAAAAGGCCTCGGGGACGCTCACCTACCCGCTGGTCAGACCAAATAAAAACTTTAACGGGACTCGCTATTCCCTCTGGCCTGAGACAAGCCCAGGATAGAGCAATGTGGAAGAAGCTTGTCAACGTTTCCGTAAAGGCGTTTCAGGACGGGCACGACCTTCAGCAATGAGTATTACGACTAAGAAGAAGAAGATTTATTGATACTCAATAAAACTACGTTTTCTTTGACCCTTATGATCTTTGCCGACTATACCAATAGGAAAGTTCCAGACGAAAATATATCCTTTGTAAAGAACAAAATGAGACAAAACCCTTCGGCTCTAGGGGTGTTGTCTCATTTTGTTTATTAGCTAGGTACGGGGTGACGAAACGGTGTAGAGCCCAGACTCCTGGGCCCTTACTCCGGAACAACGAAAACGAAGTTTCGTGACAATTTTCGGGGTCAGCTTATGTTGGTGGATACTGAATTCGTCGGGTTCTAATTATGTCGTTCACCTACATAATTAGAACCCGAAAATTGTCACGAAACTTCGTTTTTCGTTTTGCAGAGTAGACGCCCTGAAGTCCTGATACGGTCATGTAAACGATCGTGGCGCGGTCATGGTATGGAACTTGGTAGTCGACTAGTCGGCAAAGTCCATTGTTATCTTGTACTTATCTAGACATTTTACAGGCATAACTCTGTAATAATGCGTACGTTACGTACCATAAAATCGCACGATTTGTGAATCACAACAATTTGGCAGTAGGTAATGTTTCACACTTTATCAGTCGTAATAAACCCCACCAATTTCGCTTAATGCGGCGAGTGTTGTATCTGTATCCGGTTCACTTCAAATGACGTACCGATGTGAGAATGATAGCTCAATGAATGTGTATGCTTTGTGAAGTTCATTTGACAAGTTTATTAACCGGCTGACCTGTAAAATAAAATGAAATAGGTTAACAGCTATCAAGGCTTTTAAAACTTCGTTGCTAAGTGAAGGACTTTCGATTCGATAGATGGGTTTACATCTTGTAGTGTAGGCCTAACATGTGCAACGTGTCGAGATGACAAACATTATCTCGATAATTTCAAGCTGCACTAACGTACTATACTAGAGCAGGAGAGAAGATATTGTCGACGACGTCGAGGTTTGTCGACGCCCCGTCGCTGGCCGTTGTCTTACTTTGATATTATTGTCGGTCCCGGCTTTTAAAGTCGTTAAGCCATGACGGAGGCCTTTAGGCGGCCTTAAAACTCCGTCACCAGAGTTGGCCACTTGCTCATACGAACGAACGAACTTTGATATAAGTTGTATGTACCTACTTATACAGGGTTGAGGCAAAATGTTGGATCTATAAGGGTACATCTGATAGGACCTTTAAAGATGATATTTTGTCGACAGGAAAGCAGCAGACTGCGGCGCTGTGGGTCACTGCTCTAGCACCGTCTGGGAGACGCAAGAGCTGGCGTACAAGCACAATGAAGTCTCTGACAAGTTCCTCCGTCTCTTCAGAGAACTCAAGGATGTTAAGGATCTGCTCAATGATGTAAGTTTTCATACCTTTATGATCAGTGGGCCTAAGGCTGCGTTTCCATTGTGCTTAGCGGTGCATGAATTGACCAATCACTATGCTCGAAATCTCTGCTCCGCTTCAATGGAAACAGCACGAGCGGAGCGGGGTTGAGCTGAACGGATATTCATATAAAGCGAGGTGATGCGGAGCGGAGGACAGCGGGGCGGTGCGTTGCGGAGGGTAGCTAGGAGAGCGAAGCGGCAAGGTGCGGACTCCTTTCTGCTTCAGTGGAAACACACCACTTTTCACCGCTATTCTCCGCTCATCTCCGCACAGCTCCGCGTCAATGGAAACACAGCCTAACATGTCAAACTGCTTTATCGAACTATGCTATGTTAGAGCAGGAAATAATATTTCGTCGATGACACAAAAAGTTAAGAATACCTAGTTACATTTACGGTTGGTGTATCGTGGACCTTTGAACACAAAGACAAAGAACAGATGTTTCAATTTAAATGTTGGAACAGTCGGTATTTGCTGAAAAGACATCTGCAAATCAATTCGATATTCAATACCATACGCTATTTAGCATTCAATTAGGTTTTATAGAATTTATTTTGTTACGGCCCAGTTAATCTCTTTGCCCTCTTCTGAAAAAACAAATAATAAATAAATAAATAAATATCCTTGGACATTCCACACAGCGTCATCTAGTTCCAAGCTAAGTAACTTAATGCTTGTGTTATGGTAACCAGATGACTGATAAACTACATTAGATACAAATGTTTTGTTTTTGGAAATTACTATTTAACTGTGGGGTTGATTGTCGACCCTTGCTTTTACAACTAAAGCTGCTATTAGAGTCACGCTGACGGTCGGCGCTGACGGTCAATAGTATGACTTCTAGGTATAGTACTATATTATCTGTGCTTCTAGGAAAATTTATTATGCACTTTAACACGAGCTTTAAACGGTGAAGGAAAACATCGTGAGGAAACCCGCGGCTAGTCAGCCCCACACGTATTGACCATTGTCTTTCCTGTGGATATGGCCGACTAAGCTAAGAGGATAGTTTAGTTAGGTGCTGGGCAAGCCTATTCCATCTCAACAATGTCCCAGACACTACAGTGTCCCGTTAAGTGTAGGCAAAGCTTGCCTCCTGACTCTGTATAAATCACCTAGTAAAGATGTAAAGGCCTAAGCTTCTAGGATGTGTTTTAGGTTAACGCGTAGCTATCGATTCGCGCGAGTCACACATATTAGGCCTCTAGCTAGACTGTCAGCGAGTGCCAGCGTGACTCTAAAACCTTCCTAATTCATACGCACTTACTTTACTATATTTCTACATGTATTTTTTGTATCAGGACTACCTAGCTTCACGGGTCTCTTCGGCCTGCCACGACGTACCTTACCCGACGATAGCCACCGAGTGCAAGAGCAATACCGCGGGGCTGGAGCAGTACGTCCACCATGTCCTCAAGTCCAACACTTCGCCACAGACAATGTGCGCTATCGTCGGTATCTGCAATAACGAGAAACTGGAGTCACTGGTTTCTGGTGCTAACGTAAGTATCTGCGCTTTGAATTGACTGACGCCACGCGTATTTGGCACTAGTAGACCGGCGCGGCTTCGCTTGCTACTCTGAAGAGTTGCAAGAATTCATATTCATATTCAAATAAATATCCTTGATCAATTCCACACAGTGTCATCTAGTCCCAAGCAAAGCAACTTAATGGTAACCAGAATTACTGATATACTACATAGATACATTTTTTTTTGTAAATACATATTATACATTGAATAACAACCAGACCCGGAACAAATATCTGCAGAACATACAAACATTTGACCCGCGGCGGGGATCGAACCCGCAACCTATGCGTCTCAGGCGGGCTTTCGTCCACTGCGCCACAGAAGTCGTCAAATTGCACTTTCCTTTAGATCGGTACTATACAAACTTTGACTTAAACTTTTTCATATCGGTAAGTATAATACTTTATATCTTGTCTCTTTTTTTCCAGAAAAAGGATGACACTCCAAAGAAGAAGAGTAAGTTTTATTCATACAGTTTATATCCATTTTCAAATTCTAAGAATATCCGTCATAATTCAGTACTGTGTCATGCAACTTCAACGCAACATTTCCACTAAACGTTTATCATCATTTAACTACCTACAGGTTTATAACAAACAATAAATAAGTCAGACAATCGAAGCATTTTTTAAATTCCACTTTTAATACTCTTTTTCGTCCAACTATCCCACTTGAGATAGAACCGGGCATAAGTCATTTTACATTTTAAATTTCATCTTTGACTGTGTGTCTATGTGTTCGTCTGTGTCTAGTGAAATAATGTCACCTGTCACATAGGTACACTGTAGGTAATATACAAAATTATACTAATTTATTGTTTTCTAGTTGGTTTGCTGGGACGCTCTCAATGCACGTGGGGACCGTCTTATTGGTGTAGCAACTTCAGGTAAACTTTTTTACTTACTTACATTATTTTTATATTTCTGTTTCAACCATATTTTTTGTTACCTAAACGTATTATATGTAGATAAAAAACGTCGTACTTAAATATATCCGTATGTAACTTTAAACAAAACGTAATTATAATAAATTTAAATATCTTCACTACTGTAATCCTAGAGGTAGACATTTTCAGATCTTTTAGGCATTTTAAGATCCTATGGAGACGACTTAGGGGTTTAACAAAACGGTGTTGTTTTCATTTTATCCCACTATTATTGCAACATTACATTATTCTTTAGTAAGTAAGTTACTTACTTATTATTCTTTAAACGTGTGTGCTCAACTGCTCACATGATGTAAAAATTTTAATGCAATCGTTCAAGGCCCGTGATTTGCATATGTTCGTGTGATCAAATAGCAATTTCGTGTAAATATGAAATATAGTCGCAAAGTTTTAGGAAATATCAAGTACTTTCAACTTGTCGATGTTATGAAAACAATGATTAACAATGACCAATAATGTCCGTAATTGGTCAAGTTATTGTTTCAAAGCGACAACAGAAGGTCATATCTGCTGTAGCATAACGGGCTGTCGTTTCCAATACAATTGAATAAGAATAAGAGTCATTGAGAAAAGGTTGATTGAACTTCGGTAACTGATAATGGTTGAATGACAGTATTACGCAAAAGGAATACAAATGTTAGGTAATAAGTAATTATCGCGTTAAGGTGGTTGTATGCGTCAAACTAAGAGTAGCGAAAACAGAAAACAATTAGTGCAACTTCGCTACTCCTCCTAAACTATATAAAATGAAACTATTACAGAGGTATTAAAAAAAAAGGCTTATGATATATTTCACAAACTGAACATAAAGTTTTTTTAAATGCCTTTGTTCAACGTAATAATAAAATAAAATAGGCGGCGGTTTGACGCATACAGACACCTTAATGACCCGACCGACGTTTCAACTTTGTTTCATTTCAACAGCCATAGTAGAAAATGCTAGTGTTCGATCTGCAACTTTGTCCCTTTTCCCGATTTAGAACCTATGCACAATAATTGCACACCATGTTTTTCGAACGAGCAGTCACTGCGCGATTTTGTGTAGCGCGTCACCTGCTATAATAAAATAAATAAAAATAGAATATCCTTGGACATTCCACACAGCGTCATCTAGTCCCAAGCTAAGCAATTTAATGCTTGTGTTATGGTAACCAGATGACTACATAGTTTTTTTTTTTTTTAAATAAGTACATACATATTATAAACAGAAAACACCCAGACTCGAAACAAATATTTGCAGATCATGCAAACATTTGTCCCGCTGTGCTATGCTAATTCGCAGCGCGTTTTACAAACGCGAAACGCGCGGATAGTGTGCATGGTCACAGCTTGCCGCCCGCATTTTGTTTGCCGTCACGCGTTTGTATCGATAAAAACGCGCATTCACTGTGCTGTTCATTTCCATTTGTATCGATACAAACGCACAGGGTGGTGTGCATAGACTCTTACAAATCTGATATCTTCTGACCAACCCATTAACACATTTTTTTCGGTATACAACGCATCTATACTTTGCTTTAGGTAAATCTATGAATAAAACAACGCAGATTGCAATTACAGAATATAGTTGCGTAATTATTTCCGCCATTTTTATATAACTGACCCACAGAACATTGATACTTGAATCAGTTATGTAGGGTTAGTTAAGCGTGAATAAATCGCTGTAACTAGTTATACTATGAGTATCCGCTGATATTATAAGACATGCTATAAGCGTAACTGCAATGAATTCATGAGCTCGTGGTAGGTATAGCTTGCTTATAAAGTCACGTATATGTAGCTAAATGTGTTAATTCAAATAAATAAATAAATATCCTAAGGATCCTAAGGATATTAGTCCCAAGCTATGGTAACCAGATGACTGATATAATACTTAGAGTCTTAGATAGGTACTTAATTTTTTTGTTGTAAATACATACACATGCAAACATTTGTCCCGGCGGGGATCGAACCCGCAAAATAAATTAGGCACATGCTTGCATTTCGCATACTGAGATTCTATGCACAAAAAAGGAAATGTATTGTATCCTTATAATGTTTGACCCACGACCTTTGAACCAAGACTCACCTACATAATCTTCCCATACGACAGATTCCATGTTTTTTATTCGACCACCTTCTAACAACAAAAAATAAGTTTGAAAATCGGTCCAATATTGACTAATACATAAAAAAACAAACAGTAGAACATAGAACCACCTTCATTTTTGAAATCGGTTAAAAAATGTTTTAATACAGTGGTTAAATAAATACGTACGCCCCGGCTAAGCTGAGAGGATGGTTTAGGTGCTGGGCAAGCCTATTCCATCTTAACAATGTTCCAGGCACTACAGTGTCCCGTTAAGTGTAGGCAAAGCTTGCTTCTGACTCTGTATAAAATCATCCTGTAAAAATGTAAAGGCCTACGTTTTTTTAATAAATTTTTTAGTAAAGTTTTGTTTTTATACAGCACGAGTCGCGAATGCAAGGCGACTTCTCATTGCGTTTCGCGTGTGTGGGCGAAGATGCCCGTAAATAACGACAATGACAGTATTTGCAAGATCTGTACCGACATGGTGACACAGGCCAGGGACCAGCTTCAAAGCAACGAGACTCAGGTAAGCCTTCATTTAAATGATAAATGATTTATTTGTAACATTATACACACACATAATAAAAACAAAAATATTGATGAAACACAGTTGGCAATGTTACAAAGGTCTGACTCAGCACTATGTTGCGCTTATAAAAACACAACGCTGATCTTCCGTCAGAACCAGGGTACACGTTACTATACTTACACAAAATTACAAAATACAACATTATTTAACAATACAACATATTTTAACACATTCAATGCTACCATTATTTTCTAATACTTCTCAGTAATGCCGCCCTATAAAACGCCTATAAACACTTTATGTGATGCCGCGAACACGCCTAGCGTGCTCGCAGCATCACATAAAACCTTTCCTCAAAAATCTTTAGCTTATAGTATCAAGTTTATACTCTGCGTTTTTCGATAGAAAATGTTCCCAAATCTTTGACTTATATTACTCACGAAACATCGAAAGCACGCCTGGCGTGATCGTGGCATGGCGAAAAGGCTTTGTGAGGACACGCTAGGAGTCGGTGGAATTGTATGTGTCAAGGGAAACAGAGTTCTAATTTTAATTGTAACGACAATAAATTGGTTAGTGGAGGTTTTGTTCTTGAATATTACAAAATTTTTACTAAATTCTATTTTATTACTTACATCAATGTTTTTAATTAAAATGCTTTCGATGACACAAATCGTTTTGACCTTTATCTTTTCGTGTCCCTGTGTTATCAGTCAAAACAAACATGTACCGACTATGAACTCCCCGACTATGAAACCCGAACTAACGTCAACGACCGATTGTAATAATGATCCCAAAATATTAAAACATCTTAATAAACTCTCCTTTCTTTCACCCCTTTTCATACACTTTCCAAAATTCCTTTTTTAGTTCACCATTCATTACATCTTAAGGTGGTTGTATGCGTCAAACTAGCGCCACCGCCTATTTTATTTTATTATTACGTTGAACAAAGGAATTAAAAAAAACTGAATGTACAGTTTGTGAAACCTACCATAAACTTTTTTTTAATACCTATGTAATAGTTTCATTTTGCATAGTTTAGAAGTTATAGCGAAGTTGCACTTGGTGGCCACCAAACTCTGTTTTCGTTATTCCTCCTAAACTATACAAAATGAAACTATTACATAGGTATTGAAAAAAAGCTTATGATAGGTTTCACAAACTGTACATTCAGTTTTTTAAAATTCCTTTGTTTAACGTAATAATAAAATAAAATCGGCGGTGGCGCTTGTTTCACCCATAGAGGCACCTTAAGATGAATGTACGCTTCAAGTTTAACGTTTCTGGGACTTATAAGTCAGACAAAAAGAACTGATTTTGCTGCTAATACGATAAGCAATGTTATCAACGAAGCAAAAACCACGTAGACCTAAATTTTCGTTGTTTTAGTAATGAGTACCGCCCACGGCTTCAACGGTGAAGGAAAACATCGTGAACCAATCTAAAAGTGATCGGAAACCAGTTAGCTCTCTAATAGCGTCGATGGGCTTGCAACCTGTCGTATGGAAAATTAACTTCTGCAAGATGTGGGCATGTACCAAATATATATTAGGACATACCTCTGACTAGACATCTTCAAAAGGATCTAAAAATTGCCTAAAAGATCTGAAATATCTACCGCTCCCTGGGATACAGTCGTGATCATATTTCATTTCATTTCACAGGAGGAGTTAAAGCAAGTATTCGAAGGCTCCTGTGAGCTCATTCGTATCAAGCTGGTGCGTCATGAGTGCAAGAAGTTGGCTGATGACTTCGTGCCGGAGCTGGTGGAGACGCTGTCTTCGGAAATGAATCCTCAGACTGTTTGCAGCGTCGCCGGACTCTGTAATAATGCTAAGATTGACGAGATGCTGGTCGGATATGTAAGTTCACTTACTACTTCGTCATTACTAAGTATTACTTAAAAAAATAATTTAAAAAAATCTTTTAACATTCCCCACAGTGTCATCTAGTCCCGAGCTAAGCAACTTAATGCTTGTGTTATGGTAACCAGATGACTGATATATTACTAAAAAAAAAGATATTGTCGGTGCATCTATTGATCATTTTAAACATATATTAGTGGCAATTCGGAGTATCGCAGAAGCTAAACTAACTAAAAATGTTACCGTCCCTTTTATAGCGATGGGAACAAAAAGGATGGCATTAATTTTAGTTAGTTTAGTTTAGCTTTTGCGAAGGATCTGATGAGGATCTTCGGAGTTATACTCGGATGGGTGACCGCAAGTGGCATTATCAGCTGAGCGCTTCCGTGCTTCGGAGGGCACGGTAAATTGTCGGTCCCTGCTTTTAAAGTCGTTAAGCCATGACAGAGGCCTTTAGGCTAACTCCGTCACTCGAGTTGACCACTTGCTTATACGGACTTACTTAATATTTTTTTTGTTTTGTCACTTGTCAGTTTATAATGTTCCAATGACATTCGAAACAATTTATATAATCTATAGAGCGCAGGTTATCGCGCGCCCGAGATAGATTTGCGACGACGACCTCGTATCACGCCATTTTAATATTTATTGCCATTTATATTGTCCACGTTGGAAAACAACGCAGTTACTTACAATGTCAATGATTTTGCATGGCGCTTTTGACACAGCATTTTGGACACGTTTTTATTGGTTTTACTTGTAACTGATTGTTTTGTCAGAATTAAACTTTGTATGCAGTTTGAATAAAACGTTAAAGAGTTGTTGTAGTTTTCAGACTGTTCAGTTAAAATGAAATCCGTGACCGACCATTTAACGTGTCCTCCGAAGTACGGAAGCGCACAGCTCTGATAATGCCACTTGCGGTCACCCATAAATAAATAAATAAATAAATATCCTTGGACATTCTACACGGCGTCATCTAGTCCCAAGCTAAGCAATTTAATGCTTGTGTTATGGTAACCAAATGATGTTACCCATCCAAGTAGTGACCGCTCAGAAAGTTGCTTAACTTCGACGATCTATCAAGAACGTCGAACGCTTTAGCCATGACGGAGGCCTTTAGACGGGCTTAAAACTCCGTCACCAGAGTTGGCCACTTCCTCATACGAACTTACTTGTTTTAATGATAATCTTGTTGTTTCAGAATGCTCAGCTGAAGTTGCGCAAAGGTTGCAATGACTGTTCCAAAACTGTTGGTGCATTGAGGAGTAAATTCGACGCCACTTCCTATGAAGACTTCCTCATTGGACTTCTTCAGGTAAAGTATTTTACACTAGCTTACTTGTCCGTCGCTTCGCTTCCGTGGTATCTACCTGGATATAAAAGCCATAATAGCCTATAATAAGTACCTATGTACCAGGTCATAAATATATTCCAAGTTTCAGCCAAATCCGTTCAGTAGTTGTCACGTGAAAGAGCAACAAACATCTATCTATACATCCTACTGTAGATGGCGCTAATCGGTGCTTTAACCGATATATCATCTTACTAATAGCTTCGGCTTTGACGTCATGGGTTCCGTGGCCGAGTGGTTTAAGGCAGCCCGGCCAAAGGGCTATCGCTTGTGTCATGAGTCGGTGTCCGTAACTTTTAGCAAGATTTTACATTTATAAAACATGTGCTAACGGTTATTTTATCACTAGGTAACTAATTATCATAATGTTGCTCATCCGAAATGGATAGCTGTATAAACTTGTAGCTATCATTTAAGACCTACCCTTGTACAACAGTTTTGCAATAAAATATTTCTGATTCTGAACGGGTATTTATTTAAAATTGAATATTTGTTTACCTACATATCGACGGCCCCACCGAATAAGCGTGTAAAGTTCTTTACCGTATTTTTTTTTTATTTAATTTTTACACTTTTGGGGATAAAATGCACCTCCTAAATTTTTTTCAGGCATTTTTTTTAATTAATTTTAAAATAATCGTACATCGAATGTTTATTCTACGGAAAATAAAAGCACAAGTTTTACACGAATATTGCAGAAATGGATCTTGCTCACTGTCAACTCTTACACGTGTAATGTAATGTTACTTTGTAATATTATTCGCGGGATTTTAAAAAACAAACAATAAGCGTAAAGTGTTTTGCTGATTTTTTTAGTTTAACAGTGATTAGTAACCGTATTGAATAATTTTATTCTTCGAAACTTTCAAATTCTAGTTTTCGTAAAGAATTTAATAATAATACAAAAACTAAAAATATAATACTTATGATTTAAAACACATATTTTCCAGTAATTTGTTTTAGCTAAAATGCTTTTATTTTGTAAAAAATGGATTGGTACACGGTAGAAAAGGGCGCGGGGAGGAAACTATTTTGAGAAATTATTATGTAGATCGAGTTAGTCAAGCAGTGTGTGTGTGTGGATGTACATGTCGTCGTCCGTGGGATTAATTTACTTCTATGAGAAATACAATTTAGGTTTGTTTGAATGAACTCATCTCGCTGCAGAAGGTTCTTGAAACACTTACATGAACGTGATAAAAGTAATTGTCTTTTTTAAACTTTCGCGATCAGAACACATTATACAAGTATGTGGACACTGTTAGTGTAGTGTGTTGTCCTAGTGTGAACCGACCCTAATCGACATTATGAAGATCAAGTGAGGGTAGTTGAATAAACGCTTTCACTTTGCTGTGGCGGTCGAAACGTCGGGTGAATATTAAAGGTAAAATTCGTGATAAATACCCATTTGCATAATGTTTTATAATGTGATAAAAGTAAATGTATGTACGTACTATTTTATTGATTACCTACCTACTATGTACCTACTGGTTAGTAGTTAAGTTTAAGTTGCGGAATTTTTAATTTATATTTGTATAAAATTATTAAACAAATAGGGACCAATGCACCAACCTCGTTACATCCAGATGAAGAAGTGGTCTATGTACCTATGAGGACATTTAGGCGGGTCATACATACTCATAAAACAGTGTCGTTATGGGGAAGTGCCATGTGAAGCAAGAGAAGCGATAATGAGTTGAAAGTAAGGAGGGGAGAGGGAACTCCAGTTATGGACACGAAACCTCAAGGCTCCGATCTACTCGCACTCAGATTAAAAACCCCGAGCAAGATCTTTCAACTCATTTTGACTGTCTGGAATCACCTGAATTCAGTGGATGAGATCAATAACAGGTTTGTGAAAACTGTCCATACGGTAGGCTCTCAGTTCTTTAAGACACGCCATACCAGTAGAACTTAAGTAGCTAAACGCTTGCTGAGACTGCAGTCTCCTAACGATGCTGCGTCACATTGAGAAGTCAAAAAGTTATATAGATTCTCTTACGAACCCAAGAGCCAAACTGAACCGACACTATACTATACCGAAAATAACCCGTACCGTACATCATCCTGTACGAGTTAAGGATGGCCCTGAAAGGTTCCACGCCTGAAGCACGAAACAGAAGCGTGGTGGTGCTCTTCTTCAAGTAGGATAAGGATAACACCTTATCAAAGAACTATAGTTCCATCTCGCTTTTGAGCCTATGTTTATAAGCTGTTTTCCAGGATCATCGCGAATCGTCTCGTGTTTGATGACTTCCAGGCTCCCGAACAAGCCGTATAACATACATACGCTGCGGCAAGTCATACAGAAGACCGAAGAGTAACACTTGCCGCTATTTTTTAGCATTTGTGGACTATGAGAAAGTCTATGATTCGTTTAAAACATGGTTGGTGTTAGTCTCTCCAGCAATGCCGTATTGACTGTCGGTGCATCAAAATATTGAAGTGTTTGTATAGAGACGCCACTATGTCAGTCCGAGTAAAGGAACAGAATTCCCTTGAAAAAAGGTGCATAACATAAAGATGTCAATCTCCAAAACTGTTTACTGACCCTTTGAAAGCCGCCTTTAAGCTTCTAGAATGGAAAGTACAGGGCATCAATATCAATGGCGAATATATCACTCACCTTCGGTTAGACGAAGATATCGGGGTCATAGCAAAGTCGATGGAGGAACTTAGCACGGTAAATTAGGTCTAAATTCTAAAGAAGATGTTTAACCAGTGTGTGCGCCAGCCAGTGATGACTTACCTAAGTTAAGGATCCGGAACGTAGCGTTTCATCTCTATAGGGCTTATGGATAGGCTCAGAGTCGCTCAACGAGCTATGGAGAGGGCTATGCTCCTTAGAAACCCAGAAATGAGAAGATACGTAGAAGAATTACGAGTGTCACCGAAATAGCCAAGCGTATGATCTCGTTAAAATGGCAATAGGAAGCTCATATAGTACGCAGAACAGATAGCCGTTGGGGTCGAAAAGTTTTTCAATAAAGACCGCGGATCGGCAAGCGTAGCGTAGGGCGTCCGTCCACATACAAAATAAACGGATGAAGCCGCAGGTTCACGGTAGATGCAAACCGCTTCCAAACGTAACATAACAACTGGAGATCTATGAGGGAGGCCTATGTCTACACAGACATAGGCCTCCCTCATATATAGTGGACGTAACATGGCTAAGGTGATGATGATGATGATGAGGAAAGGAAAAGTTCTAATTTTTGTATTAGTTAGTAAATACTTGTAGTTTTTAATTTATCCAGATTATTTTTTAGTACTTTTTAGTTCAAAATACCACAATTTACGAATTCTAGGGAAATAAAATTTATATGAATAACGTTACAATACATTTTTACACGTCAACATTTTTTTAGCAATTACTTAAATAACCATGTAACTATCTAGTAAACGCATTGACAAATATCATTTGCACCCAGTATAATACGACGATACTAGGTTACACTCTTAGAAAACTACATTTTTTCCCCCGAAGAATAGTGTAAACATTCGAAACGAATACCTGCATAAGTTTTTGTACTAGAATAAAAAACTAAAAGGGTTTTTTATTTATATCTTTTAAACTATTAATATTTTCATATTATTTATTTAAATAAACTATAGTGTATTTTTTTATCTACATATTGTTCATACATTGCATACACGTATGTCTAACCAATATTGAGTAATATTTTTTTTAACGTTTTTTAGCTCTCCTGAAAACTTACCGTTTTTACTTTACACGTTTATTCGGTGGGGCCGTCGATATATTTAATATTTGCCCGGATTGCACTGATTGCCAGTATAATAGAAAATACCCGTGATAAATACCCGTTTTTTTTTATAATGTGTTCTGATCGCGAAAGTTTAAAAAGACAATTTTTCATTTATAAGGAACTATTCATCACCCAATTATCTTGTGTTCAGGTATGCCGCAAAATGGATTCCCTCTCCGATTCCTGCTCGATGCTTGTGTTCAAATACTACGAGACCATCGTGGAAGCTGCCAAGAAGGACCTGACTCCAGGCAGCGTGTGTCACGTCAGTGGACAATGCGCCTACAAGTTCCACCAGCACGATGAATATGACTTCCCTGAGGAGACTTTGAAGGTCGATGAGGAGTAAGTGTTTCAAGCTATTTTGAGCTTTGTATTCTTGCAGCTAGACGTCAAAATCTATTAGTCTCGGCTGTTTTCTATACTAATATTATAAAGAGGTAATGTTGGTTTGTTTGTATGTTTGGGGTAATCTTCGAAACTACTGATCCGATTTCAAAAATTCTTTCACCAATTTGTAGCTTAGACTTTCCGAATGAACATAGGCTATATTTTATCAACGTGAGCGAAGCCACGGGCAAGTTAGCTAGTTTCATTATAAATGAAAGATCTTACTAAAATAACAGCTCCGGCAGGATTCGAATCTGCGTAGATATAAGCGATTGCTCTTAAGCCGAGCGTGGCACGAAGAAATAGGGGTTCATTTTGACATAATATATCGATAGATAGATGGTTTAAGGAATTTGCAGCCGTGTTGGCCAAGTGGATAAGTACTTCGACTTTCGATCCGAAGATCGTGAGTTCGAATCCGGCCGTGCATCAATGGAGTTTTCGTGTCGAAAAATGTATATGCACTTTAACACGAGCTTTAAACGGTGAAGGAAGACATCGTGAGGAAACCCGCAGCTAGTCAGCCCCACACGTATTGACCATTGTCTTTCCGGTGGATATGGCCGGCAAAGCTGAGAGGATGGTTTAGGTGCTGGGCAAGCCTATTCCATCTCAACAATGTCCCAGGCACTACAGTGTCCCGTTAAGTGTAGGCAAAGCTTGCCTCCTGACTCTGTATAAATCATCTAGTAAAGATGTAAAGGCCTAAGATGGTTTATATGTCTCTATTCGTTATAATCCATCGAACACAATTACTGTTAATCATTCCGTTTACATATGTTTATTGTGTTTTATTTATTTACAGAATCCCATGTGAGCTTTGCGAACAGCTTGTGAAACACATGCGCGATACTCTAGTAGCCAACACTACTGAGATTGAATTCTACAAGGTTGTGCAAGGTAACTTTATATTAATTTATAACTATTTTGTACTTTCAAAACTATCGTGAGTTGTATTAGACATAATAATAGCACACGGGAAATTACTCACGTAAAATTATCGTCGATTTAGGTACCAACAATGTTTCGATTCTTCCGGAAAAACCCAGAACATTGTCGGTATCTAAATCGACTATAATTTTACGCGAGTAATTTCCCGTGTGCTATTATAATATTTTGTACTTTCTCTGAAATCATTTTTGGTAATGATATTGAGCGATGATTTTTATTGTATTGATAACAATGTGTTCTATGTAGAAAATAATAATAAAAATATAGCTATTTTAATATAAACATTTTGAAGATCTGATGTTGATCTTCGTATTATGAAAATATATGATCTCGAGAGTGCAAAAAAATTCTCTCTTACAAAATTGAAGTCGGATCAATTAAATTTTTAATTTTTCCACTTGTTTGATGTCGGCTTAAAATACCAAATACTCCACAGGACTCTGTAAGCAGACTGGCAAATTCAAGGACGAATGTCTTCACCTCGCTGAGCAATACTATTCTATCGTCTACGAATTCCTGACCAAAGATCTGAAACCAGCTGAAGTGTGCGGTCTTATGGGCCTCTGTACTGTGGAGCCTCGCATTAATCTCCTGTTGCCTGAAGAAGTCAAGAGCCAGGTTAAGAACCAATTGATTGGAAACGATGAGAGAAACAGCTACACCACTACTCCTAAGGTTAGTTTTTTTTTATAACCTACTGTATCCCACTGCTGGGCAAAGGTCTCTCGCAAAATTATCCACTGACCCCCTGTCTTTGACGATTTCCCACCACTCCCTCTCAAACACGTCAAGATCATCCCGCCAACTACCCTTAGGTTAGTAGGAAAAGAAATTGAAGCGCTCGTGGCGAAGCTTGCTAAGACGTTCTTGATAGAATAGAATAGAATATAGCTTTATTGCACACCATAAAAGAAACAAAATAAAATAAACATAAGTACATAATACTTCATCGTCGAAGTTAAGCAACGTTCTGAGCGATCACTACTTGGATGGGTGACCGCAAGTGGCGTTAATATCTGAGCGGTTCCGTGCTTCGGAGGGCA